>CM010615.1:11563522-11972584 GCA_003430845.1 Xanthoceras sorbifolium
AAGAGAAGAAGAAAAAAAGAAAGAAGAAAGGAGAAGAAGGGCACTTCGGCGAAGAAGAAGAGAAGGGAGACGGAAGAAAGAAAGAAGAAGCAGCCGGCCAAGGGGAGAAGAAGGAGATTCCGGCCAAGCAAGAGAAGAAGAAGAAGAAGAAAAAGAGATTGGTTATGAATTAAAGAATGAGGCATTAGATAATTTATTCAAGCTAAGAAGAAGATTGGATTTCATCAAAAATGAAATTGAAATCACTAGTTTTGGAATTTTGAAATATAATTTGAAATTGAAGTTATAATTAGTTTAATCAAGTTTGATGAGGTTGAATTTGATGTTGTTAAGTGAAGGAAAATTCATTTATGTTAAATTGATAAAGATTAGTATGAGAAATTGTGTAGAAATTGAAGTTGAAAGTGTAGAGATTTCAATATGCGTATGATAAGTATTAGAAATTGTATTTGTGTGGTTTGATGTTAATTTGGTAGTTAGAAATTTAAGAAAGTATGTTAGATTGTGATGTATGAGATTCAATTTAAGAGAAATTGAATGATTCAATGTATATATAATTACAGTGACATGATTTTTAGTGGATAAAATGAAATTGACTATGTTAGAATAAAGAAATCGAAGAATAAATTGATAAATGTGTTAATTAAGTTTTGAATAAATTGATGGTATTTATATTAATGATTTATTTGGAAATATATTACTTTAGGGAGAAATCTACATAGTATGGGAGAAAATGAAATTATGCGGAAAGGCAAGAAATGTGATGAAACGAAAGAATCAGAACGCCTATAGCCCAGAGACATAAGTGAGTGTTTAATTTACAGTATTTTTATATAAGTGCGTTTTACGAAGTTTTGAGTCTATTTGAATAAGTGTTGAATTAGTTTTAAGCAAAGCAAGTGTTATTTTATTAGCATTATGTACGTAAGTTTTGAGGTGGAGCTGGATTCATCTTGTTGTTGCTGATGAAGATTTCTTACTCTAACATATCCATTTTTAACTCCAAACTATATAATTGTGTACATACGATATTTTCAAACTTTTAACTAAAAAGTTGAAAACAAAAATTTATTATTGTCCATTATTTTCAACACACAGTTTTCCATCTAAACAACTATTTTAGCCATTTTACAAGACAATTACACGGTTTTCAAATTTAATACACCATTTTTTATATATACTACTGAATGCATTTTTATTTTTAAAATATGATTTTCATTTTTAATATACTAAAAAGTTGAAAAGTGTTTGATGTAGGATCTCACAAAGAGAGATCTGTACGCATGAGAGAGAGCTTCAATGGAGTTGAAGAAATCTGTTGGTCATTGAATAATAAATGGCTCATGCATTTCACATGAGTTACAAATATGTAGGAAGAGTTCTGACCAAAATAACTGCCTCTAACAATGTTTATGAGAAAATGCTCTTACCTAATTATAGGTACTATTTTATTTATATATTTATTTTTGTTCAAGAAACCACATATAAGATGTCAAATAATTGATCATCAGTTTGGTCAAATGAAGACCAAGATTCAAGAGGGAAATAAAGCAACAACCTTCATTAGGTCCAATAGATCTAAAACCAAAATAAATCGAAACGAATCGAGTAAAATCGGTTCGGTTCAATTCGGTTCACAACTTCAATTCGGTTTCAATTTGATTTCATTTTTAAAATTTTTTTAAAAATAAAATTTAATTCGGTTCGGTTCGTTTTACCCGACACTAAACCAAATTGAAACATGTGCACCCCTAACTATAACCTTTAGCAATTGAAAGTGCAATCTTTTTTTTAAAGCAAGCTTTGTTCCAGTCCAGTGTTTGTCTAAATAAAAGAAATAAGCCCAACCCTCTAAGATCTTTGAAAAGCTGAACTAAGAGCAATGAGGAATCAATTCTTTTTTTTTTTAGGTTTTATATAAATGTTCCGAGTCAAAACAGGTTTTGATGACACGAAATAAATTCGGTTTTTAAATTTTAAAACTGACCCGAACCGAACTACACCTTTCGATTCGATTCTGATTATGTTCGGTTCCAATTTTGGTGCGCACCCTTAATTACCATTAATCATGATCAAGATATTTGGATTTCTTAAAGCTATATTTATTAGGTATTAATTTAGATCTATCTAGCATAGTTGTCTTGGTTCAGAACTCTTATTTTATAAAATCTGCTAGTTACAAGGTCACAAACTAAATCTAGTTAATGTACAAAAAATATAAATTAAAAAAAAAAACGTTTGTTTCAGCATCGAAAAATTGTTATGGAACTGCTATTGCTGCTACATCAAATCCTAATACAGAGCATTATGTCACCATGCTAGCTTATCCAATCAAGCATCAAATGTTAATTTTTGATCAACCAAACAATCAACGGTTCTTAGGAGGTTAGTTGTGTGGTAATTTGGTCAGTAGTGTTGACTTATTAGTTGGTATGATGTAGCAGTATCATTGGATACCCGTAATTATAGAAGAGTTAGTTATTATTATAAATATTAGACTTTGGATCTGATTTGTAGGAATCTTCTTTATTGTCTTTTCTTTTAAGATTTCTTGATCTCTGATAGATGAAAAATAGTTTTTAATAGTGAATGGAAGAATTAGTGTATGGTAGGAAAAGTTATTTAATGGTAGGAAAGGTTATTCTGCCTGAGATAAGTCCAAGGTGGCCTTTTGTCCGTCTCTACTAATCCTCATCCCCAGAATCTATTTTGCTTTACCTAAATCTTTCATCTCGAATTCGGTGGACAATTGCTTCTTCAATTTGTTGATCTCTTGCAAATATGTACCAGCCACTAACATATCATCAACATAATGTAGTAGAATTATATACCCGGAGCTAACTCTTTTGAAGTAATATCAATGGTCTACATTGCAACTAAAGAACTCATTCTCTTACATGAAGCCGTCGAACATTTTATACCATTGCCTCGGAGCTTGTTTCAACCCATACAGGCTCTTGGTTAACTTGAACACCAAGTCTTCATCTCCTATCACTGCGAAACCTTCAGGTTACTGCATATATATCTCTTCCTCCAGATCCCTATGAAGAAAAGTTATTTTCACATCTAGCTGCTCTTACCCTTCTGCTGCCACTAGACTCAATACAATTGAATGGTTTCCAATTTCACAATAGGAGAGAAAATGTCAGTGTAATCAATGCCTTTATTCTGCTGAAAGCTCTTGATCACTAATATTGCCTGACATCTCATGGAACCATCGTGTTCATGTTTGATGTAGTACACCCACTTGTTCTGAAGTGCTTTCTTTCCTGCTGGTAATTGTGCCAACTTTCAAGTTTGATTTGATATATGAGACTTCATCTCATCCTTTATCGTAAGCTCCCACTTGTTGGCATCACCGACCTGGCAAGCCTCACGATAGCTTTCAGGTTCGCCCCCATCCAAAAGGAAAAGGCAATTAAGATACTTTATGTTTGGAACCGACTGTGCTTGGATATTCTCAATGCATTGTCTTAAACATGTTCAATATTTTCATCTGCATGACCTGTGGCGCGACCTCCTAGTGTGACTCGTAGGTTACACCGCTCACCGGTTTCTGCCTGTTTTTCCACATAACCTGCGCCACTCATTGGTTTGAAAAAGAATAAACGCGAGACAAGAACTTAAAGTGTGACTCGTAGGTTACACCGCTCACCGGTTTCTGCCTGTTTTTCCACATAACCTGCGCCACTCATTGGTTTGAAAAAGAATAAACGCGAGACAAGAACTTTTACGTAGTTCGAAAAAACTTTCCTACATCCAAGGAGCGGACCTGCATTTAATCCACCATTCCTGCATTCACGGAGCGGACCTACACTTAATCCACCATACCAAAAAGATTACAATCACTTTATGTTTCTCTTCTTTCTCTCTCTAGTGCTTTGGATTGTTATATCACATAACACTCAATTATATTAAGCTTATTTATGATTAATTAGGGATAGGGTTGACCTAAACAAGAACTAGTTTGATTAGGAAACAAATTCTTCCTAAACTGGTTATTCTACTCGAATCAGGAGACGCGTACGACCTGTGGTGCGACATATTGGTCGCGCGACCTCCTGGTTGCTCCACTCACTACCAAAGATGCCTCCTTCTATTCGCGCATTATGTAGTTTGCGCGATCTAACGCGGTGACCTCCTAGTAAGTTGCGCGGCTTACTGCCTTAATGCAGCCGAATCTGATTTATGATTCAGTCTTCATAACCCAACAAGAGGTTAGTTGTATGGTAAGATGGTCTCTAGTGTTAGTTGATTAGTTAGTATGATGTGGCAATAAGAGAGTTAGCTATTAGTTTGACATCCGAAAAGCGTGTGATTTGTGTATAAATATCAGACTATCTGATTTGTAGTGTGAAAAAGTGTATCGTAGTCACTGATAATAGAAGCTTGAAAAGTTCTCTCCAATGGAGTTTTAGCTCATATATAGTATAATTCTTCATTAAAGTTGTTTACTGATTTTATTTTGTTCTCTTCACATTTCAAAAATATTAAAGAACAAAAACCACAAAAAGGCAACCAGAGTACGTAATTAAATCAAGGTTAAAAAATTGATTCATAACAAAGATACAAATAATCAATCGATATAACTATATATTATGTAATGAAACCAAACAAATATGCCTTCTCAATAATAGTTTTATTTGATCTGTTAAGTTATATATATATATATATATTGTAAATAGCCTTACAATCCAAAAAAACTACTTTTTTGGCTTGTAGTATCCCTTGATATATATACCCTTTTATTACTTTATATTTTTTTAATGTGAGATTCATCTCATCCTAGGAATGTCAAAAATCCCTGGTCTGTCCCAAACCGACGGGGCTCCGATCCATTTGGAACGGGTTTGGAGCACTTAAAATGGGGTCGGCTCGGCTCGGGTCAAACTTTAGTGATTCGGTTTTTTACCGGGTTGGATTCGGGTCAAATCATTATGGTCCGACCCGCTCTGTTTAACCCGATTTTTATTTAATTAATCTTTTAAAATATTATAAATATAAAAGAAGAAACAAAATTCTTGTCTCTTATCTCCCCTAATTCTTTATACTTAAAATTTACATGTTAATTAATCAATTTAGTAACTTTTTTAAAATTGAATCTTTTATATATATATTGCAAAGATTGTAAGAAATTAATGAATTTTATATCATTTAGGTTACTTTGGTGTGTGTACTTTATATTTGAATGTAAGGTTTATTTAACTTAAATGTTGTATGGTTTATTAAACTTAAATATTGTTGTATGTAAAAAAATATGTTTTTTTAAAAATAGGTGACCTCCATAGAAGAAGGTAAGAAGATGTCGCTTGGTTGCGATATTTTTTTATAAAGACATAAACAGTTAAGATATGAAAAACTCAATTCTAAAACTATTGAAAATAAAAGTATGTGCTACCTTAGAAAGATTCAATGACACCTCAATCGATTTTGCATGGCAGCACCCTTCGACCAGGTCTCTCATTTTCGAAGCATACGATTTCTGTGTTTGACAATAAACTGGTGGAGACATGTGAAGATTCACCTTCTCAAGGGCCAAACATTTATCAATACTCAACAAGTAAGGAATATCCTCCATCAAGTTAATGAATTTAAGTGTAGCTGCAGTTATCACAATATTTTCACAAAAAGTAAAATCTGAAATTGTCAAAGTAACCAGCCGCGGGGCAGATATGATAAAGGTGTCCCCATAAAACAATTCACATCGAACCAATATTAAATTCTCCAGATTCAAGCAATCAGAAAAGAGATCAATTTCTGCCGGTGACGGAGCTGAAATTTCCAAAGTTGTCAAAGTTGCAAACTTAGGGAAATCTGTTAAACGTCTGTGATATACCGTTAAAGTCTTCAAAGTTTCACATTTACTCATGCTTGTTTCCCAACGCGAGACGCTTCGAGTACCAATAACATCTGTTTCAAGCCCTTCAAGTTTGTGTGACATCGCGTACTTGAAAACCGCCCCCACAAGTGTCACCTTGATTGGAGCTCCACAAATAAGCCTGAGTTTTCCCAGATCGAGGGACTTACGACGCTGCAAGACATTAAGGACGAAGTTGTGGAAATCAACCCACCTCCTAAAGCTTGAGTGATCAAAATTGAGAGCGTGGATATTAGTCCAATGATCCCTCCATTTTTTGGACAAAACACATGTCTGAACGGCATACTTGGTGTCCATTAGAGAGAGGATGTGTCACCTTGATTATGGGGTTCGGCAAGCTGGTCAAACGATATATCACCACCTGATTATCACTGATTTGAACCTTCTTTCTAACTTCAAGCTCTTCAGATCTACATAACATAGCATAACGATAGAATATTTTCACTAGAAACTGCATTGTCCAAGCACGTATAACGAAACCGGGTCTTCTTAGATTGAAGGGCCTGCGATTCCTGAAAACACTAGTGATAAAATATTCAAAACCTCTGGGGGTGAACCTTGCGCAGTCGAAAGTGTAACAGGGGATATGAGCCCAATAGAACTTCCATTGCTTGGACAAAACGCATGTCTGAACTGCATCTTTTGCGTTCATGAGTGAGAGAATACGCAGGATTACAGAGTCCGGCAGGTTGCTTAACCGGTCCATCGTCTCCACTTCATCACTGTATTTGACTTTCTTTCTGGTATGTTCATGGCTCTCCTCCATGCTCCTCCACCTTCCAATTGTGTGTGTGTGTGTATATATATATATATATATATATATATATATATCTCACTAAGGATAGATTCTAGGGTTTTTCTCCATACTGATCAAATTCAAACGCCAAAAATATTCAACAATAAATCAGATATTAAAAAATTTAATAACTTTTTCTGTCCCAATTTTCCCAAATCTTTTGAAAATAAGATAGCAATATAAACCCTAAAACCACAAATTTAAAAAGAACATAGTAAAGAAAAAAGAAAACAAACCTGGTGAACAAAGAGCTTCATTGTTGCCCTATGAATTTTATTTCCCCGCCAAAGATTTTTTAAAAATTTTTCTTTTAACCAGGTCAAGTCCGTCGTGATCAGCCAAATCTTATCCGGATTACTACCTTCACAAACGTAAACAATATAAGAGAGAGGTCTTCGCATGCGTTACTTTTTCTGAGCGATGTGGGACTCGAACGTTCATCATAAATATAGAGGGGCGATGTGGGACTCGAACTTCATCATAAATATAGAAGAGGAAGTGTACAATTACTCAACTAAAGAGCAAATGTCAAACCAAATAATTTTAAAAAAGGAAATCTAAAATTGACGGGGATATAGGTCTGCTAGGACCTGTCAAGATCAAGCATTACATATTATCTACTTCCAGTTTTCCACAATTGAAAGATATCTACTCTTATAATATCATAAAGAAATCTACTTACACATGCTCGTAAACATATAAATGCTATATAACCAACAAATATTAGTTCAAATTAACAGTATGGGGTATTTCGGTCATTTTCTTAATGAAATTATAAAATATAAATAACTAATTCATATAAATAAAAAATCACTGAAAATTTAGATCAAAATAGAAAATAGAATATAGAAAAAGGCAACAAATAATATAAAATTGAAAATACAAACAAAATATTAAATGTCTTTTCAAAGAAAAAGGTATTAATATAAAAATAAGGCCACCAGCGATAGCCTACCTGGTCGGTGGAGGCTCGCGGCCTTCTCCCAGGATCTAAAAGGAGGTTGCGAACCTCTTCCGTCGTGCATCCTTCATTTCAATGTTGGAGGAAGCAGTGAAGCCTCCTCCTGGTCGATGACCTCCACCTTGTCGGAGGAGGCCACAACCAGTGGTCTGCATAATTTTTGCTTTTAAAGAAATATATCTATCATTACATAAATATTTTATTACATTAATTATTTTACATATTTATGTTTAAGCGCAATTTAGTATTTTCAAATGTTAAGATAAGGATAATATGGACTTTTAGCTAGTCAAATTACAGTCAAAGTTAAAATTATTAGAATCTTGCTAAGAGCAGAGGGGTTGATGTAATAATCTTACAAACCAAAAGATTAGCTATTGAGTTATGATATCCATTGATCTATGTGTGTGTGTATATATATATATATATTTTTTTTTTTTTTCCTTTTTATGTTTTCAATTCATTCTAACTTTTTTTTAACATTCTCCTCACATATGAGCCAAATATAAGCCCACGTGTTGGAGGCTTGGTTACAATCTTAAAGTTTTCATACGATCATGATAGGAAGGAAACTCATAGATATATGGTCCTAGGGGAATTTTAACCATAACGTTTGACCAAAGCCGCGTTTACTAATTAAATATGAAAATTAAAGGGAATCAAGTTTTATTGGAAAGGAAATCGAGAAAGGAAATTTAATTCCTTATTTATGTGTGGAGTCCATGTAACTGTGATTTCTAGCTTTTTTTAAGTAAACAATATAATCATAAATCATGAATTAAATTCTCCTTCCCTTAGTAATATTCCTCATAAATAAATACACTAAAAGTCATTTCGTACTAAACCCAAAATTGGAGTCAATATTGAGTAAACATATATTTGGATATATATCATGTGAAACGTAGGTGTTTGATAAAAATAGCTAGGTGTTTGACTGAAATGCCAAAAAGCTATTTCAATATGTTTTAAGTCTCCATTAATGGATGTTGAGAGAAAGCTTTCTTCTACCCTTAGTATTCAATGATTAATCACATTTACAAAATAATACAATCATATATACAACGATCAACAAATGATAATAACCTGTCAACACAAATTGTGCATGATGTGCATGTTTTGCTAGCTGAGCAATAGTGCTAGCTGGATAACTAACTTTAACAGACATGTACACATCAGCACTGTCCTATATCAATGAGAGCTGATATTGTTTGGCCATCTTTAGCTGATCGAGAAGATGTTTGTTCATCATAATCACGAACCATCAACACAAAATGCACATAAAATTTAATGTGTTTTGTGCGTGCATGAAACACCATGTTCTAAGCTAAGGCACCCGCACTAGTGTTGTCACACCATATGATAGGAACTTAAGTTATAGGAATACCAAGTTTTTTGAAAAGAAAGAAGCTTGTGACAAGGCCTCATATTTAGATTCGATGCTAGATTTAGCAACCACCTTTTGCTTTCTTGAGCTCTAAGAAATGAGATTAGTGCCCAAGTACACATAAAAACCAGACCTTCTTTCATCCAATGAAGAACCTCAATCAGCATCACTATAAGCTATGATAGTGAGAGCAGCAGATGGACTGAACAGCAAGCTAAGATACATGGTGCTTTTAAGATTACAAATGATACTTTTGCAGGCCACCCAATGGACATCTGTAGAAGCGGACAAGAACTGACTTAGCTTGTTAACAGAGAAAGATATGTCAGGCTTAGTATGTGCGAGGTATTGGAGAGTGATGCGACTATTTTGTTACCCGCAAGTATACGGGGTCGGCACAAGTAATAAAATGATGAGTAAATTATCGTCTCCACAGAGATATTTAGGCGTTGAGTACTAAAATTAACCAAGCCTATTTCTATTTGGATAATCGAAAGGTTTAAAAGGATAAAAATATAAAGACATGAAAATAAAGCAAGCAACCAATATGAGAGATTAGTTAGGGTATTTGAATTCACCTAATCCATCCAATTGAATTCCATGAAAGCACATTGTTGAGGTCTAACTATGCATGATGATGACCGTGTTCATCTAATTTATCCAAAGTCCCCTCTCGAGGTAAATCGGACCTATTCCGCATACACTAATATCCTATCTCTCGATGGTATATCCAAGTGCATGGAAATGCATTAGTCACTATAAACACCCTATGTGATCACACAAGCAAATTAGTATATCTCTATCTAATTCTACTTGTGGTAGACATTATATCGAGCACGTGGTGGGTGTCTCCTCTCGGTACATAACACACCACCAATTTATCATTTAAATGTAGGCCTTCACATTCAAAGCATTAAGCACAATAAAACCACTCAACAACACAATAATCAACCGCAACAAATTAAACAATCAATTCATTCAATTATCATAGAATAAGATCCATCAAAACCCCAACTCACTAGTTTAGCTCATAATCATGGTTTACAATTAATTAAACTAAATTAAATTAACTAAAACAATTAATATAAAACGAGACGGATTCAATGGAGGATAATGCGAGGTGGTCACACGGTTCCAATCACGGAAATGGAAAACATATTGATTATTATTAAGCACATAATATCATGACATAAATCACATAAAATATATTCATAAACAATAAAATCCAAATCCGTTCACGGTTCCGAAAATCACCTAACAATAGTTCTAACAACTCAAAATCATAAATGAACAATCAAGGAAGATTAATGAGATGAAATACAACCCATTGAAGCTCTCAAGACTTGAAGATCCGCTTTGGTCCGGCTTGAACTTCTCCGCTTTCGATCTTCGTCTTCTTCGATGAACACTCACGATCTAGAGTTATTGTGATGATTTGTGATGCTTGGGATGTGTTTGGGAGGAGCAAGGAGGATGGAGATCACCCTTGGAGCAGCTTGAAGGCTGCTGGAACTGACTGCCACGAGCTCTCTCTTTTCTGCCCAGCTGCTGCAACGTTTCTTCTTATAGCAGCCCGTTAGGGCTGCATTTTTCCTTCACCGCGACCTGTGGTCGTGGTGGCTTGGTCGCGGCCTTCACTGGATTGCTTGGAGAGGCTGGACCGCGAGCTACACCGCAATGAGGGAAGGTTGCGCTGCCCCTCGCCACGCTCACTGGTTCTCTTTTCTTCTCTATCGCGAGTTGGATCGCGAGCTGCTGTGGTCGTGGCTGTCCTCGCGCTGCTCACTGCTGGGCTAGTTCATCATCGCCGCGAGGTGGAGGACGCGAGCACAGGTCGCGGTCGATCTCGCACAGCTCACTGGTTTGGCATGGGCGTCTTGATCGCTAGCTGGTGGACGCGAGGGAGCTGTGCATGGCGCTGCGTTTTTATCTTTTATTTTTTTGTTTCTTTTCTTAACCAAAACGGCGTCGTTTTGGACCAAAGCTTTGGTCCAAAACGGCGCCGTTCCACTAAACTCAAATTCCTTAGGTGCAAAACGCACCGTTTCACTTAAGTTTGGTGAAACTTCCTGAAACTGCAGTTTTGCCCCAGAACTTTAACCTTCTTTCATCGATGCCCTTCCACAAAGGTACTGAAATTACACATTTTCCCCAAAAATATATACAATCATCACTTAGGTCCCTAAACCTGCACACTCAAGGAAAACACGTCAAAAGCACCAAAAATACTCAAGAATACAATTAAAAGATACGGTTTAAGGGTCGTAAATATATGAAAATAAATGACCGATCAGAGAGCACCTATGGTACTCCTGAAAAGTATGGAATTATAAAACAGAGCACCATGATGTAAGGATAGCACAGTGCTTGGACTGAGAGGAGTAGAGCAAGGTTTTGAATTCTGCAGCTGTGTTTTAAGGAGTAGATCAGTAATATATTTGGTTTGAGTCAAGTAGTGTTACCAATATGTGAGATACCTAGTTGTTGTCCATTACCAACAGTAAGGCGATCATTACCTTGGTAATCAGCTTTCAAAGAAAGGTTGTCAAAGCTTGATGTTATGTGATTAGTTGCCTCAATGTCCATGTATCAAGACTGGTCTTGAACTAAGTCTGGAACTGAGTCTGGAGTGGCAAAATAGGTTGAATTTTGGTGATAGTGAGCCTTTGGTGGAGGTTGATTGTTGTGTTGAACTTGAGGCTGATTATTATTATTATATGTAGGAGAAGGTTGATGTGGATTTATAGACTGTTGAGGAACACCATGCGAAGCTTGGTCAAATCTCATATAGCATTGAAAAGCACTATAACCAGATTTACTATATAACTGAGAGCTTATACAATTGTTATTGTTCCATTTACTATTTCTGCCTCTACCACGACCTCCTCTATTAGGTCCATTGCCTCTATTGGTAGATCCACCACGATTGTTGCCATTACAAGCTGAATTAGAGGAAAATTTTGCTGAGACTCCAGTTGTATCAATACTGGAAACAGAATTCAGTTGTTCCAGTCTTTGCTCATACACCATCAAGACATATTGAGCATCTTCTATAAGGACATCAATTGATATTAAGATGATACTAGAATCACCACAGGATCAAGTCATGGCCTAGGCAACTAAGAACCAGATCAAACTCAGATACGGTCTGACTTGCAAATCTTAAACCATCTCCTAGAGTTCTAACTTTCAAAATATAATCATTAATGGACATAGACCCCTTCCTAGTGTTTTGAAATTATTGCTTAAGCTACAACACTTTAGCCATGGATTTGTGATAATAAAGTTTCTCCAAAGAACTCCAGGTTTCAAAGGAAGTAGGGCATTCAGTTACCTATCCCATGATTGCTGGACTTAAAGTTGAAAGAAGCTAGATGAGAAGCAGTTGATCTGCTTTTTGCCAGGACTGATAGGCTTCATTGATCACCAAATTTTTCTCACTGATTTCAGTTAACACAACTTCAATGAACTTCGGTAGACAAGATCTCAAACCTATGATGAAATCATCATTTTCAAGAGCTCTTATGGTAGGTGACACTTGAGCTTTCCAGTATATATAGTTGTTGGAATCAAGCTTGATTGATATGTGAAAGTTCAAAGTCTTGGCCACTGTGGTGAGATCTACTAGAATCAGCGACTGAAGAGCCATGACAGAGTTTTCTCTGTGAGCGGAAGCACTTGTAAAACTAGAATCCATGACGTTGAGTCAGATGAGCTCTGATACCATGTAAAAACATAGGTGTCTGATAGAAATATCAAGGTGTTTGATGAAATTCCACTAAGCTATTTATGAGTCTCCATTAATCGATGTTAAGAGAACTTTCTTGTACTCTTTATATTCAATGATTAATCACATTACAAAATAATACAATCATATATACAATGATCAACAAATGATAACAACCTGTCAACACAGATTGTGCATGTTGTGCATGCTTTGCCAGCTCAGCAATAGTTCCCGCTAGATAATTAACTCTAACATACCTGTACACATCAGCACTATCCTGTATTAATGAGAGCCGGTATTGTTTAGCCATCGTTAGCTGATCGTGAAGATGTTTGTTCATCATAATCACGAACCATCAGCTGCTGATTTCATCCATGTAACATCAGCTGTTGATTGCATGTACTAACACACATGTGCACTGACTTTTCATTTGTTGGGTCAAGTGCATGAGTTGCATGAGCTTGAACAAGCTAATTTGAACTTCCCTTAACATATCGAACATGATTAAATTCACACTAATTTGGATGATTAGTGAACAAAAATTACTATGGATAAACTGATGTGGATCTAATAATATACCTTAGCACAGTTTTAGTTTCTCCATCAATATTGTTATGATACAATAGAAATTTCTCATGGTAAAAGTTTTAATCAAAACAACTGGCCAAATTTTTATTTCACATTACCTTAACACAATTTTAGTTTCACCATCAATATTTTTATTGATGTGCTTATGTTTTTAGACTTAGTTTTGTTGTGTATGTTGCGGCTAAGTGCGGAAGAGTTAGAGTTGTTATGTTTTGTGTTCTAGCAGATTTGATTCGGTCGTAACCATGCATTGCCTAGAGGTCATCTGCTATATGAAGATGAGGTAGTCAGTTGGTCAAAATCCTTCTTACATGATTTTCATAACGCCAATGCAGTGGAGCAGCCTGATGTGCTGTTTGAGCTGCTTATTGTGCCCAAGCGTTAGATCCCTCTTGCTGTAAGTTCGCTGAAAATGAATGTTGATGCTACTATAAATTCTGGTCAGAAGCTAGTAGGTGTGGGAGTGGTGGTTCGGGACCATATGGGTCGGGTTTTAGGTTATTCATGCTTGCTTTTCACCTCCTATGGTTGGGGTAACAACGATCATTCGTGGTATCTTGTTTGCTTCTGAAGCTGATCTCCTCCCTGCTTTGGTTGAGTCGGATTCTATTTTTGTGGTTAATCTTATTAATTCTCAGGGCCCTCTATTTTCTAATCGTGGATTGGTGGTAGGGAATATTCAGGCTCTTTTAGCTACGTTTCCTAATACTCATGTGGGTTTTGAGTCTAGAAATATATTAATATAAGACTAATCGTCGACGGCTAACGATTTAAGTGATTTGACCTCGCTTAAAGATGAAGATCGAAAGATAACACCTTTATCAACTGATTTTGCTTCTCTTGCAAAGTCGATCAACTTTAACATTCCAATCAAGCTAGATCATGACAACTACATATGCTAGAAGGCATAGGTACTTCATAGTATTGAAGCTTTTGAGCTAGATGATTTCATTTCTGAACTCAAACCTATACCTTCTAAATATGTAGATATTCTGTCTAGTGGTGGTAGTTCAAAAGAAATTGTGATAAACAAAAAGTATACTAGCCGGAGAAAAGTTTATAAACTTCTTCTATGATTATTACTTTCAACAATAAGTCATATTATCATTGGTGAAGTGACTTGTTGTATAACATCACGAGAAGTTTGGAGTTTGTTGAAGTGTCTATACTCATAGCAGTCTCTAGCTAAGGTGGTTCAACTAAAGCAGCAGTTGCAAAATGCTAAGAAAGGCTATGTCAGTGAGTTTCTTTTAAGAGTAAAAGAAATTGTTGATGCACTTAGAGCTGCAGGAGAAGTGATCAAAGATCATGATCTATTGCTAAGTATATTGAATGGCATAGGGCATGAGTATGATCTTGTTGTTGCCCTTATTGCCTCTCAAAAACATATAATGAGTTTTCAAGAAGCATATATACATGAATAAATAATTGAACATCTCAATTCAACATCTTAAGTTGATATTGCTAATACTAGTGCAAACTTTGTTACTGGAATCAAAGCACTACAAACAGCCACGAAGAGGAGGTTTTGGAAATAGCAGAGGTGGTGATGGCAGAGGTAGAGGAATGAATGGTGGTAGATGGAACAATAACAGTAAACCACCATGTTAGATATGTGGAACAGGTGGTCACTCAGCTCCTTATTATTACAATAGGTTTCATAGGAACTATCAAGGAATTCCAAGGAGGAAATAATCAAAACTATGCTGTTGGAGTTCTAAATGATTTTCAGTATTCTCTTATGAGGCAATCTCAAGGATCTAGAAGTCTACAAAATCAAGCAAACATTCTTCAATGCACAACCTATTATGCCACAACAGAGTGAGTTTGTAACCCAGCCTGATGCTTATAGTGGGGCCACAAACCATGTAACTTCACACTTAAGCAATCTATCAATGCAATCTAAGTATAAAAAAGAAAGACTTGTTGTTGACTCACATTGGTAATTCCATAATCACTACCTCTACACCTCATTCTTTATCTTTAATTCTCAAAAATGCATTGTGTATGCCTTCAATAGCCAAAAACCTGTTGAGTATCTCTAAGTTTACTCTGAAATTACTAAGAATTATTGTGTGTTAAAGGACAAGATTACCAAGAGAGTGTTGCTCACAGGAGTTCATAAAAAGTGGTCTCTTCCAACTTGGTTTCAGTTTTTTCAAAGCCTCCGGGATTGATGAACTTGAGTTCCCACAAAAAGGTTTATGTTTCAATAAATGTATCTTCTGTTAGTTTTGAGTTCCCTTTCAAGTTCTTATTTCCAATGTATGTCTCTCCTCCAAAATCAGTATCAACCTTACCTGTTTTTTTTTCTTAAGCTAGCAAGCAGTCACTCTTCACCTACTCAGTCAAGTCAATCTCCACCAGCAGTACCTTTTTGTATCCATTTGTCTTTACCACCACACTCTTATGTGTCTACTTCACATCTATCATCTGTCTTACCTATACAAAATCTATGTAGCAGCAACCTTCTTGTTATGTTCCCTGTACTGATCAGACAAATTAACAAATACAGCCTAGAACATTTCAAGATTGATCATATAGCCTGGTAGAAAAAGGAAGATATTCTCAATATTACAGAAATAATTAAAAAGTATTTTACATTATAAGAAGATATTTTGTATCCATAAATACAAAAAAGAAGACAGCAAGCATCAATTCCATATGAAATAAAAAGAGAAAAGCAACCATGAAAGGGATAAGAATGGGACCAAAAACAATTGTCAGGAGAGAGAAAGTGGAGCAAGAAATAGTGCTGCAGACAGGAATCTCACATAAAGCATGTCCCATAGCAAGGAGCATGCAAATATCCAGGTGGCAGTATCATAAGAGAACATCTGGAAATTTTTTCCAGGTGGACTTGTACATAGAGAGACCAGTCTGACTTTGACAGAGCATCTGACCTATCAGAGGAAGATAGCAAGGCGCTAAACTGTCCAGGAGGATCCTGAGTCACAACCTACAATTTACGTGTCTAATGCTCATTGATTTCAAGCATGTGTTTACCACAAGATCAAGGGAGATGAAGACTGTAAAGGCAGGTTAGAAAGGGAAGAATGAAGGACCACAGAGGAGGAGACACGTCGCATAGGTTGTGAGGAAATGTCTGTCTCCTAGAGCCTATAAATACCTATGCACATTCAAGAAAAAGGTTAAGTCATTATTCTTACTAAAGAGCTATTCTTTTTATCTTATATACTTTACTTTTATTTTTAGTTCATATTGCAAGGCTTAAGGCGGATTTTTCTATACTAACTTGAGCGTCGGAGCGTGGTGGCTGAAGCACCTCTGGCCACCACACTGACCCTAAGTGTTTATCTGTCATTACAGGTTCTTTCATTTGAATTCTACATATTTTTTCTAAGAAGTATAGCACAAACACTCAAAAATGTTTAAACCTCATTTACATATTATGATCTTATTTTATACATAATTATTGTCTAGTACACTATTTCCAGCATTGATTATTATAGTTGACAATTTTTTCATACTCTTTTACTTATCATATATTATTAATGGCTAAGAATACGTCCTAGACATATTCTCCTGAAGATATATTCATTCTTTCTCCTTACTAATTAACTGTTGTTTGTGAGCACATTTTGAGTTAACATTTAGCATAAATACCCACTCATATATTTTGTTATACATTTATCCGCATATTGTCTAGAATGTTACATCCACGAGATTTCTATTTTATTATGTTTACCTGTTAGCTCTTATTCTATTCATTTTTAGAGTTAATAGCATTTTTTGTACATTATCTCTTATTTATATTGAATTTTGGGATAGAGGCGTCCTGTATGTTTTCTCTAGGAGAGATATCTGCATACTCTCCTTACTTGTTAACTTTTAATTTGGTGACGAATTTTATGTTAACAGTAGACTATTTTTTTCCTTCATTTTATAACGTTTCCTTTTATTTTTTGATTTTTTTAAAGCAAAAGATTAGAATCCAATGAGTTACTAAACAATTGGTAGCATGGCCCATATACTGTGGATATAGAGCAAAACAAATTCAACTAATACATTTAAAAAAATTAAAATTTAGAAAAAGAAGAGTAATAGCAATAGCAAATTCTAAAATAATAATAACAATAATGTTAACATTACCCAAATGTTTTGGCCAAGTGATGTAAGAAGCTGATTATTAGTAACCATGTTGATTATATAATAATGTGGTAGTTAGAAATCAATTTGTCATATCCTTTGAACAATAAATTTAGACAAACTTATATGCAATGCAGTATTATTACTCACTAAATAAATGGTCTAAATAGGCACATCCACTCATAGCTCAAGTGGTTATTGCACGTATCGTAACAAAATAACAAATTAGTGAATGAAATTTGACTCACCGCGAGTAGTATCAAATTTGATATCATTTTAGCTTTATAGAAAAATATATTATAATATTTTGAGATTTATATTGTTTTTTAATTTTATTTTTTCTCAAATCCATAAACTAAACTATAACCAAATAACAATCCACAAGCAGAATTATAAGTTTTATCAAATTCCTATCCAAAAATTTACTTATGAGAAGCACAGCACAAAGCCTCAACTCAAAATTATAATTAAGACAATAGCAGACTACCCAAATTCTTGAATTAGTTCCTTTAAGAGTTTAGCAGCAACTTCAAGAGGGAGTTTCAATTTGCCAAACCAACCAACTCTTGCACTCCATTCTCCTGTAAATGTCACAACACAAGATACCAAATTAGAAAACAGTATATAGTTTACAAACAATGAGAAATTATATTATTCTGTCAATTGCAAATTCAAGAAAATCAATTGATTTGAAGGAAGAATACAGATAGCAGTCCAGCAAATACATACACAACCCACCAAAATCCTTGAACTGTTAATTTTTTCTGCCTTTCCAGCAAGTTACAAGGTCTAAAATTACAATGTCCTCCTCCTAAATGGGTTACACGAATCAACCTGCAACTCTTTTAACTAAAGCTGACATGACTCGTTTATAGACCCAATTACCAACCCGAACCTGTTTAGGTCAATCCGAACCCGTTTATTTGTCTCGAATTTTTGTTGAGTTCGCGGATAGTAACCCATATTGATAGCCCAATCACAAATCAATTTTTCTTCATCAAAATCACAAACCGCTTCATCTTTTGGTAAATTATAGGCCATGTCTCCTTCGAATAACCAAGGTTCATCCTTTTTAATTCCTTCAACAATTTCTTCGTCGTATCATTTGAAAATCTCTTCCTCTTGTGTAATTTCAGCCTTCATCTTATCATAATTGTGCATGATTCCATATCATGACAAAAATATATCCAAGCATATCTTGAAGTTTTGCTTACGTTTCTTCCACAACAGTTTGAATCCCTATTATATCATTCTTCTCCATTAGACATTTAGGACCAGATTGAACAGTTGATGATAATTTTGAGTTTTATGAGATGAGATCTGAACATCATGATTATTTGGAAGAAATTTTTCTATCATTTTTTTTTCATGTAAGGCTATGATTGAATATTGTCCTTCCCACAAATTTTGAAAATTACAAATTTGCCCCAAGCATATCAGCTGTAGACTTTTAGAGGCCAACTTGGTAGAGCTGTAGCCTTTTTAAAAGTAGTTGTAACTGTAATTTTTTTAAAAGCAGTTGTAGTTGTGCTTTGGGAAAAACCTGTTGAATGTTGGGTATACTGTGTTTTTAGAAGTATTGCGAATTAAAAAAGATGTATTAAGTTGTTTGACAAATTATATGGCTGAACTGTTGTGCAAATATAAGATGATCAAAAATGAATATTATAGTAAAATTAATTTATTTAATTTGTTAATGGAAATTCTGTTTATATATATTAAACATAATTAAATGTTTTTTACGTTAGTTCTAATATGAAAAAAGACTTAATTAAATTTTTTAATTATCTTCTAACATTAATTACAAAAATCAATTTTTAGATAACAAAATAAATATTAGTAAGATTTTTAATTATATTTTTCAAATATTGAAGATAAAAAAAATTGGTCTGGTTTATTTATTTATTTATTTTTGGTCTAAAATTATTAAAGATTAAAAAATTAATTATTATTTTCCCATTTTTAATGTTTAGGATTAGTTTATTTATAAGTTTAATATAAGATGAAGGATAATTTGGTCCCAAAAAAATTAAATAATATATATAACCAGTTTCCCACTTACTAGAAGCTAAAATTGCGTTGGATCGGCTTTACCGTTTAGCGGTAGCTTTTGATGAACTTCAGTCCCACAGACAATGTTTATGTTTCAAGAAATGTAATATTCTATGAGTTTGAGATCCCTTTAAAGTCCTTATTTTCTAGTGTCTGTCTCTCCTCTAAAATCAGTATCAACCTTACTTGTTTTTGTTCTTAAGCTAGCAGGCAGTCACTCTTCACCTGCTTAGTCAAGTCAAATCTCCACCAGCTGTACCTTTTCATATCCAATTGTCTTTACCACCACACTCTTCTGTGTCTACTTCACACCCATCGTCTGTCTTATCTACAACAGAACCTGTGCAGCAGCAACTCTCTTATTGTATGTTCCATGTACTGATCTGACAAACTAACAAATACAGCCTAGAACATTTCAAGCTTGATCATGCAGCCTGTTACTTTTTAATTTCGTGGAACTGGATTGACCTGCGGTGTGATCAACATCAGACTCACATAAGCCTAATCCTACATTCGCACACAGAGTAGTAAAGGTACGTAACAGCTCCAGTTTTCTTCATTGCATTGTCTTGATCAGCACAAGACTGTGAATTATCTTTCACAGATGAATTGCATGCGTCATTGACGATTATGATTAAACAGTCAATCGAAATTTTAATTTTTTTCATATAATCATTAGGGGTAACTTCAATTTAGTCCCTAAAGTTTGATAAAACATCACTTTTTTACTTACCTTTCCTTTATTTTTTATTCACGTACTTCCTAATGTTTCCTAAATTTATCAAATTGGTTTTTCTGACCAACAATTTGACGGTCAACTATCACAAATTTTTTAAAAGATAGTTTTGCCCTTGAACAATTAATAGAATTACAATGTTACCTTCATTGAAATATAACAATAATAAATAAATTAATAAAATAATATTAAATTAAATTATAAAAACTTAAAAATGTAAAACCTGTTAAAAAAAAGATTCAAATTAAATTATTTTATTAGAAAAATTAATATATAAAAAAGTAAAGAATAAATAAAAAAAGGTTAAAAACTGCAAAAAAGGTAAAATAAAATAAATAAAATTGAGAATTAAAGAAACTAAAAAAATGTTTTGAGAAAGCACAAATATAAAGACATTTCCTTTAGTTTTTTTTTTAATTCTCCATTTATTTTATTTTATTTTATTTCTTTAACTGTTTTAACCTTTTTTTATTATTTAATTTTTCTAATAAAATAACTTAATGTGTATTTTTTTAACAAGTTTAACATTTTTAAGTTTTTATAATTTAGTTTAATATTATTTTATTTATTTTTGATATATTTTAATTCGAAGGTAAAATTGTAATTCTATTAATTAAATTCTTCAAGGGTAAAACTGTCTTTTAAAAAAATTTGTAATGATTGACTGTCAAATAGTTGATGAAAGTACCAATTAGATCTATTTATAAAATGTTACGGACCACACGAAGCAAAAAAGAAAATATAAGTAAAACATTAATGTTTTATCAAACTTTAGGGATTAAATTGAAGTTACCCCTAATTATTATGATAATGTAACTTAAATAAGAACTAAACCCCCAAACAATAATTATTATTGTGAGTTCAACTTTGATCTCAAACACTCTATAATTACTATTGAGAATTTGAACTTCAAACTTCAACATAGTCTATTTTTTTCCTTCATTTTATAACGTTACCCTAATTATTATGATAATGTTTGATTTTTTTTTCCTTCATTTTTTTTTAAAATCTAATACATTTAAAAAAAATTAAAATTTAGAAAAAAAAAGTAATAGCAATAGCAAATTCTAAAATAATAATAATAATAATAATTAATAACAATAATGTTATGTTACCCAAATATTTTGGTCAAGTGACGTTAGAAGCTTATTAGTAGTAAACATGTTGATTATATAATAATATAATAGATAGAAATCAATTGGTCATATCATTTGAACAATAAATTTGGACAACCTTATATGCAATGTAGTATTACTCCATAAACAAATGGTCTAAATAAGGACATCCACTCATAACTCAAGTGGTTAGTACACGGGTTTAATTCTTACCATGCATATTTACCAGTATATGTGGGTAGTTTTTGTTATAAAATGAAAGAAAATTATGGCAATTTAATTTGTAACGGACAATTGATTTTGTAACAATTAAATAAATTACCATGAATATTGTGTAACGGTCAAATAAATATCATGAATATTTTGTAACAGTCATTCCATTGATTGTTTATATTTTAGTATCAAACTATTTTGAAAACACACAAAATCATATACAAGCAATTCCGATATATTTTCTTCGTTCTGTTTTCGAGTAATATAGTTCAGACAGTATTCAGTTCGTCGGAGTTGTCTAACGACAATCACTCGAAGCAGTTATATCCTGGGAAATATACGTACCCACGGTAGGGGACGAATATGTTTTAAGGACACCGTGTGAAACACGGGCCTCGGCTTCGAATTTATATTATTATTATAATAATTGCTTAGAATTATATTCAATTATTTTTTTTTATCAGCATCTGTTTGATTTTTCCATATACTGTGTATAACAATCTTAAAACATATTCTTTCTCTTAGTTGACAGGTGCTGCATGAATACGGTTTGACTATTAAACTGAGTTGTTGATCAATCTAGATTAATTCTAGTTTTAATTTGGAAGATTGACAGTTTAGATTTTCTGGTTCTGGATTGTCCAGTTTTCTAAAAAATTCTGGGTTTTCTTCTGATCCAGAAGAATTTGGATTGTTTGGGTATTCTGATTATTCTAATACTACAGATACCAGTCGAATAGTTTCTGAAGATTTATTGTGGCTTCAGTTCTAACAAGTTCCATTTGTTTTCCTGGAAATTCAGTTCTAACTTGTTTCTTGTTTCTCTGGTTTTCTGTAATTACCAAATCCACTGGTATTTCTTCAATTACAGATCCAGTATTTAATTTGGACTATCTTATTATACACAATAATTTCTGTTATTTGATTTCTAATATTTTGCAGCTTTGTAGGGTGTGAAATCCAGTTTTTGTAAACACTGTAAAAACTTATTCCTTGTGGATTCTGTTTTTTTAAATTCCTTGTAGTGATTTGCTAGGCAGATTACAATTGGACAATGTTTCAAAAACGAAAGGGAAAAAAAAAAACTTTTATTGGTTTCTGTCCAACAAAAGAAGAAAAGAAAAAAAAATGGTTTCTGCTTTATTGGTTTTCATGTAAGAAACTGATTCAAATTTTGGTTTTGTTTTCTTGTTTTCTGGTTGTTTTGTTGAAGCAGCAAATCAATTCTAATATTTATTTTGGATTTCAGTGGTCTGAATTTCAAGAGATGGCAATAGAAGATGCTCTTCTATTTGACCACTCTGAATCTTGCGAGATTCTTGACTAAGGAGGCTCCAAAGCCAAACAGTGATGAGCTAGATGTACAAGTCTTGACTGTCATTGATGCTTGGAAGCATTATGACTTCCTATGCCGCAACTATATTATAAATGGACTGTCGAATTCGCTTTACAATGTGTATGCAACGAAGAAAACAGCCAAGGAGTTGTGGGAATCCTTAGACCGAAAATATAAGACCGAAGATACTGGGGCCAAGAAATTTATTGTGGGCCGCTTCTTGGATTTTAAGATGGTGGATTCAAAAACTGTGATCAGTCAAGTGCAAGAGCTCCAAGAAATTTTGCATGAGATTCACTTAGAGGGAATGACAGGCCCCTAACCTACTATCTTACGGTAGGAGGCCTGCCGGCAACCCCACGGTAGCTTCCCAGTCGATGCTTGCCCCGCTTAAAGGCTTCCGTGAAGCTAAGGCATTACTTATTCTGAAAATCTGAGTAGAAATTTTTTTTTTTTTATATAAAACTACTTTATTAAATTTCCAAATAATAAAATACTTGTGCACTAACTAAATAATATTTACTTAAAGCATTCTTCAAAGTATACTTTTACATAAGTGTTACAATAAAACATAAAAATATACTTTATCCTATAAAATTTTAACCACACATTTAAAACTGTCACAGCAATGCCGGACTAGTCTTGCTGGTTCTAGGAGTCCCTGCAACGTCTGCACCTGTACCTGTACTTGGGAGGTTGGTTATAAAACATAAAAATATAATGAGCTAAACGAGCTCAATGAGTGTTATTAGTTTCTAAACAATTTAATGTTTCTAATTAAACGTCTCTGAAAACTGTACTATAAAGAAAATTAATCTGTTTTCTGAAATCTGAACTGAAATAAATAATAATCATAATACTTATCTTATTTCCTGAAAAATTGTACTAAAATCTTTTTACTGAAAGCAATGTATTGAAATGCAAAGTAATATATCTTATTCTGTTTCCTGAAAACTGAACTGAAATCTATATCATGATAACTATACTGAAATCTGTGCTGAAATCTTTTTCATAAAAAAAACTATACTGAAATCTGTACTAAAATCCTTTTCATAAACAATAACTTACTGAAAATCTGTATCTTCAAATCAATGTACTGAAACTTTTCAAACTTTCTGTTATTGCTGAAAACTGATAAACTGAAACAATATACTTTTTAAATACAAGCTAAGAATTTTATAAACTATAAAATCTGATGGCTAAGCTTAAAATAATTACTTTTAATTTAACACTGAAATAATTAAAATTCTATTATAAATTTTTACTTGGCCACTTTTCTGAAAACTGAAAAGCTAAGATAATATACTTTTCTGAAAACTGAAAAGCTGAGATAATATACTTTTTCTAATACTACTTTTCTGATAAAACTTTTCTGATAATACCAATTGGAAACCCATATCTGATAATTCTATAGGGTGACTCAACTGGCGCCGCACCATATGGACTGTGTCACCAGGCAACTAATCTGTTTATAAAATCTGTGCTGCTTTGTGTGACTCTGATAAAATCTGATAAGAGACATCTCACTTTCTATGTGGCAGAATTCTACGTCGCTTACATATAGCGAGACAACACCCCATAAGTGTGTGGGCGACTGACAGACTCGACAGACACAACCCCCCTGAAGTTAACGACTTGTCCCCCCTTAACTTGCCCTACACAAATTGGGACCGGGTCTTACTGCTGATAAATTTGATAAACTGATAGCTGATAATCTGATAACTGATAATAGATGGGTATCCTATTGGCCTGAAAAATATTTATTGTTTTTCTAAAAGCTTGAAATATAGACAAAACACATTTCTTTAAACTAAATCCCACATATAAATATTTTCTCAAGTTAATATAAACTCAAAAATTCTGAAATATAAGAATACTTTAATTGAAATATACCTGAGGCAATCAATTCTATTTTGATTATAAAACACATATAAATAAATAAACGTACATATAAGGTCATAAATAATTGAATCAAACATGGAAAACATTCTAAAGTATATTTCAACTAAAAATATAATTTTGCACCCACTTGAAAATAATAACTTTCTATAAACTTGCATAAAACATATTATGAAAATAAACATTCACTTGAATAAAATAACAACTTACTACATATTTGCAAAAAACATATTACTGAAATAAAATTTACTTTGCATAAAAATAGTTTTACACTCACTTAAAACATCTTACTAAAATAAAATTCGTTTATACTTTTCCGTACTGATTTCGCTTTTCAAATAATATCACATATTCTTTTTCCTTGCTTGAAATTTTGTATACGAATATTTAAAATAATAATATAACTCTCAAATCTGAAACTCTAATATCAACACCACAGTTAAAAATCTCTTAAAATGATAACTGAAATCTTAAATTTAATTTTAAATTAAAATCTAGTTAAAATCTTGAACTCTTGTAAAATAAATCATACTAGAACTATCAACTCCAAAAGAAACTTCAAACTCAATAACAATAAATTTTAGAATTTATGGGTCTAATTACCTATCTCAAAAGAACAACAATTTTCTTCAACATCCTTCACCATTTTTAAAATCAAATTTTACATATCAAATCTAAAGACAAATTATTTAACTAAATATGAACCATTATTTTCAGTTCTTAAAACCCAACAATTTAAATATATTATCAACATATTCATATCAATGTAGAATTAAAAATCTCTAGGGGAATAAAGTGAAGTTTGATTCAATCAAAGGAAATACCGAAAAAATCCATCATATGAAGACAAAAATAAATTTTAAATAACAAGATTAAAATATAAATAAATTTTAAATCGAAAACAAAAATGAAATATCCACTCACTGGCTTCTGGATTACTCTAGGCTTTAGTGCTCTGGTTCCTTCGTCTCACTGCATTTATTGCCTCTATATAATTTTCTTTCTTTTATCTCTCTCTCTCTCCCTCTATCTATTTCTTTCTCCGCTGCTCTGTTTTCCTTCTCCCCCGTTTCTTTGGTTTTTCTTTCTTCTCCTCTTTGGGCCGAATGTTCTGGTCATCTCTTTTTTTTTTTTCCTTCTATCTTTTCTTCTCACGGCCAAACAACTTTCTCTTCTCCACCTCTCTAGAATTTTCTTTTGTTTTCTTTTTATGTTGCACTACTGCTCTCTTTGTTTTTCAAGTGGAATCTCCACTAAGTCATACTTATATATATATATAATAATAATAATTGCAACTTGCCCTTTTACATTTTAAAATCATAATGTGACCACAACTTGAAAAATAATCACATGTGATTGACCAATAACCAATTAATTATCAAACTAATCCACCTTTCACATTTCATCTCATTAATTATTCCATCCACTAATTGTTGACTTGGCATTTCATGATTAGTTCATTTTTATTTCACATGGATTGTGCTTCTTTAGGGAAAAGTTTTCATATACTAACTTATATCATTCCATAAAAATCCACTCACTTTTAATCTAATTTTTCCATATTGTTTATCTTGATTGGTCCACTTGTACACCTTATTTTAATCCACCTAATTTACCTTTCCATCAATAAATCAAATTACACCACCTCATTTGAAATTCCAGTTTAAATTACACCATTATATGTTTATTATTTTACTTCCAAAAATATCACTAATACTCTGAATTTATGGGAAATCCTTCCTATGACCTTCAAAACTTATAATTGGATTTCGTATATATTTTACGGAACCTTACTAACTATTTGAAACCATTTCGAACATTGTTTTGGTTTCCCATAATAGTTTTCGGATCGATTCCAAAAATATTCCGATGTTACCGGAATCGTCCGGATTTCCTTCAGAAATGCCGTTTAGGTTCTAGGAGTGCATTTCAGGGCCTCTAATATCCATCCAGATGCATTTCGTAACTTTTCTGGGTCTCCAAACACCTTTCCGAAAATCTCCGGATTCATCCAATAAATTATATTATAGCACTATTAATACTTTTAACATTCAATTTACTCATAACAAATGCATATTTATTCCCATGTGTACTGTACAATAAATTCTGAAAAAATATATTACAATACATATACGTGTACAGTACAAACTATCGGAAGGGTGTATTACAATGATCCTAAGTGAAACCTTCCAAGTAGCTGTTATGATTGAGAAGCTACCTCTTGCATAGAAGGAATTCAAGAACTACTTTAAGCACAAGCGAAAGAAGATGAATCTTGAGAATTGATTGTCAAATTTCGAATTGAAGAAGACAACAAGAAATCTGACAAGAAGGGGTCAACTCAATATGAAGCAAAGACCAATGTTGTGGAGCTTGGAAAGAATTCCAAGTTAAAATTAAATAAGTCAGGAAAAGGGTCCAAGCTGGGACCAAAAGGAGGAAGCTTCAAGGAAAATGCTTCAATTATGACAAGATGGGTTACAAATCTTCTGAGTGCAGATTGCCAAAGAAAAAGAAGAATAATGAAGCCAATATGGTGGAGGAAATCGCCAAGGATATTTCTAAGATCATCCTCTCTACGGTGGTCTCTGAAGTGAACCTGGTCAGGTCTAACCCAAAGGAGTGGTGAATTGACACCAGTGCCACTAGACACATATGCTTAGATAAGGCACTGTTCTCGGCGACTTCTGTGATCAAGGGCCAAGGAAAAGTGGTCTTGAAGATGACTTCTGGGAATGAGCTGACTCTAAACAGCATAATGTACGTGCCTAAAATTCACAAGAACTTGGTATCCGGTTCACTGCTGAGTCAACATGGCTTCAAAATGGTGATTGAATCAGACAAGGTTACTTTGTCTAAAACTAAAATGTATGTGGGTAGGGGTTATGTAATTGAGGGGCTTTTTAAGCTTAATGTAACCGCTTTCAAGCGTATGAATGTTAATAAGAATAATTCTTCTTCTTATTTGCTTGAGTCTTTCAATTTGTGGCATGGTAGACTAGGACATGTTAATTATGATACTCTACGGAGCTTAATTAACTTGAATCATATACCCATATTTAAAATTGATTCCAAACACAAATGTGAAATTTGTGTAGAGGCAAAAATGACAAGGTCATCATTTCAAACAATTGAAAGGAACATAGAACCTCTTGATTTAATTCACACTGATGTTTGTGATTTAAAATCTGTACAAACAAGGGGTGGCAACAAGTATTTTATTACTTTTATTGATGATAATACAAAATATTGCTATGTGTATTTGCTAAAAAGCAAGGATAAAGAGCTAGAAAAATTCATTCACTATAAGAATGAAGTTGAGAATCAACTCAACAAAAAGATTAAAGTGTTAAGGAGTGATTGAGGTGGTGAGTATGAAGCACCATTTGGTGAATTTTGTGCACAACATGGAATTATACATCAAACAACGGCTCTTTATTCGCTTCAGCAAAATGGTATTGCTGAACGAAAAAATTGCATCTTGAAAGAAATGATGAATGCAATGCTGATAAGTTCTGGGGTGCCTCAGAACATGTGGGGAGATGCTATTTTGTCTAGAAATTACCTTTAAAATAAGGTACCATGAAAGAAACAAGACAAAACTCCATATGAATTATGGAAAGGAAGAAAGTCTTCCTATAAATACCTACGAATGTGGGGATGTCTTGCTAAAATGGCCGTAACTACACCAAAAAAGGTGAAAATTGGTCCAAAAACAGTTGATTGCGTTTTCATTGGCTATGCACATAATAGTAGTATGTATCGGTTCCTTGTGTATAAATCTAAAATCCCAGACATACACAAAAATATAATAATGGAATTTATAAATGCATCGTTTTTTGAACATGTATTTCCGTATAGATCTAAAGCAGAATCGAGTTCGTCCAAACTAGCACGAGAGACTCCAATTGAGGAGAGTGAGGACCAAGAACCACAATAAGAGGTTGAGGTTGAGGATGAACCTAGACGTAGCAAAAGAGCTGGGACAGAAAAATCTTTTGGTCCAGATATTCTGACCTATTTGCTAGAAGGTGAACCTCAAACTTTTAAAGAAACTGTAAGCTCTACAGAAGAACCTTTATGGAAAGAGGCTATTAAAAGCGAAATTGATTCCATCCTTCAAAATCACACTTAGGAACTAGTGGATCTTCCTCCAGGTTGTAAACCTCTAGGATACAAATAGATTTTCAAAGGAAAATGAAACCAGATGGATCAATAGATAAGTATAAGATCATGCTTGTAATCAAAGGTTACAAACAACGAGAAGGCTTAAATTACTTTGATACATATTCTCCTGTGACGAGAATAACTTCCATAAGGATGATAATTGCAATTACAGCTTTGCGAAACCTTGAAATACACCAAATGGATGTGAAAACTGCCTTTTTAAATGGAGATCTAGATGAAGAAATCTACATGGAACAACCCGAGGGTTTTTCCGCTCCAGGAAAGGAAAGGAAAGGAAAGTCTGTAAATTGGTGAAGTCTTTATACGATTTAAAGCAAGCACCAAAACAATGGCATAAGAAATTCGATAATGCAATGATGACAAACGAATTTAAAATCAACGAGTGCGACAAATGTATTTATGTCAAAAACACAGAAAATGGATATATCATTTTGTGTATATACGTTGATGATATATGCTTATTGTTGGTAGTAATGATAATTGTAGTCTTGGAAAATGTTGGGCAGTACAACCTGCAAAGATAGAACGCACGTAATCCGTATGACGTTTGGGACACCGGAACGATGCCGGCTAAAGTCACTCCGACGATCAAGTCAACAAAATGTACAATCGAAGGTCAACAGAATGGAAAATATCAAGGATAAGAATACTTCCTTTACTCGTAGGGTCATGACCCTTGTGAAGGATGGTAGAATAATATAAACGATCGAAATCGTGATGGCTGAATGATTCGGAGATGACTGATGTTCGCCGGTGATTCACCAGATGAAGCTTGACTGTTTTGAGTGTTCTTAACTTCAGAGTGATATTGTGTGTCTGTATGCATGAGAGAGCCTTTTTTGAGTGTTTAGCTTTCCATTTATAGGGGCTGATCCACCCGTTTGGGGGGAGGGGGGGGGGGGGGGGGGGGGGGGGGGTGGATCGTATCCTTGATTTGAAGGCTCCGGATTTGGGATTTGGATGTAACGATCTTTATCTTGATGGAAAGGTTACGGTTGCTTCCTCGGTGACCCGAATCGCAGAAGTAACAGTTACCCGATTGACTTGGTCAATGAATGTTAAAGTTTTCCGCTGGATGGGTTAGTCCATGGGTATGGGCCGTAGGCCTGGGCTTATTCAGATAGATTCGGAATTGAGCCTACGTAGGCTCATGAGTGTTTCGTGTCGAGCGACATGGGTGTCTTGGGACATGAAGGTCCCCGAGGTGTGGCCGTCATGGAGCCACATGGTTGTCGTTATTTTGACCACCGTGCGACGATCGTAGTTAGGGTGTTGTGCGACCATGGTACTCCTGGATGTCGTGCGACGAAGGCTTTGTAGTGCTTAGGCCGTTGGTCGCCCAAGCTTTGGGCCATGTAGGTTGATCACCTTTGGCTTTGGGCCGGGTCACATGATGTGATTGGGCTTTTGGGTCGGACCTTTACTTGTATTTGGGCTTGACAGATTTTGGCTACTACAATAAAATAATCAAATCTACTAAAAATATGTTGAATTCAAGGTTTGACATGAAAGATATGGGACTAGCATATGTAATATTGGTTATAAAAATCTCAAGAACATCAAGTGGTCTCATTCTAAGTCAATCACATTATATGGATAAGATTCTTGAGAAATTCAACAAGGATGGTTCTGGAGCATCCAGAACACCTGTAGATATGAGTCTACACCTATCCAAGAATAAAAGTGAGAGTATATCTCAACTAGAATATTCTAGAGTGATAGGAAGTCTGATATACTTAATGAGCTGTACAAGACCAGACATAGCATATGCAGTTAGTAAACTGAGTAGATATACAAGTAATCCAGGGGCTGACCACTAGAAAGCAATAGTAAGAGTACTTAGGTACTTACATTATACTCGTAGTTATGGGCTGCACTATACCATATATCCAGCTGTTCTGGAAGGATACAGTGATGCAAACTGGATATCTAATATGAAAGACTCAAAATCTACTAGTAGATATGTGTTTACACTAGGAGGTGTAACAGTATCATGGAAATCCTCTAAGCAGACATGTATTGCCAGATCCACAATGGAATCTGAATTCATTGCTCTAGATAAGAGTGGGGAAGAGGCTGAATGGTTAAGACAATTTTTAGAGGATATTCCGATGTGGCCAAAGCCTGTGCCAGCAATCTGCATCCATTGTGATAGTCATCTGCAATTGGAAGGGCACAAAGCAACATGTATAATGGTAAGTTAAGACATATACGTTGTAGACATAACACCATTAGACAACTACTCTCAAATGGAGTTATCTCTGTCGACTATGTGAAGTCAAAGGATAACATAGTAGATCCACTAACCAAATGGTTAAATCGAGAGTTAGTTGATAAATCATCGAGGGAAATGGGACTAAAGCCAATGAAAGAATAAGTTGATACATTGGAAACCCAACCTAATTGACTGGAGATCCCAAGATCTAGGTTCAAAGGGACAACCTAAATGTAGGACTTAGTTGGATCACTGTGGGGGATAACCTCAAGTCCATTCCTATGATGAAACAGTGATATCCGTTGGAAAAGGGTAAGCTATGCTTTTAATGATTATTATGTGTCGGAAATCCGAGCAGAGTAATACGGGTTACTCTTAACTAAGAAATCACCTATGTGAAAGAGAAGCGAGGCCGCTTCGAAAGAGAATTGTGTAGGGCTCAATACTTTAGAAACTCTCACAGAACCAGACTTATGTTCATGGCCAAAACGAACATAATAATGAGAGCTGAATTATGTCAGGAAACATTCTTGTGTGAGATACATTATCGTTTACAAAAATGGCAGAACAGTTCAAAGACATCATATCTACTGGTCAGTCAGTAAAGTCTATGTATTATCACAAGGGAAGGTTAAAAAGGTAACTCCTACCTATCCTATGTAGGTTTCGACCGTTGAACTCTATCACCAAGTCAAAGTGTTATTTTGTTTTCTCTTGTCTCTACCGTCAATTTCATTCATGTGGGGGATTGTTAGAAAATAAATGAAAATTATGGCAATTTAATTTGTAACGGACAATTGATTTTGTAACAATCAAATAAATTGTCATAAATATTGTGTAATGGTCAAATAAATATCTTGAATATTTTGTAACGGTCATTCCATTGATTGTTTATATATTAGCATCAAATTATTTTGAAAACACTCACAGAATCATACACAAGTAATTTCGAAATATTTTCTTCGTTCCGTTTTCGAGTAATAGAGTTCAGACAGTATTCAGTTCGTCGGAGTTGTCTAACGACAATCACTGGAAGCAGTTGTATCCTGGAAAACATACGTACCCATGGTAGGGGACGAATATGTTTTAAGGACACCGTGTGAAACACGGTCCTCGACTTCAAATTTATATTATTATTATAATAATTGCTTAGAATTATATTCAATTTTTTTTATCAGCATCTGTTTGATTTTTCCATATACTGTGTATAGCAGTTTTCTCCCCTTATTGTGGGAGTAGATGTCTCTCATAATGGGAGTAGATATCCGAGCCGCACATTTAGTGATTGATCTCGGCAGGTTCCGACAGTTATTAATCTTGTAATTGTAACCCTTTAAAAAAAATGGTCTAAATAGAAAATATTTCACTAGTACCAATTGAAATAAAGCCTCTTTCAGTATTGATTTTGAATAATTGAAATAAACTTATTTAGTACGTTTGGTATAATAATGATGTAATACACCCTCTCAATAGTATGTACTGTACATGTACAGATATTGTAATATATTCTTTCAGAATTTATTGTACAGTGCACAAGTAAATAAATGAGCCTTTACTATGAGTAAATCGAATGTTTAAAGTATTAAGGGTGCTATAATGGAATCTATTGGATGGATCCGGAGATTTTCGAAAAAGCGTATCAGAGACTTGGCAAATATCTGGAATGGTTTCAGATGATTAATAAGGTTCCATAAAGTATATAAGAAAATTCAATTATAAGTTTTGGAGAACACCGTAAAGATTTCCATAAATTGGAGCATAAAGAATAATTATTGGAAGTCAAAATATATTTTTACGATATGAGGTTGTGATTTAATTAATTGATGGAAAAGTAAATTGAAATGGATTTTTGTGGAAAAGAGTTAATGGATTATTATGGATTAAATTGTAAATCAAAAGATTGTGACCAAGATTATGTGAATATGTTTTTAAGTTGTGGCCATTTTATGGTTTTAAAATGAAATGGGGCAAGTTGTAAATATAAAAGTATAATATATATATATATATATATATATATATATATATATATATATTAGTGAATCAGAAAATGAGGAAGAACAAAAACAGAAACTGGGTAGAAGAACCCAGAAAAATCAAGAGAAATGGAGAGCAAAGCTTGGCCGAAGAGAAGAAGAAGAGAGAAGAAGAAAAGAAGAAAAGAGAGAGAAGACCAGCCAACAGAAGAGAAGGAAGAGGAGGAAGAAAGGAATCAGCTGTGAGAAGAAAACATAAAATTAGAGAGGGACGGGAGAGAGGAAGAACAGACCAGAAAACAGGCAGGGAAGAGAGAAAGAAAAGAGAAAGAAGAAGAGGGAGAGAGAGCTGTTAGCAACGGGAGAAGAAGAGAGGAAGAAGAAAAAGAGGAAGAGAGTAGAAATTGTGCAGAAAAAGGGAGAAAGAAAAAAAACAGAGCAGAGAAGAAGAAGTAGCTGCCGAGAAAGAGAAAAAGAAAAAAGGAAAAGAAAAGAGAAAGAGGAGGAGGAAATTCTGTCAAGCCAAGGAGAAGAAGAAGAGGAGTCTAGGAACCTTGGGTAAGTGATTAGTGAAGTAAATTGTTTTGAATTTGATGAAATTAAATTGGTTTGGAGGGTGTGAAATTAGTTCTTGAGTTTTTGATTTCTAGTGCTTGAGTGATGATTTTGATGATGGGTTTCGGTTGATTTTAGAAATTTATTGAGTTTGATGATGTTTTTATTTGAAATTAGTTTAATTGGAGTTGATAAAAATGAAAATCAAGAAAATTAGTAAGTTAAATTTTGGGGATTTTATGATTTCAAGTTTAAATTGTTAAGTTGAGATATTAATTGAGTAATTTGAGTGTTTTTGAGTTAACTGATGGTATGAATTTGGAATTGTTAAGTAAGAAATCAAAATGATTCTCAAATTAGTGACTTGTATTATGAGTTTTGTTGTAATGTTGTGTTTGGTGATTGATAAGAGTTGTAGAAATTGTTTAGAATAAAATTGAAATCATTAGTTTTGAGAATTTTTGAATTTAATTTTGAAATTTAAGTTGAAAGTGTAGAGATTTCAGTTTATGTGTATACTTAAGATATTAGAAATTGTAGTTGTACGATTGCGATGCAAATTGATACTTAGAAATTCAAGAAATCATGTTGATTTTGAATGTTTGAAATTCGGTCAAGAAGAGAAATCGTATGATTGATATGTGTTTAATTAAGTTGACATGGTTTTTATTAGATTAAATGTAATTGATGTTATTAGAATAGAAGAAATGGAGGAATAAAGCATAAAACGTGTTAATTGAGTCTTTGTATTAGTTATTATATTTATATTAATGAATTATTTGGAAATATATTACTTTAGGGAGAAATATCCGTAGTATGGGAGAAAAAGAAACATTATGGAAAGACAAGAAATGTAATGAGACGAAGGAACCAGAGCGCCAAGCCTAGAGAAAACCAGAAATCAGTGAGTGTAAATTTATTTTAAACCAAAGTATATTTTATTTTAGTAATATGTTTTATCTAAAGTTTAGCAAGCTAATGTCTTTATTTAAGTTAGTACAAAATCATATTTTCGATTGAATTTTATTTAGTATATTTTATTCTAAGTTTGATTTAGTATTTTATGACTTTGTATATAATTGTTTATTTTTATGAGTCTTATAAGTTAAACAGAATTTATGTTAAAGTGTGTTTTAATTAAAGTATTTTTATATCTCAGAGATTTAGAATTTATATTCATTTAATAAATAAGTTTTATGTATGAATTTAGTAAAGAAATATATTTATGTGTATTTCAAGTTTTAGAACTAAAAGCTAGTTTTCAAGTAAAGAAAACAGTTTTCAAACCCATGGATTACCCTTCGGATCAGTTATCAAATTATCAGTAGTTAGACCCGGCCGGTACACCCCATTTGTGTGTGGCAAGTTAAGGGGGGATAGTCCGCTAACTCTAGGGGGGTTTAGTCTGTCGAGTCTGTCAGTCGCCCACACATTGGGGTGTTGTCTCGCTATATGTATGTGACGCATCATTCCACATATAGAGAGTGAGATGTCTTTTATCAGATGTCACGTTGAGCGGCGTCAGTTAGTCGCCTCGTGACCCTTATATCAGATGTCACAGTGGACGGCGTTAGTTAGCCGCCCTGTGACCCACTCATATGGACAGCGCCAGTTAGTCGACCTATGAGTTCAGCTTAGGGGTCCATTGGGAGTTTTCAGATACAGAAGTCAAGCCAAAAATGTTTTACAAATTTTCAGTACAGAACATTAAATTTACAGAAATAATTTAGTATGTGCTTTAGTATTTATTAAAGAGTTTTTGTACATTAGGCTTGGCTAGATTTTCAGAAAACAAACAGATTTCAACACAGTGTTCAGAAAACAGATTATTACAGATTTTAGTACATTGTTTTCAAGAGACCGAATAAGTTTTCAAAAAAGTTTATTATCAGAAAAGCATTTTATCAGAAAAGTATTTTATCAGAAGAGTATTATCAGAAAACTATATTATTAGAAAAGTTTATTCAAAGAAGTTTTATCAGAAAAAGTATTATCAGAAAATGTATACTATTTCAGCTTTTCAGTTTTCAGAAAAATATATTATCTCAGTATTTCAGTTTCCAGAAAAGAATATCATTTTAGTTTTTCAATTTTCAGAAATATAAAGGAATATTGTTTCAGCTTATCAGTTTTTCAGAGAAGATATATTTTAAACTTTTCAGTTTCTAGCAAAGTAAATATATATATATATATATATATATATTTAGCTTCTCTGTTTCTTTTAGTAAAGTGAAAATATATGTATATATATTCTCAGCTTTCCATTTTTCAGAAATTAGATTTCAGAATAGTTTTTATAAAAGAGATTTCAGTATAGTTTCATGAAATATATTTCAGTTCAGTTTTCAAGGAAACAGAGAGATTTTTATTAATAAGTAAATTGTTTAGTACAGTTTTTCAGAATTAGTAAAAGAATTATTATTTTGAAATTCCAGTATATTACGTTCAGTAAATAAATTTTAATTATTTTCTCAAGTTAATTTATTATAAACTAGTAACACTCACTGAGCTCCTTTAGCTCACTCTAGTTTTTATTTATGTTTTTAAATCAACCTCCCAGGTACCGATGCAGACATTGCAGGGACGCCGTAGACCAGCGGGACTAGTCAGAGGATGTTGTGACTGTTTTATAAACATATATAATGTTTTAGTTGTTAAGTTTGTATTTTGATATTGTTTTAAGTGTATAAGTTGATTTATCTATTTTTTATAATTATTTATTCTGATAAACCAACTGTTTGAGTTGTGATTTGTTAACATGGACCAGAGGTCTATAGTAGTTGATATTTGAAATTTTATTGAAGTGTTCAAGTTTTTATGCAGGTCTCCAAGATTTGGTAATCTCAGAAAAATAGAGGAGACTCTGCCAAAATTTTAATAAAGTAGTTTTGTTTAAAAAAAAAATTTAGATTTCCAGTTAAAAGAAACGGCTTAGCTTCATGGAAGCCTTTCAGCGAGGCAAGTCTCGACTGGGAAGCTACCGTGGAGTGCCGGCAGGCTACCTAATAGGAGATAGTAGGTTAGGGGCCTGTCAAATAATGTTTGGTAAAATCTATAAAATTGATTATTTAATCATTTGAGTTAATTTAGCAGCATTTTAAAAAATTAGGTGGAAGATTATTTTTGTAAAATCACTATTATTTGATTAAATGATGACTTTCTGTGGATAGTTGTGAGAAAGTGAAGAGAAAATTGAAGAGAAATCTAGAGCTATTATTCCTTAAATAGCAAGAAAACACATCATGAGAAATGCATGTGTAACAAATTGTTCTGATGTGGAAGAATAAGCTTCAAGAGCTCTCACATGATAATTTTGTTTTTTTAACAATTACAATTAATTCGGGATTTAGGGAGGGGGACACGACTCGAACTCACAATCTCAAGGATGCAAGTGTAAGGGGCAAATCACTGAACCAACCTCATCTTGTCTCAATATGGTAGTTTTGTTAATTGACGTTTGTACGTTTAATTTGATGTTGCTTTTCATTAATGTTTGTTCTTTTAAATTGATTTTTTTTTTCAATTAATGCATCTTTATTGTACACTCGATCTCCACTGTTGGGTCACATCTCTTCTACACTCTATTTAATATTGTAATTTTCATTTCGAATTTAAATTAATATCACTATATGTATTTTGATCTTTATTTTAGGGCTAACTATAATTATTAATTTGCAAATAATATAAAGCATAGGAATAATAAGTAAGTATTGATAAATGAAAAATTAATTAATAAATATTCAATATTTTTGTAAAAATAAATAAATAGTCAATATTAATCTTATTTTAAATATTTAGATGAGACCTTTGTAATGATATAATTTTTTATAATAGGATTTATAAATTAAAACTTATTATATATTAATTGAATTTAGTATTTTTTTTTAAGTAAAAAAGATATCAATATCAAATATTTATTTATAACTATGGACATAAGGATAAAATTGAAAAATAATTTATCAAATGTAAATTTAGAGATCCAAATAACCAAACTCTAAATTATTTTCTTGGATTGATAAATATAGAATATTATTGGCGTAAGTGGTACTCTAAAATATCCTTTAAAAACAAAAGTGGTACTCTAAAATACAGTTTATACTCTATTTTAAAATAGAGCAAATAACATCTAGAACTCCTAAAGTTTGCTCTTCTACAAGCGAAAATAACATTTGAGTTTATTGGTAAAGACCTCCCCTGATGTTAGTCAAATTGTATCTAATTTATTGGTTGACCAAGTTTGACTGTAAAAGAGTACCAAAATGCACCCAAAATAATAAATAATATTACTAAAGCTTATTAAATTATAAAATAGTTGAAATGGACGGTGGAGATCTTAACTATTTTTTCATTTTTTTATTTAATAAATTTTAGTAATTTTATATATTATTTTAAAAGCATTTTGATCTTTCTCACGGTCAAACCTGGTCAATCGTTAAATTTTATGGAATCTAACTAATAGCAGGAGTGGTCTTTACCAATCAACCCAAAGGTTATTTCCGCTTGTAGAAGAGCAAACCTCAAATATCTGGATATTATTTACTTTGTAGGCTGCGTTTGGCAACTGGGTTTAACTCGGGATTAGACTAAAAATAGTCCAATCCCGAGTTTGTGGAGTGCATGAGATTGGGTTTCACCAATCCCATGCACTCATTTATCTTGCCCAAGCTGGACTATTGAGTCCCGCCTGGGAGCATGGGACAAACTTATCCTATACCTTTTTTTTTTTTTACTTTTTACTTTTTTTAATATTAAATTTATGTAAATATTTAATATTTAATATATATTATTAAAATATTTTAAAAATAATATTTTTAATATCAATAAAACATTATTTATAATATTAAAATATTTATTTTATTTAAAAAGTAATTTTTTAATTAATTTAATATAAATCTTTTAATTTTTAAAAATAATTTTATTTGTTTTAAAATTAATTTAATATAATTTTATATTTATCAATCTCACACCATATAAACACAATACATAATGATATTTTATTCAATTTCATACTATACCAAATAAAATACGAACCTTGATAGTCCGATACTTTTATATTTTTTTAACATTTTTTTTATATTTTTAATATTTAATTAATTACTATAATATATTTTATAATTAATTTTAAAATATTTAAATTAATAATATTTAAAATTTAAAATATTTAGATCTATTTTAAATAATTTTAATTTAATTATATAATATTTAAAAATAGTTTTATTTATATGAAATTAATTTAATCAAATATGATTTTATCCAATCTCATTCTACACCAAACAAGGGACAGTACTATTTTTAATCCTATTCATACTACACTAAACACATCACAGTACTAATTAGTCCAATCCAGTCCAATCTTATTATATTCTACTATCCTATCCCATAAAAATAGTTCAATTCAATCTCGCACACCAAACACACCCTTAAAGTACTATTAAATATGCTCTTAGCTCGCCAAAAAGATGATGTTGTTGAAATATAAAATTGTTTTAAGCCGTTGAAATATAAAATTGTTTTAAGCCCAAACTATTTGAAGGCCCAATCCATTTTAAGTTTTTAGAAGACCCAACCCATGGAAGTTTCTAGTGTTGAAAAATAAATCATTTAATTGGTGATTGAGGGTTGAAAATAATTAATGAGTTGGTGAGAGTTGGTAGGAATAATTAATAGGTTTGTAAGAGTTGGTAGGAATAATTGGTAGGTTAGGTGAGGTTAAGTGAGAGTTGTTGATTTTTGCTCTCTCCCTCTTCCTATAAATACCTCATTCCTCTTAGTTGTGTAATCATCAAGTTGAGCATTAATAAAAACATTTTTCTTTCCTTCTTAGAGTTGTATTCATAATTGTCACATATTGAATGTATTTTGAGTGAGATTCGATCCAAAGTGGTATCAGAGCTATAAGGAATTTGTTTCAAACAAAGCATTATAGCATACCAAATCAAAGATCTCGAAGAGAGGAAGGCAACGCCGCAAAAATCAGCCCAATCAGAGGTCTCACGCACCACCAATTTCCGTTGAAAGTTTGCTGTAGAAAACTGAGTCAACTCAACGAGTTGCACTGGTTCTACGCACCGAGTCGAGCCTAGCCAAGCCAGACTGAGCTAGTCAAGCTGCTCCAACCGAATTACAAGAAGCTGAGCCGAGCCTTTGCCGACCAAAGTCCTGTCGTTTACTGTTCACCGTTGACTTTGACGGTTGGCCGGTGTTGATTGTTGACTTGACCGTTGACCAAAAGTTGACTTTTTGGTCTAAGTTCTTGTTGAGGTTTTTCGTTTAAATCCATCCGTGTAATCAGAATTTCAAAATTCTCACCATATTAAGAGATATGGCTAATGGTATGGCATCCTTCCAAGTTCTAACACTCAATAGCGACAACTATGATAATTGAAGTATCAAAATGAAAGTGCTCCTTAGAGCACACGATGTCTGGGAGGTTGTAGAGAAAGGTTACATCGAACCAGCAGATGAGTCAACTCTATCCCAAATTCAAAAGGATAGCTTGAAAGACTTAAGGAAGAGAGACAAGAAGACTCTCTATCTCATCTATCAAGCGTTAGATGATGATGGCTTTGAAAAGATTTCGAGTGCAAAATTCGCTAAAGAAGTATAGGAAAAGCTGCAAACCGTTTACAGAGGAGCTGAACAAGTGAAGAAGGTTCATCTTCAGATTCTAAGAGGTGAATTTGAATCTCTACATATGAAAACATCTAAGTCTATTTTCGACTACTTCACAAGAGTATTGACCGTTTCAAATCAGTTGAAAAGAAACAGTGAAGAATTGAAAGTTACCAAAATAATGGAAAAGATACTCCGCTCGCTGGATCCTAAATTTGAACACATTGTTGTAACGATTGAAGAAACTAAAGATCTAGAAGAAATGATGATCAAACAACTTCAAGGATCGTTGCAAGCTTACGATGAAAAGCATCGGAAGAAGCAAGGAATTAATGAACAACTCCTCAAGATGCAACTCAAGGAGAAAGAAAATACCCAGGGCCACGAGAGATACCAATGAGGCTGACATAGAGGCAGAGGCCAAGGATGAGGTGGAGGTCACAGCCGTGGACGAGATTGGAATTACAACAATAACAATTCCAACAACAGCCACGATAAAGGAGAAAGTTCAACCAGAGGTCGTGGAAGAGGCAAGTGGAACTCGAGGTATGAAAAATCTCAAGTTCAGTGTTATAACTGTCAAAAGTTTGAACATTATGCTTCAGATTGTAGAGCTCCTAACAAAAAATTTAAGGAGAAGAATAATTTTATGGAAGTAAAGACAGAGGAGAAAGGAACGTTGTTGTTAGCATGCAAAGGCAACGATGGAGAACAAGAGAATACCCGGTATCTCGACACCGGTGCAAGCAACTATATGTGTGAAAGAAAAAGTATGTTCGTAGAGATCAACGAATTTGTGACTGGTAATATCTTATTCGGATATAATTCCAAAATACCAGTGAAAGGAAAATGTAACATCCTTATTCGTGCAAAAGATGGTAGTCACCAATTAATTTCATATATTTACTATGTGCCCAACATGACAAGCAACATTTTGAGTTTAGGTCGACTCTTGGAAAAAGGCTATGATATTCATATGAAATATTGTAGTCTTTTTATAAGAGATGACATGGGAAATTTAATTGCAAAGGTGAAAATGTTGAAGAATAGAATGTTTTCTTTGAATATTCAAAACGACGTTGCAATGTGTTTGAAAGCTTGTTACAAAGATGCATCCTGGTTATGGTATCTTCGTTTTGGACATCTCAACTTTGGAGGACTGAAGATGTTATCCAAGAAGGAAATGGTGAGAGGACTACCATATATCAATCATCCTGACCAACTTTGTAAAGGATGTTTACTCGGGAAGCAATTCAGGAAAAGGTTTCCAAAAGAGTCAAATTCGAGAGCCCAGAAACCACTCGAGCTCATCCATACTGATGTGTGTGGACTAATCAAGCCAAACTCTCTCGGCAATAGTAATTATTTCATTCTCTTCATTAATGATTTTTCAAGAAAAACTTGGGTGTATTTTTTAAAACAGAAATCAGAAGTCTTTGAGATTTTCAAGAAGTTTAAAGCCATTGTGGAAAAGGAAAGTGGTTACCAATTTAAGGCAATAAGATCCGATCGAGGAGGAGAATTTACTTCCAAAGAGTTTCAAGAATACTGTGAAGCAAATGGAATTCGTCGACCAATGACAGTTCCAAGATCCCCTCCGCAAAATAGAGTAGCTGAAAGGAAGAACAGAACCATCATCGACATGGCATGAAGCATGCTCAAAAGCAAGAGAATGCCAAAGGAGTTTTGGGCAGAAGCTGTAGCCTGTGCAGTATACCTATCCAATCGATCTCCAACAAGAAGTGTGTTGGGAAGAACACCACAAGAAGCTTAGAATGGAAGAAAGCCAAGAATTTCTCATTTAAAATTGTTTGGAAGCATAACGTATACACACGTTCCAGACGAGAGAAGAAGTAAGCTTGATGAAAAAATTAAGAAGTTCATCTTCATTGGGTACGATAATTTCTCTAAAGGTTACAAGCTTTATAATCCAAACAATGGGAAAATTATCATCAGCCGTGATGTTGTATTCGGTGAAGAAAGTACATGGGAATGGAAATGGAAAACACATGATGAAGATTACAACTTTCTTCCCTACCTTGAAGAAGAAAATAAGTAGCAATCAAGAATGGAGCAAACAAGACAAGAACCCACTACACCACCAGCTTCCATAAATAATGGAAATTCATCACTATCATTTTTACAAGAAAGAGCAATGGAGCGAACAAGAGCTCTTCAAGATTTATATGAGGTAACTAAAAGATCTGATAACTTACTCTCTTTTGCCTCTTTGCTGAATGTGAACCAATGAGTTTTGAAGAAGTTGTGCAAGAAATGAAGTGGAGAGATGCGATGGATGAGGAAATCAATGCCATTGAGAAGAACAATACTTGGGAACTTGTTCCACTTCCAAAGGGGCACAAGGCAATTGGTGTCAAATGGGTGTACAAAACAAAGAGAAATGCTAAGGGAGAGATAGAAAAACACAAGGCGAGACTTGTTGCGAAAGGCTATAGTCAAAGAACTGGAATCGCCTATGATGAGGTTTTTGCTCTTGTTGCTCGTTTAGAAACAATAAGACTAATAATCTCTTTGGCTGCTCAGAATAAATGGAAGATCCATCAGATGTATGTAAAGTCTGCATTCCTAAGTGGATTTCTTGAAGAAGAAGTCTACATTTAGCAACCACCGGGCTACGAAGTCAAAAGTCAAGAAAACAAAGTTCTGAAGCTGAAAAGAGCTCTCTATGGGTTAAAACAAGCATCAAGGGCATGGAATAGCAGAAATGACAAGTATTTCCAACAAAATGGCTTCACCAAATGTCCCTACGAGCATGCCCTATATATCAAAATCATGAATGGAGATATTCTGGTAGTATGCTTGTACGTGGATGATTTGATCTTCACCGGTAATAATCTAAGCCTGATTGAAGAGTTCAAGAAAGAAATGACCAAGGAATTTGAGATGACTGACATCGGATTGATGGCCTACCACCTTGGTATTAAAGTCAAGCAAAAGGAAGAATGCATCTTTATCTCCCAAGAAAGTTATGCAAATGAGATACTCAGGAAGTTCAAGATGGATGACTGTAAGTCGATAAACACGCCGGTGGAATGCAAAATCAAACTATCGAAGCATGATGAAGGTGAAAGCATAGATCCGACATTCTTCAAGAGTTTAGTTGGAAACTTACGCTATTTGATGTGCACGAGGCCAGATATTCTTTATGCTGTTGTACTTGTTGGTCGATACATGGAGAATCCAACAACCACCCATTTTAAAATCGTTAAGAGAATCCTCTGTTACATCAAAGGTATAATTGATTTTGGCTTATTTTATTTAGTCTCTAATTATTACAAGTTTATCAGATATAGCGATAGCAATTGGTGTGGAGACATAGATGATAAGAAGAGCACCAGCGGGTTCGTATTCTTCATGGGAAACACAGCTTTCATATGAATGTCAAAGAAGCAACCAATTGTCACCCTATCCACATGTGAAGCTGAATACGTAGCTGCTACTTCATGTGCTTGTCATGTAATATGGCTCAGAAATTTGCTGAAAGAATTGGGTTTGTCACAAGAAGAGCCAACTGAGATTTGTGTCGACAATAAGTCAGCCATTGCTTTAGCAAAGAATCCAGTGTTCCATGATCGAAACAAGCATATTGATACTCGTTACCACTACATAAGAGAGTGCATAGAAAAAAAGAATGTGCAAATGGAGTACGTGAAGTCCTAAGATCAAACTGCAGATAATTTCATCAAGCCACTCAAGTTTGAAGATTTTAAAAGATTAAGAAGTTTGCTTGGCATGGTAAAACAAGTACAAAGGGGGGTGTTAAAATATAAACTTGTTTTAAGCCCAAACCATTTGAAGGCCCAATCCATTTTAAGTTTCTAGAAGGCCCAACTCATGGAGGTTTCTAATGTTGGAAAATAAATTATTTAGTTTGTGGTTGAGAGTTGAAAATAATTAATGAGTTAGTGAGAGTTGGTAGAAATAATTAATAGGTTAGGTGAGAGTTGGTAGGAATAATTAATAGGTTAGGTGAGGTTATGTGTGAGTTGTTGATTTTTGCTATCTCCATCTTCCTATAAATACCTCATTCCTCTTAGTTGTGGTGTAATCATCAAGTTGAGCATCAATAAAAACACTTTTCTTTCTTTCTTAGAGTTGTATTCATAGTTGTGAGTGTTGAATGTATTTTGAGTAAGATTCGATCCAACAGATGTTTGGACCAAGGAAGACACATAATCCAGTGGAAAGATTTCCTTCATCAGGATTGAATGCCCAATCAACACAGTAACCTCAACCGAAAGGACACCCTAAATGCAACCTCTTAGCATAAAGACAAATGTGTAAATGTGCCAAGAGCTTTGGTCTTCAAAATAATCAAACATGTTCAAATCAGTGCACGAAATTTGAGTCACTGCGAGAAGTATCAATTTTGATATCATTTTAGATTTATAGGAAAATATATTATAATATTTCGAGATTTATATTGTCTTTAATTTTTTTTTTTCTCAAATCCATAAGCTAAATTATAACAAAATAACATTCGACAAGCAAAATTATAAGTTTTATCAAATTCCTATCCAAAAACTTATTTATGTGAAGCACAGCACAAAATTCTTGAATTATTTCTTTTAAGAGTTTAGCAGCAACTTCAAGAGAGAGTTTCAATTTGCCAAGCCAACCAACTCTTGCACTCCAGTCTCCTGTAAATGCCACAACACAAGATACCAAATTAGAAAACAGTATTTTTAAAACAATGAGAAATTATATTATTCTGTCAAATTCAAGAAAATCAGTAGATTTGAAGGAAGAGTGCAGATAGCAGTCCAGCAAATACATACACAAGCCATGTAAAATTATATATCCTTTTACATAACAAGAAATTAAAATTTTAAACTACAAGGCATGCATAATTGTTACCCTAGTTAGGGAACTTGATCACATGTAAATTTAAAGAAAAATAAAAATGAATCTCATATTGAAAAATGTAAAAAGTAAAATAAGGGTATTTATATAGGCTATCTACGGGTGTGTGTATATATATATGTCACTTCTCATAAACACAAAACAAAACAAAATAAAAAAAAAACGTAAAGAAATTTAACAAACACCATTATCAAGACAACCCAAATTCTTGAATTAGTTCCTTTAAGAGTTTAGCAGCAACTTCAAGAGGGAGTTTCAATTTGCCAAACCAACCAACTCTTGCACTCCATTCTCCTGTAAATGTCACAACACAAGATACCAAATTAGAAAACAGTATATATTTTACAAACAATGAGAAATTATATTATTCTGTCAATTGCAAATTCAAGAAAATCAATTGATTAGAAGGAAGAATACAGATAGCAGTCCAGCAAATACATACACAACCCACCAAAATCCTTGAACCGTTAATTTTTTCTGCCTTTCCAGCAAGTTACAAGGTCATATGCTATATATCCTTTTACATTACAAGAAATTAAAATTTTAAACTACGAGGCATGCTTACTCGATACCCTAGTTAGGGAACTCGTTTACATGTAAAATTAAAGAAAAATAAACATAAATCTCATATTGAAAATATAAAACTAAAATAAGGGTATTTATATCAGGTTATCCACCGGTACATATATCACTTCTCATAAACACAAAACAAAACGAAAAAGTAATTTTAGCTTGTGACATACCTTGTCCAGAACCGCAATTTTAGTTTCTCCATCAATACTGTTACGACACAAAATGAATTTGTCCTGACAAAGTTAATTATAACAAAAAAACATGAGTCAAATAGATAAAAAGATATACATGCAACTACTATTTAAAAAAAATCAATTGAACCACTTACCTTAGGAAATTCCAATGATATTTTAAGTGATTTCAAATGGAAGAACTCTTGAAGCATATGTAACATATCCAAAATGGATATTTGCTTCTTATGATCATCAGCTTTTTGACAAGGTTTGAACAAAAAACGAATATCCACCTTTTCAAGGGTAGAACAATCAAACCATACTCAAAGCTATAGGGTCTATCTCCTCCAACTTAAAGAATATAAGTCTAGGTGTAGTTATAACAATCTTCCTACTTATATTCTTTTCAGAGAAATTGAAACAACAAGAAACAGTCAACTTAACAAGCCGCGGAGTAGATATTTTTAAAGCAGTCAAAGATGTCACTCGACAAAGTATTAAGGATAGATTCTCCAGAACCGAACATCTTGAGAAGTAATTATCACAATCATTAGGTAGCTGAACCCTAGTGAGTTCCAAAGTCGTCAATAATGGTAAGCCAGATAAATCGGGCAATTCAGTTGAGCAGTGACCCAATTTGAGAGTTCTTAGAGTTTGACATTGGAAGAAGCTTGGAGGAAAACTAGTGAGATCAGTATGGAGCTCTTCAACACCCTTCGATAAGGCGTAGCTAGAAATGATTCTAACAAGAGCCTGGCTTTTTGCATACCCTAAATAAAACCTCAATCTGTTGAGATACAAAGGTTTGCGACGATCCAAGACAGAAAGGACAAATTTTTTAAAATCAGTTATTCTATTGGATCTGCAATAGAGATTGAGACTATGGATATACATCCACTGATATCTCCATTTTTTGGACAAAACACAAGTTCGAACAGCGTCTTTGGTATCCATAAAGGAGAGGATGTGTTGAATAATATGGTATGGCAGGTTGGTTAGTGGATCAAACTCCATTTGATTACTAATAATATGTGATTTCTTTCCTGTAATTATTTCTTCTAATATGGTGACCAACTGATCTCTGTCAAAAGAAAACACTAGCCTTTCTTCACCGGTCTCCTAAAAAAATAAGAAAAGAAAAAATGAAATACAACATTCAATTTATAGGAAAAAGATAATTCAACGAACATACAATACAATACAATCAATAAAAATGGAAAAACATGCTTGTTGTTTAAGCATTGAGCCCTTTCGTTAAAGCACCTAGTCAAAAAAAGTTCTAAAACAACATTCATCTAAAGAATTACAAGACAAAAGATGAACATCCAAAATATTGAATATTTAGTAAACAAATCAAAATAACAAATTAGAAATTCAATTACATTTGAACCTAGGAAAATCTTAGTATGTGTTTGGATCCGAACAACTATTTTAGCCATTTTATAAAACAATACCAAACGTAATTACACTGTTGTCGGTTTTCAAAAAAAGTAATTTTAACCTGAATTTCATTTTTAAAATATACCCTAAAAGTTGGGATTCTATTTAGCCATTTTATTAGAGAAATCATAAGTGACGCTAAACAAGTATATGAGAATGAACCCTTAGCTTTTTGAAAAAAATATATTTATTTCTTATATATATATATATGTTGAAATCAAATGATCTTTCAAATTGGTCAAGACTCTCCAGCTTATGGCCGCTTCTTTATGGTACCAGTTGTTGCTTCATTGAATTTGCTTCATTAATAGGCTCACGGTTCGATTTTGACCGTTATGGACTGGTACCAAGATCGAGTCCTAGGAGTGGCGGATGCTTGGGGGCCTATAGGGACCATGCCCCCCTTGACCCCCACCCTCCAACCCACACACACACACACCACACCCCCAACCCCCCCCCCCCCCCCCCCCCTCTTCTTCTTATTTTTAATTATTTTAATTAAAGTCATAATTATCTATTTTTATTATTTTAATTAAAATTATAATTATCTATTTTTTATTATTTTAATTAACATCATAATTATTCAATAGAAAAGTGCAGTAAGGAAAGATCCAAACCTTATATTCCTTTTAGAATTTAGTTTCATACACATCATTGAGTAGTATATATATATATATATATATATATATATATATATATATATATATAACAATATATTTTTTTATTTCCTACAGGTGCAGCTACGTCTACTCTATATTATTTTTATTAATCTCTAAAATTTCAAGTTTGAAATTGTAATATAATAAAATATTTTATATTTTTCTTTATTATTTATATTTATTATTTTGTTAGGTTATTAATATTACTTTTGATAAATATTTTTTACTAGTTTGTTATTTATATGTTTATTTATTTAAATTTGTTTAAAATTATTACAAGTTAATTTGGTTGACATAATATGATAAATAAAAATTACAAGGAAAGTCTGTAAATAATTGTGGTTTAAATATATTAATGATACAATCGTATTTTAAATATTTTATGATGAATTATCATTATTTTGTAGTTGTTTGTCAATTAAATTTACATGAATATTTATTATTAGTCTTTAAAAGTTTTAGTATTATATTAGTTAATTAAAGTTTGTCAATTAAATTAAATTTATCTTATATTAGTTACGAAAATATTATGACTAGTGTGATTCTTTTAATAAAACAATATGACTTTCTTATAAACTCTTTGATCATATGTATTAAAAGGGAAATCGCATAGAAATTTAGTATTAAATTCGATTGTAGATGATTTTTTAGATTTAAAAGACGGATGAATTCCATTTTAATTCATAAAACTTACATTTATTTTATTTATTAATTTATTTTTTATATTGTAATATATGAGACTAAACAATATTAAATTTGATTTTTTTTTAATAACTTAATTTTTTAAATATTAGTATATATCACTTATTATAAATATAAAAATACAAATTGTATAGAAAATTAACAAATTTGTTCTGCAATTCATGTACAGTATTGTAAAAGTCTTCCATAAAGTCATAAACTCCAAATAAATATGGGGAAAAAATGAAAATTAATAGCAAATTAAAACAAATCCTATAGTACTTCATCACCGTTAATACATGACCAAAATTAATAGATATCACATGTATACTTATGTAAACTTGCATTCCAATTAATAAAAATGATATAGATCCTTTAATACCTTGTTCAGCTTCGTAACTTTAATTTGAACGTCGACATTATTGCTACGATAAATTATATATTTCTCCTGAAAAATTACAATAGAGAAACCAAAAATAAGTTGCATTCATTTATAATCTGCATATATACATATGAAAATGAAAGTAAATATGTATTACTTTTGAAATACTGAGTAACACCTTAATCGATTTTGCATGCCAGCAGTTTTCAACCATGTCTCTCAATTGCGAAGCGTACAATGTCGCTAATATTTGACTATTAACTGGTGGAGACATGTGAATATACACCTTCTCAATGGCCAGACAATTGTCAATACTCAATGAGTAAGGATTCTCCTCCTTCAAGTTAAGGAATTTAAGTCTTGGTGCAGTTATCACAATATTTCTACAAAAAGTGAAACTTGAAATTGTCACAGTAACCAGTCGTGGGGAGGATATGATAAAGGTATTCCCACAGTACACTTGACAATTTACCAATACTAAATTCTCCAGATTCAAGCAACGAGAAAAGAGATCATCAGTATTTGCACGTAACGACGAAGCTGAAATTTCCAAAGTTGTCAAAGTTGCAAACTCAGAGAAGTCTGTTAAAATGTGATATATTTTCAGAGTCCTCAAATTTTCACATTCATGACTGATGATTTGTTGACAAGACAAGTGCCTTTGAGGAAAAGAACCAATGAGATCTGAGTCGAGCCCTTCGAGTCTATGTGATTTCGCGTACAGAAAAACCTTCTTCACAAGTTGAACCTTGTTTGTACTTCCACAAATAAACCTGAGATTTCCCAGATCGAAGGACTTGCGATGCTGCAAGACATGAAGGACAAAGTTTCTGAAACCAACCCATCTCCCAAAACTTGAGCGATCAAAATTGAGACTGTGGATATTAGTCCAATGATCCCTCCATTTTTTGGACAAAACACATGTCTGAACTGCACTCTTGGTGTCCGTAAGGGAGAGGATGTAGTGGATTATTGGGTCCGGTAAGCTACTCAGGCGATCTATCCCCACCATTTTATCACTTATTTGAACCTTGTTTCTAACATCAAGCTGTTCAGATCTACATGACATAGCATAACGGTAGAATATTTTCACAAGAGACGGCATTGTCGCTGCACTTATACGAAACCTGGGTCTACTTACATTGAAGGGCCTGCGATTATTTAAGACACTAATGACAAAATCTTCAAAACCAATGACAGAACCTGTGGTGGTGGAGGTGGTTGAGCAGCTGAAAATGTAACAGGGGATATGAGCCCAATGGAACTTCCATTTCTTTGATAAAATGCAAGTTTGAACTGCGTCTTTGGCGTCCATCAGCGAGAGGATGTGATGGATCACTGCGTCCGGAAGGTTGCTTATCCTATCCATCGTCTCTGTTTCATCACTAATTTTGAGTTTCTTTCTGGTATGTTCATGGCCCTCTTCCATACTCCTCTACCTTCCAGTTGCATGCATATATTTCATTCGTGATCAATTTCAAACACCAATAAATCAGACAATAGAGAAATTTAATCAGTCAGTTTATTTATGATATTTATGATATTTTTCTAATTTAATTTTCAGCAGTTTTTCCAAATCTTTTGAAAATTAGACAACAGTATAAACTAGGGAATACAATAATGCTACTTAAGAATTTTGTGGAATTAATATGTTGATGGGATTAATTTGGGAATAATGAAATTTTATTATATTATTAAAGGGAGAAAAAAAAACTTTTATTTATTTATGATATTTGTCTAATTTCAAGTCAAATGAGGTTAAATAGAGGATAAGGATAGGGGGAAATGGGGGAGACAAGAAAACAGAGTCAAATGGAGGATTGAGGGCCAGATGAAACAGGGGAACTATGTGGGGGCGGGGATGCCTTTTGCTAAATGCCCTCATCTCCATTTCCTCCAAACAGGGGCGGGGAAAGGTTTCAGGAAATGGGGGCAAGTAGGAGTAACCTCCCCTTGCCCCATTTGCCCCGTTGACATCCCTAATATAATCCCTAAAACTCCAAAATTTAAAAAGAAAATAATAAAGGAAACGAAAACAAACCTGATGAACACAAAGCTTCTTTTCTGTTAGATTCACGACCTATGAATTTTTATTTTCCTGCCAAAGAATTTTTTATTTTTCTTTTAACAAGGTTGGTTCCGTTGTGTTCGGCCGAACCTGATCCGAATTACTACCTCGACAATATAAACAATATAAGAGACAAGTCTTGGCATGCTTTTTTCTTTATGAGCGATGTGGGAATCGAGTATTCATCATAAATATATAGAGGGAGAAGTGCATAATGACTCAACCAAAGAGCGAATATCCAACCAAAGAATTTTTTAAACATCTTTGAAACTGATGGGGTTAGAGGTCTGTTAGGACTTACGAAATGAAACACTATATGTGCGACTCAAATATCTACTCTCAGTTCGAATATCTAGTCCCACAAGCAGGAGGTATCAACTCTCATAACACTGGTAAGTAATCTAACTACACATGCTAGTAAATAGATAAATGCTCAAAAATGAATCCAACATTTTATTATAAATTAATAGATTTCCCATATTCAAACGTCTAAAGAATATATCAAAATCATATAACCTAACAACTAACTGCAAACTTTTCAATCTTGCCAAGTCGGATTAGTTAAGTTTAATATTCACATTGGTAGTTTGTTATCAATGTTTCCTTCAATATCTTAAATAACAATAAAAACTAAGAGCATCTCCAATACTATTATGCATTTGGAGAAAATTGAGTGTCACATAGGATCTATATTGAAAAAGTTAAAAAAATATTTTCCAATGCAATTATCTAACTTTAATATTGATATGATGTGGCAAAAAAAAAGTTAGAGAATATCAAGTAGAGTTTCTAATTGTAAATATCCTCCTTGATATGCTGACTAGGATTTCTAACTTTCCCACCAATAAAATTTTAGCATTTTGTCAATGCATTTAATTGTCATATTGAATGGAGAGAGAATGTAACAAATGACTTGTGGTGATTGGTTTAAAATTACTATTTAGATACTCGCATTGGAGAAGTGAATATGCATTTCTATAATTTTTTTGATAAGGTAGATCCATATTATTTAGAAATGCTGATGTGACACTATTTAGATACTTAAAAACACATATTTGCATTGGAGATGCTCTAATGTTAACATTAAACCATAGTCTCAAAAACACCCAAAAGATTAATAATAATTCTTTCTCTAACACAAATTCATTTGTACATCTCATATTAAATGAATCTATAATGCAACGAGGTATGGCAGAAATAAGAATGATCACATTTAGAAGAACCTTGACTCAGTGACCAGTAGACAACTGTGAAGGCCGTCATTTACGAAAAATCCTCAAAGAGCATGTCGAATCTGCAACAAAGAAATTCTCCCAAAGTAACAAATTTTATTAATAATATCTAAAAGGTTGCAATAAATTGAAATAATAAACTAATCCTAATACAACTTAAATAAGAGTTTCTTATAAAGATAAACAACCTAAACAAGCCTAAATTAAATAGGAAATAAATCCGAATACATAAATTAAATAATAAATCATACTAAAATGGAAATTCTCCTAAATTGTCCTACATCATATTCAACCTTTGTTAAAATTAAAAATAACACTCATCCTCGAGTTTGGCAAAGTCATGTTTGACGGATAATACTTGAGATGTACCATCTCGGTAGAAACTAATGTTGGATCTTCAAAATCTAGATAAAAAACAATCTTCAAATTACCCCTCAAAAAAAGTTATTTCGATTTTAAAATTATTGGGTCTGATTTAAAAATAAAGAATGAAAAAATTGGTAAGATCTCAAATTGATAAAGAAAGTAAGAATGCAAGGGGTTTGAAGGCTATATAAGAGTATCAAAACCTTTGTTTCAAGTGCATCAGTCAAAAGCATCTTAAGCATTGTATTTAACTCTATTTAAATTCCTTTTTTATTTCTATTATTTAGAGTATAGAAAAGTGTGAGTTAATATTTGCTTTGGAGAGTGTGCTCTTTCAATCCCAAGTGAAATGACATTCACGGACACAATTTTTTATCTTTCTTGGCCTCATAATGGAGAAAGAGGACACCATTTGTACACAACCATTTTGTAACCCCATGTATATGATTTTCAAAGGTTGTGACTAACCCACCATAGCTACCCTCTCTCTCTTTCTCTTCACTTATTTTAACACTCTTTTAAAATAATTATTATAAATTTAAAAGTTTGAGAGGAAAAAATACAATTTGAACTCATATTTTACTGATACGAATGTTTCACTGATACGAATGTGACCGTTGTCTATATTATGTATACATAATACTACTACTAAATTTTTTTCACATATTTATTATGTTCTTTCTTTATTTGATGTCTAGTTCATTATAAAGAAGCTGAAAAATAATTAAGCTCAATTTATTTGTTTTTTATTTTTTTAAGAAAAGGTTGAATTCATTGTTTATTCTTATATGTCATGCATTTATTTTACATATAAAATTAGACATACTAATATTTTAATTAGACGAATCTTCAAATGTATTATGTATGATATATATATATATATATATTATTGGCTGTCTCTTTATGTTATTATAGTCATAGAAACTAAGTGGACCTTCTTTTTTCTATAATTACAAATAACTCCAACCATCTCATTTTCCAACGTCACTTTACTCCCTTCCTTTTCATTTGGGTTTGCATCAGATACGAAGCCGAGTCTAGATTCTTGCCTTACTATGTAAACTATTTACCTTTTGTTAATTTAGTGTCTTTTTTATGACTCGTGAGTAAATACCTTTATAAGTTTGAGAGTTGAAGAAAAGTAATCAAATCAAATTAGTTATCTAATAAAAAAAAAATTAGAGATGATTAGTTGAAGAAAAGTAAAGTTAACATATGACAACTTTTTATTAGGTGGTATCAATAAAAATATTATTGACTAAATACATCAACTTTCATCTCGTGATATTATCAGTTAATTTAATTGATATATGATAAATAAGGTAAATGAAAATTAATGTGTATCCATATAGATAAGATGAGATTGGTTCATTATATGTTTCTGATATCTATATCGTTGAGGTTATGGTTCCCTCAATTCATGTAGAAGTTGGGATGTCATGTGCTGTTGGAGATAATAACTTAAACAACATACGCAGGTAGCTGGCAGTTTTATATTTGTCCACAATTGTAACTGTTATTTCTGGTGAGTGTTTATTTCTTTTAAGCAATCACTTGGTCCTGTATTTTTCTGCTTTTCCATATATAAATAATTTTGGTTTGTAATTCTAGATTTTGATGTGTATAGTGACAAAACCTTAATGCACCTGGTTAACATGGTACTGGTTTCCACAAATTTGGGCTTTTTTCCCTTCTTTTATTGTATTTATTTAGCTTCTGGCTTCTGGGTTCACTCATTATAGTACTATGAACTGAAGTCTCTGTAAAAAGGAAAAATAAAATTTGTAGCCATGGCTGAACATTCAGCTAACGAGCCTCTTCTTCAAAATGATGTTGCTGAAACTGTTCATGTGAAAGATACACCTCTGTTCGTATCATCACTGAAATGGGTTCTCAAGATTGTCATGTGGGTATTGCTTGTTGCATGGATTACTTTCATTTTTCTCTACCCAACAGAGTTTGGTACTCAATTGTCTCAGAAATGGAATCGAGCCACAAGGGGAACTGTTTTTGGGATTACAGGTTGGCATCAATATTCATGTTCTTGGTACTTCTAAATATTATGTTGTAATTGCTGTTTGTTTTTATCAGTTAAGTCTCAAGTTTGATACTCTCATGAATTGCAGGAAGTTTTTTCTTGGCATTCAGTGGACCTATTCTAGTTATTGCATGTTCTCATGATATCTGTTGTTTGTTGACATGGAATTTTTAATTTTGCTACACATAGGAAGAAGACTTCAAAACATCCACGATTTCGCTTGTGGACTTTCCCTGTGCTTGTAGAGGGACCATTTGGAGTTGTTTCTGCAGCTCATTGGAATTGTCCTCTCTGTTGTGTTTATTGTCATGGCTGTTTACGTCTACACCATAAGGAACTTCAATCTCTTAGAGGAGTTCCAGTTTCCCACTAAAGAACAAAGGTACAATTTGATTGCCCTCTTTAGTTGATTTTATTATAATTAAGAACAAAGGTACTGTTTTGAAACCAATAGTTTTTATGAATTCATAAGTTTTCTCTTTTTTCATATTCATTTTTGTACTCCTCCTGTTAATCATTCTAGTTTCATTCCAATTTTTTACCATCCGCTTTTACTGCTTTCTTTAGATAGATAGATTGCATATAGAGCTACTTTTACCTCTGATCTAATTTGCAAGAACATGCTATTGTGCGTCTTGAAAACTTATGGAATGGCCAGAATGCAATCTCAATATAGAGGTCTGTGTAAACAAATGGTACTGGAAAATATTATACCATCCAGGAGATGTTACTCTAGTTCCTAATATGATCCGATCAGAATCTGAAACCTCAAGAGTAAGTGATATGCAGCGCCACTAGACTCTGCATCCGAAACTAATTGTTGAAGTTTAAAACTTTTCTTGAAGACTCTAAAGTTGTTGCATGATATTGTTTATGGTTTGTTTTTTGTTGTAATGGAATGGTCTATGTTTAGTTATCATTTGTTAAATGTTTAGTTAGTCTTTGATGTATCCAATTATATTTGGTTGTTTAGTTTTAGTTTACTTGTAATGTTTAACAATGTTAGTGGGGTTAGGTAATATTTTGTGATAGCTTAGCAAGCCATCCAGTATGGCTGATTGTATTGTGATGGACAGCAGCTTTGTTGAGCTGTGCCTCTCTTTGTTTTATATATGAATATCTATTGTTGTGCTGTATGTGCAGCAACTTCATTTTTACACAGAAAAGCAGAGTGTTTATGTTTGGTTTTGCTCTCAAGCAAGAGCTTACAGCTGATGCTTAGAGTTTTTAATGTATGGTTGTTGATGGTTTATGTTTTTTTAATGGTTAATGTTTATGGCATGTGCAGATTTTATTTTCTAACAGTGGTATCAGAGCTGTGTTCTTGAGGGATTGTGAGTTTCTTTCTTGAGTTCTTGAGTGAATTTGTGAGATCTAAACACTTGAGAGTGAGTGCTAAACACTTGTGAGTGCAAATATGGCTTCTGGAAGCAACACAAACCTTGCTGTACCTCAGTTTTCTGGAGAAAACTATCAAATATGGACTGTCAAGATGAAGTCCTATCTGAAAGCACTTGGCTTATGGGAGTATGTTGAAGAAGACAAGCAAGTGCCTGCATTGAGAGCTAATCCAACAATTGCCCAGATGAAGCAACACGAGGAAGAAAAAATGAAGAGAGATAAGGCAGTCACATGCCTACATTCTGCTCTATTAGATGCTGTGTTTACCACTATAATGCATCTTGATACTGCAAAGTGTATATGGGATGAATTGAAAAACAGGTTTGAAGGCAGTGAAAGAGTAAGGTCTATGAGGCTTTTGACTCTCAAAAGGGAGTTTGAAATGCTTAAAATGAAGGAAGGAGAAACTGTTAGAGACTACTCATCAAAGTTGTCCGAATTGGTGAACCAAATGAGGCTTTATGGTGAAGTGGTTCAAGACCACAAAGTTGTTGAAAAAATAATTGTCAGTCTACCTGAAAAATTTGAAGCAAAAGTGGCTGCCATAGAGGAGTCTTGTGACCTCAAAACATTGACAGTTTCTGAGATGGTCAGCAAGCTGCAAGTACAAGAGCAGAGACTTGCTATGAGAAATAGAGATGAAATGGAAGGAGCCTTTCTTGTAAAGCACAAAGGGAAGCAATTGTTCAAGAGGGACCACAAGAAGCATGGTTCCGGTCCTAAAGATGGTGATCAAAAAGAGAAGACAAAGATGGATGGAAGTTCTGCAGAAACTGGTCCAAGAGCCAAGTTTCCTCCTTGTTCCACTTGCAAAAGAACAAATCATCTTGCAAAGGATTGTTGGTACAAGGGAAAGCCTCAAATTCAGTGCAATTTTTGTAAAAAATGGGGACACAGAGAGAATTATTGCAGAGCCAAGCAAAATCAGCCACCAAAGCAACCTGCACAGCAAGCTAATTACACAGATGAGTTGGTTGCAGATGATCACTTGTTTATGGTTTCACAAAATCATTATGCAGCTTCAAGTGATACTTGGTATGTAGATAGTGGTTGCACAAGCCACATGGCAAGGGATTTGAACCTATTCTCCTCCCTGGATAGAACTGACAGGACAAGGGTTAAACTGGGCAATGGTAATGTTGTTCAAGCTGCTGGTCGAGGTAATGTACTTATCCAAACTGATTCAGGTGCTAAAGTGATTGATGATGTTCTCTTCATCCCTGATTTAGCTCAAAATTTGCTAAGTGTAGCTCAGCTATTGAAAAAGGGATACTCTCTCTCATTTATTAATGAATATTGTATCATTCTAGACTCCAAGAGTGTTGAAGTGGTCAAGATTAGAATGCATGACAATAGCTTTCCAATAGACTTTAAGCAAGTCAAGCATTCAGCTTTAATGTCAAAGCATGATGAGTCTAGTATATGGCATAAAAGACTAGGCCATTTTAACTTTGATGCTTTGAATTACTTGCAAAAGCATGATATGGTAAATGGATTACCCAAATTGTTTAGAACTGAAAATGTATGTAGTGTTTGTCAATATGGAAAGATGCATAGAAGACCATTTCCAGCTGCAACGGAATATAGAGCTAAATGCAAACTTGAATTGGTGCATTCAGATTTATGTGGTCCAATGAGCACCCCTTCCTTGAATCAAAACTTGTATTTCTTGTTGTTTATCGATGATCTAACAAGAATGACTTGGGTGTATTTCTTGACAAGCAAATCTCAAACTTTTGATGTATTTACGAAGTTTAAAGCAATGGTTGAGATGGAGAGTGGATGCAAGTTGAAAAAACTCAGAACTGATAATGGAAGAGAATATACTTCCAATAAGTTCAACCTTTTTTGTCAAGACATGGGAATCCAACACCAGCTGAGTGTAAGCTATTCTCCTCAACAAAATGGAGTCTCGGAAAGGAAGAATAGAACAGTCATGGAGATGGCAAGGAGTCTTATAGCAGAGAAGAAATTGTCCAAAAATTTCTGGGCAGAAGCAGTCCATGCAGCTGTATACATTCTGAATAGACTTCCTACCAAGGCAGTTCAAGGAATAACTCCTATGGAGGCTTGGTCAGGCTCCAAACCCTCTGTAGATCACCTCAAAGTGTTTGGTTCTATTTGCTACATGCATATACCAAATGCAAAGAGAACCAAACTTGATGAGAAGGCTGAGTTAGGCATTCTACTTGGTTGTGCAGTAAATTCTAAAGGCTGCAGAGTGTACAATGTGGAAACTAAGAAGATTGTTGTGAGTAGAGATGTGCAAGTTGATGAAGGATCTCATTGGGACTGGAAAAACAACTCAGTACAGGAGGATGTGAAGCAAATTCAAATGGAAGTGGAACCCACAGCTGCTGCAAATGAAAGCCAAAATTCAAGTACCAACTCAGATTATGATTCAGACCAAGTTGCTGAATCTGATTCTCCCATTTTTAAAACAAAATCCTTAGCTGAAATTTATGAGAGATGCAATGTTATGGTGAATGAACCTTCAAGCTTTGAAGAAGCTTCTCAAATGGCAGAATGGAAGAGTGCAATGCAGGAGGAGTTAAGAATGATAAACAAAAATCAGACTTGGGAGCTGGTTCCTAGACCAAGTGACAGAAAAGTCATTGGTGTCAAATGGGTTTATAGGACCAAGTTGAATTCAAATGGTTCTATAAACAAGCACAAGGCTCGGTTAGTTGTGAAAGGGTACTCTCAGGTGGCAGGGGTTGATTTCGGAGACACATTTGCACCTGTGGCTCGACATGAGACCATAAGGTTGCTTGTTGCCCTATCAGCTCAAAATGATTGGAGGTTGTACCATCTTGATGTCAAGTCTGCATTTCTAAATGGAATCTTGCAAGAACAAATTTTTGTTGAGCAGCCCCTTGGTTTTGAGATAGCCAAGCATGAAAGTGATGTGTATAGGCTTCACAAAGCTTTATACGGTTTGAAGCAGGCCCCTAGGGCCTGGTATAGCAGGATAGATACTTATTTCCTGCAATATGGTTTCAAAAGAAGCCAAAATGAGGCTACTTTGTATGTTAAAGCTGATGGGAAAGGAAGCAAGATCATTGTCTCACTTTATGTGGATGATTTGTTGGTTACTGGAAATAATGAAGAAGTGATAGCTGAATTTAAAAAGTGCATGCTCAAGGAGTTTGAGATGTCTGATTTAGGCATCATGAATTATTTTCTTGGCATGGAAGTGAAGCATCTCAAGGATGGGATATTTCTTTCTCAAAAGAAATATGCAAAGGATGTGCTAAAGAAATTCAGAATGGAGCATTGCAATCCAGTATCTACTCCACTTGCAGTAAATGAAAAGCTTTCTAATATGGATGGTGATGAAAGGGCTGATCAAACTAAATACAGAAGTTTGATAGGCAGTCTTCTTTACCTTACTGCCACCAGACCAGATTTGATGTATCCTTCAAGTTTACTATCAAGATTCATGCACTCTCCTAGTCTCACACATCTTGGAGTAGGCAAAAGGATCTTGAGATACTTGAAAGGGACTCTAGACTTTGGTATATGGTATGAGAAAAGTGATGGAAAGCTGGTTGGATATGTTGACAGTGACTGGGCAGGTTCATTAGATGATTCTAAGAGCACAACTGGGTTTGTATTCTCTCTTGGAAGTGGAGCATTCTCCTGGAATTCCAAGAAACAAGAAGTGGTGGCTCAATCAACAGCTGAGGCAGAGTATATTGCAGCTGCAGCAGCCACAAACCAAGCAATTTGGATCAGAAAAATCCTCACTGACTTGGATGATGTTCAAGCTGATCCATGTGTACTTTTGTGTGATAATATTTCTGCAATTTCTATGGCAAAAAATCCTGTCCAACATGGGAGAACTAAGCATATAAATGTGAAGTTTCATGCAATCCGAGAGGCTCAAAGAAATAGTGAAGTGAAGATGATTCAGTGCAGGTCTGAGGAGCAAGTGGCGGACATTTTCACTAAAGCTCTTGCTTCTGGACAGTTCAATGTGTTAAGGGTAAAGCTTGGAGTCTGCAAGAAAAATTTTAAGGAGGAGTGTTGAAGTTTAAAACTTTTCTTGAAGACTCTAAAGTTGTTGCATGATATTGTTTATGGTTTGTTTTTTGTTGTAATGGAATGGTCTATGTTTAGTTATCATTTGTTAAATGTTTAGTTAGTCTTTGATGTATCCAATTATATTTGGTTGTTTAGTTTTAGTTTACTTGTAATGTTTAACAATGTTAGTGGGGTTAGGTAATATTTTGTGATAGCTTAGCAAGCCATCCAGTATGGCTGATTGTATTGTGATGGACAGCAGCTTTGTTGAGCTGTGCCTCTCTTTGTTTTATATATGAATATCTATTGTTGTGCTGTATGTGCAGCAACTTCATTTTTACACAGAAAAGCAGAGTGTTTATGTTTGGTTTTGCTCTCAAGCAAGAGCTTACAGCTGATGCTTAGAGTTTTTAATGTATGGTTGTTGATGGTTTATGTTTTTTTAATGGTTAATGTTTATGGCATGTGCAGATTTTATTTTCTAACACTAATAAAACAGAGAATGATAAACATTTTCATATCAATGCCTTCATACTTACATTTTCATATGTCGATAAACATTAACGGCCGTTTGTTGCATGGGTTAAGCAAGGGATTGGACTATTTTTAGTCCAATCCCTTGTTTGGCCCATCCAACCACCTCACTTAATATAATATAAACCTCTCAATTGTTCTGGGTTAAATTAGTTAGGCTATATTTCATCAAACATACATCTGCTCATGTGCTTTACTTATTAGTATATGTTGATGATATTTTACTCACAGGGAGTAGTTCAGTCCTCATCCACAGCACTATCAAAATCTTGGAATCAAAGTTTACTTTGAAGACTCTTGGCTCTATAAGTTGCTTCTTAGGATCTGAAGCAACTCGATCTGATGCAGGGCTGGTCCTTTGTCAATCTAAATATGTTGTTAATCTTCTTCTAAAGACCAACATGAGCAATTGTAAGCCATCATCAACTCGTGTGTCCAAGCACCAAATTGACTAAACTTGGCAAGCTCTTCTCGTATCCTTTTCTCTATAGGAGCACAATTGGTGCTTTACAATAACTTACCAACACAAGACCTGATATTGCTTTTTCTATTAAAAAACTATCTCAGTTCTTAGCAGCCCTTACAGAGGACCATTGGTCATGATCTTCTATTGACCTGATCAGCCTGCAAGAGAGTGTTGAGGTACCTCAAAGGTACTCCATCTCTTGGTCTCTATTTCAGACCTTCTACTGAGCTTCATGTCGAAGTTTTCAGTGATGTTAATTGGGCATCTTGCCTTGATGATAGGCGATCCATAAGTGGATGTTATGTGTTCTTGGGTTCCATTTTGATCTCTTGGTCTTCGAAGAAGCAGCATGTGGTGGCTTGGTCTAACACTGAGACAGAATATCGAGACTTGGCCAATGCTGCAACTGAAATCTTATGGCTGGAATCATTGTTTTCTGAGCTTGGTCTCCAGTTGCCCCACTGTCCAGTTCTTTGGTGTGACGACATCGGTGCAGCTTCCCTTGCCAATGGCACAATGGCATCAGCAACCTCGATGAGCGTAGGAGAAATGTCAAGTATATCACGCCTAAAAAACAAGAAGAACAATCAATTTTTTTTCAATAAACAATCAATCATCCACAATTCTTAGTTGGATGATTTCAGCTTACTAGGACGATTTCAAGAGTGCTTGTTCAACAGTACTCGAGCGTGAGAGTTCCCAAGATTGCTTATTCAACACTGGAATGCTTGCTCAACACTCGAATCCCAGTCTCTTGAATGGAGGTCCAAAGGAGTGCTTGTTCACCACTCGAGCGCGAGAGTTCCTCTTGAGGACATACTCTGGCCGTGTGAAGAATTCTCTGGAGAGAAGGCACCCCTAATCATAAAATATATAAGTTAAGGATTTCACCCCTAATTTGTTATATATATATATATATATGAAAATGAGTTTTTGATTATTTTATTGTTATTTTTATATGCCGCGGTTATATCTGCGGTAAATGACTGCGGTAAATAGGTTGCCACACCTATAACCGTGGCATACATTACTTATAAATAAATATTCTTGATTTTTGAATTATATTTGCCGCAGATTGACATATGCAATAAAACATCTGCAGTAAAAACAACATTTTCTTGTAGTGGCTATAGCTTGGATGTTGTGTTTCCCATTTATTTGGAATTCAATGTATCATTAATGATTGACTAGCATCGACATGTTCCATGTCACTTTCCTTGCCCATCATTTCCAAGCTAAAAAATTAATGTTCCAAATTTTGTTATTATTATTGTTATTGTAATATAGTTTCTTCATTGTTAATTTCTACATTTTATAATATATGTTGAGATGGATACAATTGTTCATTTAAATTTTACGTTAGAGAATTGAAACAAGAAAGTTGTAACATCCCAATTTTTGGAGAAGAAATAATTACATAGAAATCGTGATAGTTTAACGAAAATTACCTTAACTAAAAAATAATAAAAAGAATTGTAAGTAATATTAGAATTATATTTGATATTAAATAAATATATAAATTAAACATTTATTGAGAATAAATAAGAAGGGAAATATTATTATAAGAATTCTCATTAGTGTTGGTTTCCTAATTGGGAACTAGGGTTTAGGGAGTTAATATATAAGAGCATTTTATGATGGTTGTGCCTCCCATGAAAAAGAAAAAAAATAATTATAATAATTAACTAGCCAATCGTTTTCTTCTCATTCCATCCATCAATCCGAAGTGTAATTGTAAAGCGGTAAGAAATCAAGGTTAGTTGAGGGATTTCCATTGCCGGTAATTTTTATTTTCTATTGCTTAATTAATGTAAGTGTTATTTTGATAGTTTATCGAGTTGTATTTTAATGGAAAACGATTTGTTGATGATAATAGAGACCTTAGGAAGGATTTAATGTGATAGTGGTTGGTTAATTGAATTGTTATGTATTTTTAAAGTAAGATCGGTTATGTTGGAATTTTCGTTTTTCTAAAATACAGTAGGGTTCCGAAAATATTTTGGGATGGTTATTCAATTCGGAAAATTTTGTAAATTTTTTTGTAGAAAGGTTCATGTGTCTACTGTTACTATGTAAAATGTCGTGATGTTTTGGTGAGTATACAAAAATATTTAATTCTTTGAGTAGTTAGGGGTCAGTTGTAGACTTTACTGGACAGTTTCACAAAATCGGAAAGGAATGAATGTTTTTGTATGTTAATAATCATGGAATACTCTTAAAATTTTACTGTATCATATTTTATATGTCTAGGTTGGCTCTATAAAATTATACGAAGTTTGGAGATGTATAGAACATATTAAAAATAGCTGAATAGAGTACTATGGTCAGTGTTGAAAGTTAGATAAGTTTTAAGTTTAATCCTAGTGAAGTTATTTAGTCCAATTGAATTTGTTGCGGTGATGAGGTTATGACAATATTGTGATTTGTACCTTTTGTAGGAACGGGTGACTCTTGAGCTTATACAATTGTGTTAATTCTTACTTGTTCGAGGTAAGTAAATTCATCTATGGGAATACTCATATTTTGTATTATGAAATTATATTATTTTGAAAAGTTACTAATTTATACCTTATAATACGTATTAAATTTTTAATAAATTTATATTAATAGGAAGACTATTTAAAGTGTTTTTGAACTAATTAATTTTAGTATTATATAAATAAATGTTTATTTGTAAACGTTCGGGATTTATGAAAAATATAAAGATTTGTAAAACTATTTTGGTAATTAATAGTTTATTTTTATAAAACCTATTTTCCAAGATCGATGGACCGATATCTGTATAACGTTATTGTGATATGAAAACATTACTCATTTGATTTTATTTGAATTTGTAAAAATGGTTTTAGCTCATTGTCCGTAGTTTTTGACTCTGATATGACCGCGTCACATGGGTATATATGATACTCTGATATGACCGCGTCACATGGGTATATGTAATACTCTGATATGACCGCATCACACGGGTAATTGTGACACTCTGATATGACCGCGTTACACGGGTATATGTAACACTTTGATATGAACTTACTTACCGAGTTGATGGCTCACCCCTCGTTATCACCATTTTTGCAGAGTAGAATCAGGTATATGGATAAGTGATTAGTATCTGGGAGATTGATTCAGTAGAAGGTTCATCATTAGAGCTTTAGTTTCCATACTTGTTTTATTGAAAAATATTTATGTTAGGTTTCATTTGGTGGAGATACATTTGTAAGGATCGAGCTTTGTTTATATCGTTTCATTTTAATACTAAACTCTTGGAAATATTATTTGGAGTTTATCCTGATTTTGTTTAGTAATTTATTTTATAGAAGGTTTTAATCTATTTATATGTAAATTGAAGGATTTAGACTAAATATCATCCTAGTGCTTTGTATATCGAATTTGGAAATATGATATGACATAAGTGAAGACACTTCTAAGCACGTATGAAGTGTTTACATACTTTACGGAAGCTAGTAGCTTTCTTTATAATGGAGGTGATTTGCATCCTTAGTCGATGAAGACACTTTTATGGACATTAGCCAGAGGCAGCTAGACATTAGCCGTAGGAGGTATTTACAGAGTAGTAGTTTTATAATTATATTATCCAAATCTTTTGTATGATCTATAATTTAAGACTATTAAGCTAAGGCCAATACTGTACACTATACCATATAATAAAGTACAATGTTCAGACATGGCCTCACTATTTAAAAGACAGACAAATACTGCATAACTCAATAGTTTCAACATATCTTCTATATATGTTGTCGATTGATTTTTAAAATAACAGTTTGACAGGTGACATCATCCTCTTCCTAGAAAAAAAATGTTTACTTGTCTTGTGAAACTGAGCTGGATTGTTGAGGAAGCAAGTACTTAATTTTATCAAACATTTGATAATCAGTTAAGACTTTAATAAAGACGATTAGTTTTTCAATGAAAACAATTAAGATTTGTAACTTGTGAGTTCTTTTAATCCAACTTAAACAAATACGATGAATATCAACTCACATCATTTTTAAAACTATACTTTACTAAACAGTCCGTTTTTTTCCACAACACAACTACAACTGATTCTTCCTTCAGCTATAGCTATTGCAGTTTTTTCCCACAACACATGCACAACTATACCTAATTATTGGACACTTCAAAATTGGAAGGGATGGAAATCTCTATCAAATGACTTATCTAACCCACTAGCACTAGTGCATCATGTTGTGGAATTCAAAGCCCAAGACCATTGCCAGATATTCCACCATGACTGTAAGCCAATTGAAGGTATTCCACCATGACCTAAGTGCCAGACCAGAGAAGCCCACTAGCAGTACTAGTGCATCTCAGTAGTGTTTCGAGTTGATTTGGAAATCAACAAAGTCATTAACTACACGGTCAATTTTCTATTATGAGTGATTTGGAAATCAACAAAGTTACTCTATGGTTAATGGTCAATTATCTATTATGGGTTATCAATGGCGTGTAAATTGTCAATATCTGACAGGTGCATGCCACTTCCTAATTGACTGACATTGTTGGATTTTTTTTCTATAAAGTCTAATTAGATCGCACATCGTGTGGTGCATAATCCAATCTGATTAGACCACTAGATTTTGTTAATAAATAAAATCTAAAATAGAAGAAGTCTTTTATTGTAAGTATGATGGATAAAATCAAATATTATATATTGAGGAAATCAAGTAATTTGATTTTCAATAAAAATCAATAGCAATAATTCCTATTGCTATACGAATCTCTAATTGTATGAGTTCTGTATTTTTCCAATATAATTATAAATTATAGAGAATACAAAATGTATACATACTCCATAGTCGGCATACTCCTGCATTCGTTTCTCTCTCTCTCTCTCTTTCCTTTTTCTTTTTTGTCAAATTTATATTCCATTCAAGTTACCTGGTTTTCATTTATAATAATCTTGAGAATTGTAGGACTGATGCGAGTGGTGAGGTGGCAAACCAACAACTGTGCATACCATTGGTTCTACCAAAAGTTCCAGGCAGGTTTTACTATTACTTCGGGAAACCAATTGAAACAGAAGGTACAGTCCTTGGACAATGATCTAATTAGCCAAAATTAACATATATCAATGCAGATTATATCTTCGATCACTGTTACTATTGTAAATTTTGTTAACAAATATTGAACAAAAAACAGAGGAGAAAAAGTTATGAAAAATCTGATGTGTATTTCATCGAGAATTCTGAGAAATGAAGGCAATGTAATTTATACACATTGCTCAACTAACTTGTAACTGAATTCAGTTACTCTTAACTAACTCCATCTTCTACATTGATAACATTACAATTTCTACAATTCTAACTAACTCATGTGCATGTAAAACAGAGTACAGCTATCCTGCTGACATGTCCTTTCCATGACTTCGTTTCTTCTTTCGCCTATGCCAGATATGATCATGTTGATCATCAGCTGCTCCAGATTCTTCAACATGTGCCAGTCCAGCATGATAGGCTGCTCGAGCACTCTCAAAATCCACTACAGTCTGTCCGCTCACCTTTGCATGAGAAGTTGAGTTATGAGCAGGTGCTTGTATTGTTTGAGAACTGTCATCAACAGCTGCTTGCTTTATTACTTTCACATTCCCCCTCAAACTGAACTGAGGTGAATCAACTAAGTTCAGTTTGGAGCATAAAAATTGAAATCGATCACGGGTAAGACTTTTAGTGAAGATATCTGCAAGCTGAAATTCAATGGGTACAAAACGTGGTTCAATAATACCAGATGCCACCTTTTCGCGAATGAAGTGTGTATCAATGTCAATATGTTTGGTTCGAGCATGAAAGACCGGATTGTAGGCCAAAGCATTGGCTTTAACATTGTCACACCACAAAGGAGTTGGTGAAGGCAGAGACAGTTTCAGTTCTTTGAACAAAGAGTAAAGCCACATAATTTCAGAAGTAAGATTGGCCATGGAGCGGTACTCAGCTTCAGCACTCGACCGTGCAACTACAGACTGTTTTCTTGAGCTCCAAGAGATCAAATTACCACAAAGAAAAATACAACTGCCACTTGTTGATTTTCGATCATCAATACTACTTGCCCAATCAGCATCAGAATATGTTTCCAATGCCAAGTGAGATGTCGGCTTAAACCATAAACCTTTGTGAAGAAAACCTCTCAAGTAACGCAGCACTCGTTTGCAAGCCAACCAATGGGGCTGTTTCAGAGCAACCAAGAACTGGCTTAGCTTATTAACAATATAGGACAAATCAGGTCGGGTGTATGTCAAATGCTAAAGTGCTCCTATGGTACTTCTGTAGACTGTCGGCTCAGGAAAAGGATCACCAACATGAAGAGATAACTTGGTTCCAGTAGATGTAGGAGAAGCACACGGATTAGAGTCAAACATGTTGGTCTTTTTAAGGAGATCAACTGCATATTTGGTTTGAGCAAGATACAATCCCATAGCATCTCGATAGGCTTCGAATCCAAGAAAATAGTTGACAGAACCTAGAGTTTTGAGAGCAAATGTGTGATGCAATTGATCAATGGTAAGACAAACAAGAGAAGAACTTGTACCTGTCAACAAAATGTCATTAACGTAGACAAGAAGATATAACACATCTTCCCTTGATGCTTGATAAACAATGATACGTCAGAGGTAGAATTTCTGAATCCCTAAGCAAGCAATGCAGTTTTAATTTTGTGAAACCATGATCTCGGGGCTTGCTTCAAGCCATATAATGCCTTTTTGAGTCTGTAAAAATGCCGAGGTAGAGTGGGGTTGATGAAGCCTTCAGGCTGAGTCATAAACACTTGTTTATGCAAATCTCCATTGAGAAAAGCATTATTAATATCCACTTGTTGCACATCCCAACCATAGAACACAACAAGAGAAAAAACCACTCTGATTGTAAAAGCTTTTACCACTGGACTATATGTATCAAAGTAGTCTAATCCAGCTGTTAGGTGAAAGCCCTTGGCCACCAAGCGTGCTTTATACTTCAATATAGAACCATCGGGTTTATATTTCACACGAAAAACCCACTTGCATCCTACTACATTCAAAGAGTTAGAGTAAGGTACTAATTCCCAAGTATTATTGGCATTTAAGGCACTATACTCATCTTGCATGGCTGCAAGCCAGTGAGGATCTGACATGGCCTCTATTACTGTCTTCGGTTCTGTTGTGGCCAAGAAACTTGCAGGAAGTTGTTGAGTTACCAAATAAGCTCGTGGTTTCAGACTGCCACTCTTCAACCGTGTCACCATAGGATGAGTGGAACAAGTAGCTGGTGCAGTAACAACAGGTGGTGATTGCTGTGTAGAAAGTGACTGCTGCTAAGATGATGTAGCAGATAAAATATTGTTCTGCTGTGGAGGAATAAACTGAAGCTGCTGTGAAGGAAGAGACTGCACCTGTCGCAGATCAACAACAATATTAGAAGGTGAGTAAGAGAAGAATGCTGTTTTGGAATGAGATTCAGCATGGTTGACAGTGGTGCTGATCTTGTTTGTTGTGTAGGATGAGTCAACTGAGGTGGAAACAGAGCTTTGTAGGGAAACTCAAGCTCATTGAACACCACATTGCGCGAGATAAAAATTTCCCGTGACTTATGAAGACATCTGTAACCCTTGTGTGCCAAACTGTAACCAAGAAAAACACACTTGCTTGAGTGAAAATCAAGTTTGTGTTTGTTGTAATTTCTGAGATAAGGAAAACACGAGCACCCAAAAGTCTTGAAGTAATTATAATTGGGTTTCTTGTGAAAAAGCTTCTCAAATGGTGAGCTGAATTGAAGCAAGCTTGTAGGAAGATTGTTGATTAAGTATACTGCAGTGGAAAAACTATCAAACCAGAATTGCAATGGAAGACCTGCATGTGCGAGCATTGTCAATCCAATTTCAACCACATGCCTGTGTTTCCTCTCTGGAACACCGTTCTGTTGATGTGTATGGGGACAAGAGAATCTCATTTGAACTCCCTGTGCAATCAAGTAAGGAATGAAAGGTTGATATTCGCCTCCCATATCTGATTGGAAGCTCTTAATTTTCCTGTTTAACTGCAGCTCTACATGAGTTTGAAATGCAATAAAAGTAGCTAATGCATTTGACTTTAACTTGAGAGGATACAACCACGTAAATCGAGTACATGCATAAACAAATATTATATAGTATCGATAGCCTTCACTTGAGAGAAAAGGGGCTGGTCCCCATACATCACTATATACTAACTTAAGAGGTTGCTTGGCTGTAATGGTATGTCTTGAAAAAGGAAGTGTATGCAGTTTTCCCATTTTGCAAGAATCACAAAAATGAGATGTATTAATATGATAAGGAAAATGCATAGTCTTCAACACTTTCTGCAATATCAACGGGGCAGGATGCCCAAGTTTAGCATGCCAAATGATGGCATTGTTCTTGGCTGCTACAACAGAACTGTAAACAACATGTTGCTGTGATTGTTTTGAGACAACAACTGATTTATTAACAGCAAATTTATTGACATAACAAGTATCTGCATGAGTTCTATTCACACAAGACAACTGTCCAGAATCAGTCTTGGGAAACTTCAAGCTTTGAGGTGTAGCTTCAACCAATTGCAGCTGGTAAAGTCCATTTCTATTAGTGCCTTCCAGCAACACCTTCTTGGTTCTCTTATCCTTAATGACACAGCCAGAGTCATTAAATTCAACAAAAGCATTGTTATCCTTTGTTAGTCGAGAAATGCTAAGTAGATTCTTAGTGATTGAAGGAACATGTAGCACCTGGTTTAACAAAATATCTTGATGTGGTAATGTATGAGAGTGCACTTTAGTGTCTCCAATGTGTGATATTGTAAGTTGATTTCCATTTCCAACTATCAATTTTTCTTTACCTTGGTATTCAGATCTCATGGAGAGGTTGTTCATATCAGCTGTGATGTGGTTAGTTGCTCCACTATCCACATACCAAGATTGGTCAGCCACGGTTTCAGGAGTTGCATAGAATGCTGATGTTGGCTGATTGTATGCAGGAACTTGCTGATTATATGGAGATGTTTGATCAAACTGCATTACCTCAGCTGAATGACCTTGTGCATGCGAGGTCCCTTAATTCTGATTGGAGCCAAAAACTGACTGGTTCCCTTGATTGGTAGGACCTTGGAACTGCTGATCAAACCTCCTGTAACATTGTAAAGCACTATGTCCTAGTTTAGCACAAAGTTGACAATGTATTTTCTGACCAGATCGATTACCATACCTGCCTCCTCTGCCTCGGGAACGATTTCCTCCTCTAGCATTGTTATAACCTCCTCTAATGTTTTTGTTTCCTTTGTTAGAAGAAGAAGCATAGTGAGCGGAAGCACCTCCAACAGAGATCTGAGTAGCAATATTAAGTTGTTCTATCCTCTGCTCATGCATGAGTAGCATGAACTGTGGATCTGCAAGAGACATGGTTTTGTGCTGATTTGCTATGAGGACAACAACGGGATCATATTCGTGGCCAACACCGCTCATGAGACTGAGCAACAGATCCTTCTCATTTACTTCTTCTCCTGCACCTAGCAATGCATTACCAATATTCTTAATTTTTAGAACAAAATCTGATATAGAATCTGATCCTTTCTTGACTGATTGCAATTGTTGACGAAGTTGCAGTATTTTTGCCATAGACTGCTGAGAATACACATGTTCAAGCTTACTCCAAGCTTCAATTGCAGTTTTAACTTGTCCAAGAACACTAGGACTAACAGTTGATAAAAGCCAGCAAAGTAGAATTTAATCTGTCTTTTTTCAGATTACATAGAAAGGATTCAGTTGTTGTTGAGTAATTATTTCACCTGATTCATTGCAAGTGTATACCTCAATATATCTCTGAGGTTGTTGAACTGAAGAATCAATCTAATCTTTGAGATCCATAGATCGAATTCCTGGAAGCACCTGTGTTTTCCAGAAAATGTAGTTACTCTTATCAAGCTTCAATGGCTGATTCGAGTTCAGCGTTTTTGCCAAAGAAGCATAGTCTACTTTTTCAAGACTTGTAGAAGATGAAGTAAAATCAACATTGAATGAGCTAGAAGCCATTGACGCTAGTCAAGAAGCTCTGATACCATTTAAATTTTGTTAACAAATATTGAACAAAAAACAGAGGAGAAAAAGTTATGAAAAATCTGATATGTATTTCATCGAGAATTCTGAGAAATGAAGGCAATGTAATTTATACACATTGCTCAACTAACTTGCAACTGAATTCAGTTACTCTTAACTAACTCCATCTTCTACATTGATAACATTACAATTTCTACAATTCTAACTAACTCATGTGCATGCAAAACAGAGTACAGCTATCCTGCTGACCTGTCCTTTCCATGACTTCGCTTCTTCTTTCGCCTATGCCAGATATGATCATGTTGATCATCAGCTGCTCCAGATTCTTCAACATTTGCCAGTCCAGCATGATTGGCTGCTCGAGCACTCTCAAAATCCACTACAGTCTGTCCGCTCACCTTTGCATGAGAAGTTGAGTTATGAGCAGATGCTTGTATTGTTTGAGAACTGTCATCAACAGCTGCTTGCTTTATTGTAAATTTTGTTAACAAATATTGAACAAAAAATAGAGGAGAAAAAGTTATGAAAAATCTGATGTGTATTTCATCGAGAATTCTGAGAAATGAAGGCAATGTAATTTATACACATTGCTCAACTAACTTGTAACTGAATTCAGTTACTCTTAACTAACTCCATCTTCTACATTGATAACATTACAATTTCTACAATTCTAACTAACTCATGTGCATGTAAAACAGAGTACAGCTATCCTGCTGACATGTCCTTTCCATGACTTCGTTTCTTCTTTCGCCTATGCCAGATATGATCATGTTGATCATCAGCTGCTCCAGATTCTTCAACATGTGCCAGTCCAGCATGATAAGCTGCTCGAGCACTCTCAAAATCCACTGCAGTCTGTCCGCTCACCTTTGCATGAGAAGTTGAGTTATGAGCAGGTGCTTGTATTGTTTGAGAACTGTCATCAACAGCTGCTTGCTTTATTGTAAATTTTGTTAACAAATATTGAACAAAAAACAGAGGAGAAAAAGTTATGAAAAATCTGATGTGTATTTCATCGAGAATTCTGAGAAATGAAGGCAATGTAATTTATACACATTGCTCAACTAACTTGTAACTGAATTCAGTTACTCTTAACTAACTCCATCTTCTACATTGATAACATTACAATTTCTACAATTCTAACTAACTCATGTGCATGTAAAACAGAGTACAGCTATCCTGCTGACATGTCCTTTCCATGACTTCGTTTCTTCTTTCGCCTATGCCAGATATGATCATGTTGATCATCAGCTGCTCCAGATTCTTCAACATGTGCTAGTCCAGCATGATAGGCTGCTCGAGCACTCTTAAAATCCACTGCAGTCTGTCCGCTCACCTTTGCATGAGAAGTTGAGTTATGAGCAGGTGCTTGTATTGTTTGAGAACTATTATCAACAGCTGCCTGCTTTACTGTAAATTTTGTTAACAAATATTGAACAAAAAACAGAGGAGAAAAAGTTATGAAAAATCTGATGTGTATTTCATCGAGAATTCTGAGAAATGAAGGCAATGTAATTTATACACATTGCTCAACTAACTTGTAACTGAATTCAGTTACTCTTAACTAACTCCATCTTCTACATTGATAACATTACAATTTCTACAATTCTAACTAACTCATGTGCATGTAAAACAGAGTACAGCTATCCTGCTGACATGTCCTTTCCATGACTTCGTTTCTTCTTTCGCCTATGCCAGATATGATCATGTTGATCATCAGCTGCTCCAGATTCTTCAACATGTGCCAGTCCAGCATGATAAGCTGCTCGAGCACTCTCAAAATCCACTGCAGTCTGTCCGCTCACCTTTGCATGAGAAGTTGAGTTATGAGCAGGTGCTTGTATTGTTTGAGAACTGTCATCAACAGCTGCTTGCTTTATTGTAAATTTTGTTAACAAATATTGAACAAAAAACAGAGGAGAAAAAGTTATGAAAAATCTGATGTGTATTTCATCGAGAATTCTGAGAAATGAAGGCAATGTAATTTATACACATTGCTCAACTAACTTGTAACTGAATTCAGTTACTCTTAACTAACTCCATCTTCTACATTGATAACATTACAATTTCTACAATTCTAACTAACTCATGTGCATGTAAAACAGAGTACAGCTATCCTGCTGACATGTCCTTTCCATGACTTCGTTTCTTCTTTCGCCTATGCCAGATATGATCATGTTGATCATCAGCTGCTCCAGATTCTTCAACATGTGCTAGTCCAGCATGATAGGCTGCTCGAGCACTCTTAAAATCCACTGCAGTCTGTCCGCTCACCTTTGCATGAGAAGTTGAGTTATGAGCAGGTGCTTGTATTGTTTGAGAACTATTATCAACAGCTGCCTGCTTTACTGTAAATTTTGTTAACAAATATTGAACAAAAAACAGAGGAGAAAAAGTTATGAAAAATCTGATGTGTATTTCATCGAGAATTTTGAGAAATGAAGGAAATGTAATTTATACACATTGCTCAACTAACTTGTAAATGAATTCAGTTACTCTTAACTAACTCCATCTTCTACATTGATAACATTTTAATTTCTACAATTCTAACTAACTCATGTGCATGTAAAACAGAGTACAGCTATCCTGCTGACATGTCCTTTCCATGACTTCGTTTCTTCTTTCGCCTATGCCAGATATGATCATGTTGATCATCAGCTGCTCCAGATTCTTCAACATGTGCCAGTCCAGCATGATAGGCTGCTTGAGCACTCTCAATATCCAGTGCAGTCTGTCCGCTCACCTTTGCATGAGAAGTTGAGTTATGAGCAGGTGCTTGTATTGTTTGAGAACTGTCATCAACAGCTGCCTGCTTTATTACTTTCACATTCCCCCTCGAACTGAACTGAGGTGAATCAACTAAGTTCAGTTTGGAGCATAAAAATTGAAATCGATCACGGGTAAGACTTTTAGTGAAGATATCTGCAAGTTGAAATTCAGTGGGTACAAAACGTGGTTCAATAATACCAGATGCCACCTTTTCGTGAATGAAGTGTGTATTAATGTCAATATGTTTGGTTCGAGCATGAAGGACCGGATTGTAGGCCAAAGCATTGGCGCTAACATTGTCACACCATGAAGGAGTTGGTGAAGGCAGAGACAGTTTCAGTTCTTTGAACAAAGAGTGAAGCCACATAATTTCAGAAGTAAGATTGGCCATGGAGCGGTACTCAACTTCAGCACTCGACCGTGCAACTACAGACTATTTTCTTAAGCTCCAAGAGATCAAATTACCACAAAGAAAAACACAGCTGCCACTTGTTTATTTTCGATCATCAATACTACTTGCCCAATCAACATCAGAATATGTTTCCAATGTCAAGTGAGATGCTGGCTTAAACCATAAACCTTTGTGAAGAGAACCTCTCAAGTAATGCCGCACTCGTTTGCAAGCCAACCAATGGGGCTGTTTCGGAGCAACCAAGAACTAGCTTAGCTTATTAACAATATAGGACAAATCAGGTCGGGTGTATGTCAAATACTGAAGTGCTCCTATGGTACATTTGTAGACTGTTTGCTCAGGAAAAGGATCACCAACATGAAGAGATAACTTGGTTCCAGCAGATGTAGGAGAAGCATACGAATTAGAGTCAAACATGTTGGTCTTTTTAAGGAGATCAATTGCATATTTGGTTTGAGTAAGATACAATCCTGTAGCATCTCGATAGGCTTCGAATCCAAGAAAATAGTTGACAGAACCTAGAGTTTTGAGAGCAAAAAATGTCCTAACTGGGCATATTACTTCACTTATTTTTAACGTATCTTCGATGTTGTTGATTAATTTTTCAAATAACAATTTGACAGGTGATTTTCCTTAGAAAATGTATGACCATTATCATCATCCTCTTCTTGAAAAAAATGTGTACATGTCTAATAATCCGCTCATGATTGCAGGCATAATCCCATCCAATTTTTGGAAATGTAGAGAGCTTACTGATATTGACTTGCGGCATAATCAGCTCAGAGGATGTATACCAAGGGAGATCGAAAACTTGACCTCACTAAAAAAATTATTTCTAAGCTACATCAACTTAATAGGTAGGTAATTAATGGATCACCCTACATTATTTGATGGAATCTTATTTTTCTTGTAGTCTTATCGTCAATTATGCTTACATGTAGGTGGGATACCAAATGAAATTGGTAGTATGCCTAATCTAGAGCATCTAGAGCTTCATGTCAACAACCTAGTTGGTCGTGTTCCAGCAACAATCTTTAACATTTCAACATTGAAATGGCTCTCGCTTGCAAGCAATGAACTCTCAGGAAGTCTTCCATCAGGCATTGAGATGTTTAATGTTGGGCTAAATTATTTTAGCGAGACATTTCCGAGCTTTATCACTAGGCTTTATCTTCTGGAGATGAGTTTTAATTCATTCTCAGGCTTTATTCCTAGCACAATAGGTAATGGTTTAAGAAGTCTTCAGTCGTTGGGCTTATCTAACAATAACTTCACATCATCTACCACAGATTTGAGCTTCTTGACGTCTTTAACAAATTGCAAGAATTTACTAAGTGCAAGATTTTCTACAAATCCATTAAATGGCTTCCTTCCAACTTCTGTAGGAAATCTTTCTAATTCTTTAGAAAGGATTTACTTGCTTTCTTGCAATATAAGTGGCAATATTCCCCAAGAAATCGGCAACTTGATAAACTTGATGATATTAAGTTTGGGTGGAAATGAATTGACAGGATCAATTCCGGCTACACTTGGAAAATTGAAGCAACTCCAAGGTCTTTTTCTACAATTGAACAAATTAAAAGGATCCCAATTGACCTTTGTCATTTGGATAAATTGGTTGATTTATACTTGGGAAATAATAAGCTTTCTGGAGCTATACCTCCATGTTTTGGTAATATGACTAGTTTAAGAACACTCTCGTTAAGCTCTAATGGGTTAAGTTCTGTTATACCCCCTTCTTTTTGGAACCTTAAAGATATCTTGCACATTAACTTGTCATCAAATTCTCTAATTGGACCTCTTCCATTAGCTTTTGGAAATTTAAAGGTTGTGATAGATGTAGATGTTGAAGTATAAACTTGTTTTAGGCCCAAACTATGTGAAGGCCTGAACTATTATGGGAGCCCAAACCCAAGCACAAATAAATTAGAGTCCAAGTCCATAAATAAGGTCCAAGCCCTTTATCTAGAATTCTCTAGGGTTTGGTAATTAGACATCAAAATCATGTGGTCAATTGGAAGGGTGTGGAAGGATGTAGAATAATGAGGTGTATGGTTATTATAATTTTGGATTAGTTTATTTGTATGGTCTAAAATTGTTTGTAAGTAGTATAAATACCCCTTCCCCATTTTGGTTTAGACATCAAGAAGAAGCAAAGCTTCTAAGTGAGTGAAGAAGTAAAAGAGTGAGATAGTTCTTGAGTGAGAGTTTTCTTGTAATATTTGTTTTGAGTTTAAATAAAAGTTGTTTGAGTGTTTTATTTCCAACAAAGTGGTATCAGAGCCGAGTTGGAAGGTGTGCACTATAGCATATCCAAATCAAAGTTCTTGACGAGACGAAGCCGACGCCGTAAAAATTGCCCCGATCAGAATTCAAACGAGCCACCACGGGCCGCCGGAAGTTTGCTGCCAAGGAGTGAGTTAACTCACCGAGTTCAAGCAGAGTCAGCTGAGTTGGAAGTGAGTCCAGCCGAGTTGGAGCCGAGTTGACCGAGCTGCCAAGCCTGTTGACCGAGTCGCTGACCGAGCCGCAAGCCGTAAAAAAACGTTGACTATTGAACAGGTTAGGTTGACCGTTGACTTTGACTTTGACAAAAAAAAAATCGATTTTTTTTTGTCTGAGTTCATCTTAAGGTTTTTCGATGTTCTGAGTTCATCCGTGTAGTCAGAATTTCGAAATTCTCACCATATTGAGAATTATGGCTAATGATATGGCGTCGTTTCAAGTTCCAACACTCAAGAACGAAAACTATGATAATTGGAGTATCAAGATGAAGGCTCTCTTTGGAGCACACAATGTCTGGGAGGTCATAGAGAAAGGTTACTCCGAACCAGAAGATGAGTCTACTCTGTCCCAAACTCAAAAGGATGGCTTAAAAGACTCAAGGAAGAGAGACAAGAAGGCTCTCTATCTCATCTATCAAGCCTTAGATGATGATGGTTTTGAGAAGATTTCGAGTGCAAGCTCCGCTAAGCAAGCGTGGGAGAAGTTGCAAATCTCTTACAAAGGAGTCGAAAAGGTAAATAAGGTCCGTCTCCCAACATTAAGAGGTGAATTCGAATCCTTACACATGAAAGCATCTGAATCTATTTCAAATTATTTCTCAAGAGTAGCAGCTGTTTCTAACCAATTAAAAAGAAACGGTGAAAAGTTAGAAGATGTAAGAATAATAGAGAAGATACTCCAATCATTGGATCCCAAATTTGAGCACATTGTTATGACGATAGAAGAAACTAAAGACCTGAAAGAAATGACGATCGAGCAACTCCAAGGATCATTGCAAGCATATGAAGAAAAACATAAAAGGAAGCAAGGGATCAACGAGCAACTCCTCAAGATGTAACTGAAAGAGAAGGAAGAAAGTCAAGGCTACGAGAGAAGCCTGCGTGGTCGAGGTAGAGGCCGAGGTAGAGACCGTGGCTATGGACGAGGTTGGAATTCCAACAGCAGCAACCTCAACAACTACGAGAAAGGAGAAAGCTCAACAAGAGGCCGTGGGAGAGGCAATTCAAACTCGAGGTATGATAAATCTCAAGTTCAATGCTATAATTGTCAGAAATTTAGGTATTATGCTTCGGAATGTAGAGCTCCCAGCAGTAAGATTAACGAAAGATCTAATTATGTGGAAGTAAAGACCGAAGAGAAGGAGACAGTACTACTAGCGTGTAGAGATAATGATGGAGACCAAGAAAATGCTTGGTACCTCGATACTGGCGCAAGCAACCACATGTATGGAAGAAGAAGTATGTTCATAGAGCTAGATGAATCAGTGGCTGGCAATGTCTCATTTGGAGATGATTCAAAAATATTAGTGAAAGGAAAAGGTAACATCCTTATCCGCACTAAAAATGGTAGTCATCAATTAATCTCAAATGTCTACTATGTGCCCAACATGACATGCAACATCCTGAGTATGGGTCAATTCTTAGAAAAAGACTATGATATTCATATGAAGAATCGTAGTATTTCTATAAGAGATGACAAAGGGAATCTAATAGCTATAGTAAAAATGTCAAAGAATAGATTATTTTCGTTGAACATTCAAAACGATGTTGTAAAGTGTCTGAAAGCCTGCTACAAAGATGCATCTTGGTTATGGCACCTTCGATTTGGGCATCTCAATTTTGGAAGCTTGGAGCTACTATCTAAGAAGGAAATGGTGAGAGGACTACTATGCATCAATCATCCTGACCAACTTTGTGAAGGATGTTTATTTGGGAAACAATTTAGAAATAGTTTTCCAAAAGAGTCAGACTCAAGAGCCAAGATGCCACTCGAGCTAGTCCATACCGATGTGTGTGGTCCGATCAAGCCAAGCTTTCTCGGTTATAGTAATTATTTCCTTCTCTTCATTGATAATTTTTCAAGAAAAACATGGGATTATTTCTTGAAGCAGAGATCAGAAGTCTTTGGAGTATTCAAAAAGTTCAAAGCGGCTGTGGAAAAAAAGAATGGCCATAAGATCAAGGTACTGAGATCCGATAGAAGAGGAGAATTCACATCCAAGGAATTCCTGGAGTTTTGTGAAGCGAATGGAATTAGACGTCCTCTAACTGTTCTCAGATCCCCCCAACAAAATGGCGTTGCAGAAAGGAAAAATAGAACAATCCTGGATTTGGCGCGAAGTGTGCTTAAAAGCAAGAGATTGCCCAAGGAGTTTTGGGTGAAAGCAGTGGCGTGTGCAGTCTATTTGTCCAATCGCTCTCCAACAAGAAGTGTGTGGGGAAAGACACCTCAGGAAGCATAGAGTGGTAGAAAGCCCGACATCTCCCACCTAAGAGTTTTTGGAAGCATAGCACATGTTCATGTACCAGATGAGAGAAGAACCAAGCTTGACGATAGAAGTGAGAGTTTCATCTTTATCGGCTATCCCGTTTATTCGAAAGGTTACAAGCTACACAACCCGAACAAGAAAAAGTTTGTGATCAGCCGAGATGTGATATTCAATGAAGAAGGGGAATGGGATTTTGGATCGCATGTAGACAACTTCAATTTCACTCCACAATTTGAAGAAACAGAGCAGATGCCAGTAGAGCAATTAGAAGAACCTCAACAAGAACCCACTACACCACCAGCATCACCAGCTTCAACAAATAATGAAAATTCACCACCATCATTTTTACAAGAAAGAGAAATTGAGCGAACAAGAGGTCTTCAAGATTTATATAAGGTAACTGAGAGATCTGATAATCTTACTCTTTTTTGTCTCTTTGCTGATTGTGAACCAGTGAGTTTTGAAGAAGCTGCTCAAGAAAAGAAGTGGAGATGCGATGGATGAGAAAATCAAGGCCATTGAAAAGAATAACACTTTGGAACTTACTCCACTTCCGAAAAGACACAAGGAAATTGGTGTCAAATGGGTGTACAAAACAAAGCGAAATTCTAAGCGAGAGATTGAAAGGCACAAGGCAAGGCTAGTTGCGAAGGGCTATAGTCAAAGAGCTGGAATAGACTATGATGAGGTATTTGCTCTAGTTGCTAGATTAGAAACTATAAGGCTAATCATTTCTGTAGCAGCGCAAAACAAGTGGAAGATACATCACATGAATGTAAAGTCTGCCCTCCTAAATGGAGTTCTTGAAGAAGAAGTCTACATTCAGCAACCACTGGGTTACAAAGTCAAAGGCCAAGAAGATAAAGTTTTGAAGCTGGGAAGAGCTCTATATGGGTTAAAGTAAGCACCAAGGATATGGAATAGCAGAATTGACAAGTACTTCCAACAAAATGGCTCCACCAAATGTCCCTACGAGCACGCCCTATATATCAAAGAAGCAACCGATTGTCACCTTATCTACTTGTGAAGCTGAATATGTAGCTTCTACTTCGAGCGTCTGTCATGTAATATGGCTCAGAAATTTGCTGAAGGAATTGGGTTTGCCACAAGAAAAGCCAACTGAGATTTGTGTTGACAACAAGTCAGCCATTGCCTTAGCAAAGAATCCAGTGTTCCATGATCGAAGCAAGCATATTGATACTCGTTACCACTACATAAGGGAGTGCATAGCGAAAAGGGATGTGCAAATGGAGTACGTGAAGTCCAAAGATCAAATTGCAGATATTTTAACCAAGCCACTCAGGTTTGAAGATTTTTCGAGATTAAGAAGTTTGCTTGGCATGGTAAAACACGTTTAAAGGGGGGCATTGAAGTATAAACTTATTTTAGGCCCAAACTATGTGAAGACCTGAACCATTATGGGAGCCCAAACCCAAGCACAAATAAATTAGAGTCCAAGTCCATAAACAAGGTCCAAGCCCATTATCTAGAATTCTCTAGGGTTTGGTAATTAGACATAAAAATCATGTGGTCAATTGGAAGGGTGTGGAAGGATGTAGAATGATGAGGTGTATGGTTATTATAATTTTGGATTAGTTTATTTGTGTGGTCTAAAATTGTTTGTAAGTAGTATAAATACCCCTTCCCCATTTTAGTTTAGACCTCAAGAAGAAGCAAAGCTTCTAAGTGAGTGAAGAAGTAAAAAAGTGAGTTAGTTCTTGAGTGAGAATTTTCTTGTAATATTTGTTTTGAGTTTAAATAAAAGTTGTTTGAGTGTTTTATTTCCAACAGTAGATTTGTCAAGAAATCATTTAACCGGTGAGATTCCAAGTACAATGAGAGGCCTACAAAATCTACAGAATCTATCCTTGAGATATAATAGCTTACAAGGTTCCATTCCTGAATCTTTTGGGCGCTTAATAAGCTTGGAGTTTTTGGATTTGTCTAATAATAATCTCTCTGGAGTTATTCCCAAATCTTTGGAGGCATTATCATACCTCAAATATCACAACTTGTCTTTCAATCAGTAAAAGGGAAGAATTCTAACTGAAGGACCATTTTCAAATTTCTCTGCTAAATCCTTTATAATGAACCATGCACTATGTGGTTTGCCCCGATTGCAAGTCCCACCCTGCAAAACAAACACTCATCCAAAATCTAGGATCATGGTTGTCCTAGCCATTACTCTGCCGCTAGCACTTATTGTCTCTGCTACTTTGATCATTGTCATAAGAGAATATCGAAATAGGAGCTCACAACTAGCTAAAAATAACAATGTTGATGTATCATAGAGAGCAATATGGAGAAGAATTTCTTATCAAGAACTTGTTCGAGCAACAGAAGGATTTAGTGAAAGCAACCTACTTGGCAGAGGGGGTTTTAGTTCAGTTTTCGGAGGGAAACTTTTAGATGGAATGGAGATTGCAGTAAAGGTGTTTCACGTGCAAATGGAAAGAGCACTCAGGAGTTTCGATGTTGAATGTGAAGTGCTGAGTGGTATTCGTCATTGAAACCTTGTCAAAATTATCAGTAGCTGTATAAATGAGGATCTTAAAACCTTGGTACTTGAGTACATGCCTAATGGAAGCCTATCAAAGTGCTTATATTCTAATGAATTCTTTATGGACATATTACAAAGGTTGAATATACTGATAGATGTGGCATCGGCATTGGAGTATCTTCACTTTGGTTATTCAATCCCGATAGTTCACAGTGACATCAAGCCGAGCAATGTATTGCTAGACCAAGACATGGTTGTACACTTGAGTGATTTTGGCATAGCAAAGCTATTAGGTGAAGAAGAATCTATGACACAAACACAGACCCGTGGCATATTTGGTTATATGGCACCAGGTAAAATGTTTCAAATTTTGCTCATTGCAATATTTTTTTTTTACCTTATGGATATTTACATTTTTTTTTAATATTAAAACTAATCAAGTCATTCACAGAGTATGGAAGAGAAGGAAGTTTTAATATTAGCTTATGGATATTTACATTTATGGAGGAGATGAGCTTTAGGCATTGAGTTGGTGACTCATTTAATCGTTCGGTCATGGAAGTTGTGGATAACGACTTGCTACCGATAGAGGATACACATTTTTTAATTCGGGAACAATGTGTGTCATCTATCTTAAGTTTGGCCATGGATTGTACCATAGATTTACCTAAGGACAAGATGAATATAAGAAATGTTGTAAGTAGATTGATACAAATTAGAGCAACATTTTTTCTCAGTACTACAGGGCGTCATGTACGCGTGAGGTGATAAAAGTAAGCAATAATGAATTAAATAATGAATTCTTCATGTCATAATAATAATAATTGGTGATTATTTTGTTCATTTATTATTACTGTGTCCATTATTATTCATACTAAAATAAATTAATCAGTTTTTCAAAATTTTATTATTAAATCTCTACCAATCCTACCATCTTTATATATAAATGAAAGGGTGACAATATGGCCACCCAAAAAATATGATTTAGACAACAGCATGTGTATGGCCAGTAGAAATGGGAATGATGCAATACATGGCAGCTCACCTTATCACTCTGGAATAGCTCTCTACAGCTCACTAACAAGTCCACATCAAACTGATCATAATCATTACAAACTTGATTATAAATCAGATTGAGTTTGATAGAAAGTTAGTTAGGAAATTCTGTCATTTTGTTAAAAGTTTGTTGTACATGCAACTTGGCAACATGTAGCCGAGTTTGTTAGGTGAGCCATGATCGATTTTACTGATTGACCATTAGCTATATATATTCATTGTAATGGTATTGGATTCATTATTCAGAATAAACATAAATCAATCAATTATATTGATTACACAATTCTCTCTATTAATTGCTTTACACATGCGCAATCCTAATAGATTGTTCTTCACTGTCAAGAACAATTTTGCAATATGATTTCTATAAGATTTTCACATGGTATCAGAGCTATAAACCTGTTGATGTGTGTTTTAAATAAATTATATATTTGTTTTTGGGCCTGTTTTGTAATTTATATTTGGGATGGGCTTTGTTGTAATTAGTAAAAAGTCTCTTAGTATTTAAATTAGGTATTATTAATGCTTTTTACTAATAGAGTGAAAACAAGTATGTAGAGATCAATAAAGAGAAAAAAACCCTAAATAGAGAGCTTGTGAGGTTGAAAGATTAAGATCTAGAGGGGAAGAGAAAGCTCGTGGGATAGAAGTAAACTCTTATAATTTGTTATTCTCATATCTAGTGAAATCGGTGACCTCCGTTGATGTAGCCATTTTTGGTGAAACATGTAAATTGCTTGTGTTGTGTTGTGGTTTGTTTGCTCTTGGTTTGCTTGTGTTGTTTTATTACCTAATATTACTTGTTGTACTTGTAACTCCATTCAAATAAGATCTTACCTTGGTGCGGTAGCCCACAGCCCTCAAAGGGCTGTGCATGTGCGTGGCCCTCGAAGGGCTGGACGGCAAGCGCAACCCTCCAAGGGCTGGCCAGCAAGCGCTCCCCCATGGAGTGGCAGCGCACGCGTATGCTCTAAGGGCAGCTTGCACGTGCCCATGCTCTGAGGGCACCTGCGCAATCCTTCGGGCCCTCAAGTGCCCTGTCGTGCGACCCTTAGACATACGGCCGCTTGATGACATGTTCGCAAAGTTAGGATTAGGGTTTTGTTTTTCAAACAAATGTAATTTACTTGCTTTTCTAGGATGAACCAAAATTATGGCTATTTACTTTTATTGTAAATATTATAATGTTTGTCATTGTTTGATAACATGCCATATAGAATAGGAGTGCCACTCATATATATCTTTATGTATTGAATGATTTAGGTATCTGATTGATATCTAGATAACTTGGTAAATCATTCTTGTAATTCCATCACACGCCTTAAGCAATTGAGTGGGAGAAGATGTTGGAACACCTATGGCCTCCAAGGTTAGTTGAGTATTATGTTTCGTGTGATAACTCCCCAAAGGGTTTCCATGAATGGAATTCAGCAAGATACTTTCTCACAAGAATAGACTAGACAATTGACTCGAGCTATATATACTCTCAAAGAAGAGATTTTCGCGAGGGAATTATTATTGAAGGTCGATACCTTGGTAACACACTCAATGTGGTTTTATTAATATCCTCCCAAGAGTTCTTGTCAATAAAATCACAAGGCTAAAATGAAGATGCTAGTTTTTATATTAACAATTAGGTGGGACCTAGTCCAACTAGTAGATGGTGCGAACTCCTAAAGGAGGCGTGACATTTATAGGTATTGGATCACCGTTGAATTTAATGATTGAATTATTTACTTTAATTCAAGATAATTATTCAAAAGTGCTTTTATATGATTATTTACTTAGATAATTTTTATTTTATTCAAAAATCATGACCTCGTCCCTAATCAACATCCTAAAAACTCATTTGTTATATTCTGGGCATGAAGAAGAACCCTAATTACTGGTATACCAAAATAGTCACAACACCGGAAGGAAAATAAGTTGAGAACACTAGCTAAAACTTTCAAATTACTATAGTAAATGAATTATTATTAGTAAAATACCATCGCATACCTTAGCCTAATTATGTCACTAGTTCACAAGATGCTCCTTTTTCTGGCATTGCATATTCAAATGCTGGTAGTTCACTGTATGTTTCTTGTTGGCACAGAAACATGGACATAGAACAGATAAAGCCATCAAGTTTATACTTCAGTGTAATTAATGTGTATAGAATGTACTTTCTCCTTTTTCGTTTTTTATTTCATGGTTTTCAAAGAACATAGATTTGAAATGATAAATCTGATACAAAAATTGCTTGAAAGAATATGAACTTAATAAATGAAACTCATAGGGTAAGAATTACCATGTCAAGATTGAACCTTTTGATTACATGATATATGTATAACACTCATTACATAAATTCAAATGACACATTCATGTTTTATGGTGAATTAGAAGTATAGTTTTCGTATACTCATGCTAGATACAACTTAAAAGTGCAAGGTACATGGTTGACATCAGTCCACTTATGAACATCACTGTAAGTTTACGCCAAAACCCAGCATTACTGATAAATTTGATTCTATTAAATTGATAAAAACAAAACACTTGCACAATAAGGTAAAGAACACAAAACATTGTTATTTCAGCAAATATTCCTCACTTTTTTTCTCACAAACACAAATCATTGTTATTTTGGCTGATCCCTTCACATCTGCAAGGCTTCCAATGTAAAATCTCACTTTTTAAAATTTATTTTAAATTATTATGAAGGGTGTATTTGAAATCTTTTGAAATTTTTTAAAGAATATGTGAGGACGTAAAAGATATATTTTGAAAGTTGGCAATTAAAATTGTAAATAGATAAAAGTTGAGGGATAAAATAGAACTTTTACAGTTCTATATCTATTCATCGTCTTCTTCCTCACGCGACCAGCAGCTATTTTCTCTCATTTTCTCCAAATATTTCCGCCTACTTTGACTTTGATTTCCAATCACGTCCGACCTCCGTTTCGACCGTTCTTGGTACCAATAGAAAGCTCTTGCAACATAGAATCTATTGGTACCAACTTTGAAGATTTTCATGGCCGTTTGAGTCTCCGATTTGGTGGAGAAAGTTAGGGATTTTTCAATTCGAAAATCCTCCGATTCCGACGATTCTAGCCATTTCCCACTCCGGCCACAATTATAAACATTGACGAGGGAGACGAGGTGAACAAAACTCGACCATTTTTGGAGGTCACCGAAAAGTTTCCAAAAAGTCGCCACAGGCCGCCATGTACGGCGGGGGTAAGTTTTTGACCTCCTGAACTTAGAATTTGATTCCGAACACGTTTACGTATTCGTTTTAAGTGTAGGATATTATTTTGAGGTTAATTGTATTATATAGCCGCCGTATATAAATTAAATAATTATATTCTCGTGTAGATTTTACCGATCAGGATAATTAGGCTTGAAATCGAGGCCACTGCGAGTAACTCGTAGCTTACACGAGGTAGGGGTTTCAAACTTAAATTTTTAGAATATTTTCCCTATAAGTTATGGATATAAATTGATTGTGAAAGTTTGAGGAAATCCTTATTTAAATTGTGGAATTGATTTGAGAAGTAAATTGGAATGTATTGTGTGGAAAATATGATTTTTATGCAGGTTTTATATTTTGGGATTTTTATAAAAACAGCCGTTATGCTGCCGAAATTTTATTAAAAATGATGAGTTTACATATGGGATGCATGGTGGATTTATTTAAATTGTTTGGTGATTTTGAAATGGTAACTGTCATAGTCATTATATTATTTATATGTTATTATACGACTTTATGTCGGGGACTGCGCAGGGTATTTTCTGGTACGTACACCTTGTATATGAGGTTAGTACCAGGGTCACGGTGAGCCAAATGTTTTCATTTCAAGTATGAATGTTTTATTTAAAATGATAGGCCACCGAGTATGACTAGTGGACGTGTTGATATTACTTTCTGAAAGAAAGTGTTACTGTTTACTTAAAATTTTATGAACGTATTTAACCATGCAGGATTATCCCATAACTTTATAAAAATGATGTTTTCTACATACATTATCGGGGATTAGACCCTACTGAACTTTAGCTCACCCCTTTTTATTTTCTTTCCCCCAGGGAGCACCCAACGCGGATTAGAAGATCGTTAGTTGATGTGGGTGAAGGCTTGTGAGATCTAAGGATTAGATTTCTGATATTAGTGATTAAAATTATGTTATTTGATATTTGTATTGATTAAAGGATTTTTACTTGTTATGGACCTATAAAAATATTGAGATAACTCAGTTTATGAGTTATGTATGTTGATGTGCAAATCTTTTAGTTATGGATGATTAGGACTTCATGATTGAAGCATGTTTCAGAATGATTATTATCTTGGAAATTGAATCCATGAATTCTAACGGGTGATCACATATCTGTGGGGTTATTTGGTGTTGACTTTTGAAATTTGGAAATATTTTTGTTTGTAAACAGATTTCTGTTTTGTTTGATACTCCGGAGTATCCAAAGAAATTAATTGTGGTTTTTATGAAATTTTAATAAAGTCAAGGCTAGAAACTATTGATTTTATTTACAACTCTGCCACGGCCTAGGGCCCGGGTCGTGACATCCAAATGGTATCAGAGCTTTTGGTTTTCAAACCTCGGAATGTGACACCTACTAGAATGAATGGATGGTATTTCACTAAACACGCATCACAGATTGTTGATGATCTGATGTTTAAATTATAGGCTTGAAAGATGCCTCCGAGAAGGAGAACTCGAGGGCAGGAATCAAGGACTGACACACCACCATCGCAACCCATTAATGAGCAAGTGGTCAATCTCTTGGAAGCAGTTATGAGGATGTCTGCCACACAAACTGTCCATGTGAAGGACAAGAATGAAAGACTCCGGGATTTCTGTCGGATATTTGATACTCAGTTTGACGGCAGGCAAGATCCTATTACTGCAGATAGATGGTTGAAGGCAATTAAGAGAGCATTTTCTCAAGTTGATACGCCTAGTGAGTTCTGGGTGGATTTTGCTGTTTACAGGTTAACCGGTGATGCTATTATATGGTAGGAAAATTTGGCAATTCAACGAGACATGACCGGTGTTGACTGAGAAGTCTTTGCGGGGTTATTCCGGGACATTTATTTTAATGTAGGCCATATAAGGATATTGGCAGATATGTTTGAGAATATTGAGCAAGGAGGGATGACTGTAAATGAATATTATACCAGGTTCATGGAGTTATTCCAGTATGCTGGAAGGGCTGACGAGTCACTGCCATTGTCAAAGTTTCTAATGCGTCTCAGACCGACGATACGAAACAGGATTTATACACAAGAGTTCAGGAAGCTAACCGATTGTTTGGCTGCTGCCATTCTAGCTGAAACAAACTTTAGGGATAACCAGCCTTCCAGGAATCAACTTTCTGGCAGTAGAGACAGGAAAATGACTAAGAAAAATCAAGGAGAGTGGCGTAGCCCTAATTATGCTACTAGTGGAAGTGGCACAAGTAGCGGGTCTTCGGGACAGAGTTCACCATATGGCAACTGTTATAATTGCGGACAGCAGGGTCATCTGAAGAAGGCTTGTCCATATCCGCGAAGGTCCCAATCATCGCGTGGAGGAGCCTCAGGGAGCCATTTAGATTCGGCTTCCTTCTAGGGCCAACCTATGCATAATCCATCCCATGCATCATCTCTAGCATTTGCCTCTCCTGATCCACAGCGCCAGTATGTTCCGCAATACCAACATTAATACCGTGCACCTACTTTGGGATTTGGCCAGAATGTTCCTCAAAATTTTCAAGTTCCACAAGCATCTGGGAGGCGTGGTACTTTAAGCTACAACATGGGTTCTAATGCTAGTGGGGGCCGCCCAGGAAAGGGAAAAGGAAAAGGAAGAGGCACCGGACAGGCTTATGCTGCTACAGCTGAAGAGGAGTGTGATCACTCGGGCAGAGGGGTGATTGATGGTATGGTTCTAATTTCTCGTTCTTGGGCTCATGCTTTGTTCGACACTGGTGCATCACATTCTTTCATTTCTTTGTTGTTTCCAAATACTTTGGGGTTGGGTTTTGAGAATCTTAACATGCCATTGAGTTTGGAAACCCTATTGGGAAAAGCTCATGATTTAACAGTATGTTGTAAATCAATGAGCATTAGAATTGATGACAGGCAATTTTCTGATGATTTGATTGTGATGCTCATGGGACAATTTGATGTGATTTTCGGTATGGATTGGTTAACTAAATACCGAGCACAAATCGATTGTTACAACAAAAGGGTGATACTTTACACAAAGAATGACAAGGTTGTTTACCAAGCGACTCAGGGTATAAAACAGCTAAGTCCAATTCTGAAGACCTTATTTGGTGGAAAGAAAAGACTGGAAACCTATGGTAGTGTATTTGCCATTCACGGGGAGACAAGTAAGGTAAACCAGTATTCCCAGGTATATGTGGTTGATGAGTACCCAGTTGTATTTCCTGAAGAGTTACCAGGGTTGCCACCAGATAGAGAGATTGAGTTCAGTATTAATCTAGTTTCCGGGGCTCAACCAATTTCCACAACTCCATATCGTATGGCCCCAGCAGAACTAGTGAAATTACGAAAACAATTAGGAGAGCTCCTAGAAAAGGGATTTATTCGGGAGAGTACCTCTCGATGGGGAGCTCCTGTTTTGTTTGCAAAGAAAGCTGACGGTTCTCTGAGACTTTGTGTAGACTATCGAAAGTTGAACCAAGTGACAGTAAAGAATAAGTATCCCTTACCCAGGATAGATGAGTTGTTTGATCAACTCGGAGGATCAAAGTTCTTCTCGAAGATTGATTTGAGATCCGGCTATCACCAATTGAAGGTTCGAGTAGAGGATATTCCTAAAACAGCCTTTCAGACTCGTTATGGTCATTTTGAGTTCCTTGTTATGTCGTTTGGGTTAACTAATGCTCCTGCAGCTTTTATGGACCTCATGAATCGAATTTTCAGGCCTTACCTGGATAAATTTGTTGTGGTTTTTATCGATGATATTTTGGTTTATTCCAGAACTTGTGAAGAACATGTAGAGCATTTGAATATAGTCCTACAGACACTTTGAAAGAATCAGCTCTATGCTAAGAAAGACAAATGTGATTTCTGGTTGACCGAAGTTAGGTTCTTGGGTCATATGATCTTTCAAGAAGGAATATCTGTGGATCCTGCAATGGTGGAAGCTGTCCTTCAATGGGAGAGACCAACAAACGTGACAGAAGTTCGTAGTTTTCTTGGCCTAGCTAGTTATTATCGACGTTTCGTTGAGAACTTTTCAAGGATTGCTATGCCATTGACCTAATTGACGAGGAAGAATGTAAAGTTTGTATGGAATGAAGATTGTGAAGCCTCATTTATGGAATTGAAGCAAAGATAAACCACAGCACCTGTCCTTACAGTACCGGATAGCAATGAACCCTATGTAGTATACACGGATGCCTCAGGTACTGGTTTAGGTGGTGTTCTGATGCAAGGCGGAAAGGTAGTGGCTTACGCCTCCCGTCAATTGAAACCGCATGAGAAGAATTACCCTACCCATGATTTGGAGCTTGCCGCTGTAATTTTTGCATTAAAAATTTGGAGGTGTTATCGTTATGGAGTAAAGTTTGACATCTATTCTAATCATAAAAGTCTGAAATATCGTTTTACCCAACGGGATCTAAATTTGAGACAAAGGAGATGGATTGAGTACATGGAGGATTATGATTTTAACCTTCAGTATCACCCTGGCAAGGGAAATGTGGTTGCAGATGCCTTGAGTAGAAAATCTCATGGAATTTTGGCCAATTTAGCATTGGAGGATTGGAAGAGAACTATGGTCATTGGAGATTATGATCCGTGTTTACAAGAAGACGAGGTAACAACTCATGTTTACAATGTGGTGGCTACACCTAGTGTCCTGCAACGTGTTAAACAGAGTCAATGGCAGGATGAAGAATTGAGAACTCTATGGAATCGTTTGATAAATGGTGAGCATCTAGAGGGTTGGGAAATTAAGGCAGATGGATTTATTTATTATAAAGGAAAAGTGGTAGTTGCCAACGATCCGGAACTTAGAAGAGATGTGTTGGTTGAGGCCCATAAGTCCAAGTTTGTGGTGCATCCAGGTAGCACAAAGATGTATCATGATCTCAAGAGACAATACTGGTGGACCGGAATGAAACGAGAGGTAGCTGAATTTGTTGCTAAGTGTATGGTATGCCAACAGGTGAAAGCTTAACATCAACGTCCGTCAGGGTTACTCCAACCATTACCAATTCCTGAGTGGAAATGGGATAAGATTTCCATGGACCTCGTGACAGGATTACCGTTGACTCCACAGAGACATGATGCAATATGGGTTATTGTGGACCGGCTAACAAAAACAGCCCACTTCATACCTATAAGGAAGGACTACAAGCTTAATAAGTTAGCCAGACTCTATGTGGAGAATATTGTTCGGTTACATGGTGTACCCTCCAGCATTATTTCAGATAGAGACCCACGTTTCACTTCTAGATTTTGGAGAGCCTTACAGACTGCCTTAGGGACTGAATTGAACCTTAGTACCGCCCATCATCTCCAAACTGATGGACAGTCTGAGAGGACTATTCAGATATTGGAGGATATGCCCCGTTCTTGTATATTGGGCTTTGGAGGGAATTGGGGCGAGCACCTACCTTTGGTGGAATTTGCTTATAACAATAGCTATCAGGCTAGTATCGGTATGGCCCCGTATGAGGCTCTTTGTGGAAGGCCTTGTAGGTCACCTTCGTGTTGGGCTGAACTAGACGAGCAGATTACTATTGGGCCAGAGATTATTGAAGAGACTACGAGCAAAGTAAGGAGTATTCAAGAAAGGCTTAAAGTAGTCCAGAGCCACCAAAAGAGTTATGCTGATCTTCATTGTCGTGAGGTGGAATATGAGATTGGTGACTATGTTTTCTTGAAAGTGACACCTATGCGAGGTGTGACTCGATTTGGAGTTAAAGGCAAGTTAGCTCCTCGATACATCGAGCCATTTGAGATTATCGAGAGAGTTGGGCAGGTTGCTTATCGCTTAAATTTGCCAGCTCAGTTGGGACATGTTCATAATGTCTTCCACATGTCCATGTTGAGAAAGTACACCGCAGACCCATCTCACATTGTTCCCCACTCGGAGATTCCTTTGAGAGAAGATGTGACATATGAGGAACAACCCGTAGAATCCTGGCGAGAGAGATCAAAGTGCTACGAAATCGAGAAATCCGTATGGTTAAAGTGCTGTGGCAAAATCATACGGGAGATGAGGCTACTTGGGAGTTAGAATCTGAAATGTATTATAAATACCCTCACTTGTTTGAGATTCAGCTTGAGGTTATACTTTGAATTTCGGGACGAAATTCTTTTAAGGAGGGTAGAATGTAAAATCTCATTTTTTAAAATTTATTTTAAATTATTATGAAGGGTGTATTTGAAATCTTTTGAAAATTTTTGAAGAATATGTGAGGACGTAAAAGATATATTTTAAACGTTGGCAATTAAAATTGTAAATAGATAAAAGTTGAGGAATAAAATAGAACTTTTACAGTCCCATATCTATTCATCGTCTTCTTCCTCACGCGACCAGCAGCCATTTTCTCTCATTTTCTCCAAATATTTTCGCCTACTTTGACTTTGATTTCCAATCACGTCCGACCTCCGTTTCGATCGTTCTTGGTACCAATAGAAAGCTCTTGCGACATAGAATCTATTGGTACCAACTTTGAAGATTTTCATGGCCGTTTGAGTCTCCGATTTGGTGCAGAAAGTTAGGGATTTTTCAATTCGAAAATCCTCCGATTCCGGCGATTCTAGCCATTTCCCACTCCGGCCACAGTTATAAACATTGACGAGGGAGACGAGGCGAACAAAACCCGACCATTTTTGGAGGTCACCGAAAAGTTTCCAAAAAGTCGCCGCCGACCGCCACGTACGGCGGGGGTAAGTTTCCGACGTCCTGAACTTAGAATTTGATTCTGAACACGTTTACGTATTCGTTTTAAGTGTAGGATATTATTTTGAGGTTAATTGTATTATATGGCCGCCCTATATAAATTAAATAATTATATTCTCGTGTAGATTTTACCGATCGGGATAATTAGGCTTGAAATCGAGGCCACTGCGAGTAACTGGTAGCTTACACGAGGTAGGGGTTTCAAACTTAAATTTTTAGAATATTTTCCCTATAAGTTTTGGATATAAATTGATTGTGAAAGTTTGAGGAAATCCTTATTTAAATTGTGGAATTGATTTGAGAAATAAATTGGAATGTATTGTGTGGAAAATATGATTTTTAAGTAGGTTTTATATTTTGGGATTTTTATAAAAACAGCCGTTATACTGTTGAAATTTTATTAAAAACGATGAGTTTACATATGGGATGCATGGTGGGTTTATTTAAATTGTTTGGTGATTTTGAAATGGTAACCGTCCTAGTCATTATATTATATATATGTTATTATATGACTTTATGTCGGGTACTGCGCAGTGTATTTTCTAGCACGTACACCTTATATATGAGGTTAGTACCAGGGTCACGGTGAGCCAAATGTTTTCATTTCAAGTATGAATGTTTTATTTAAAATGATAGGCCACCGAGTATGACTAGTGGACGTGTTGATATTACTTTCTGAAAGAAAGTGTTACTGTTTACTTAAAATTTTGTGAACGTATTTAACCATGCAGGATTATCCCATGACTTTATAAAAATGATGTTTTCCACATACATTATCGGGGATTAGACCCTACTGAGCTTTAGCTCACCCCTTTTTATTTTATTTCCCCCCAGGGAGCGCCCAACGTGGATTAGAAGATCGTTAGTTGATGTTGTGAGATCTAAGGATTAGATTTCTGATATTAGTGATTAAAATTATATTATTTGAGATTTGTATTGATTAAAGGATTTGTACTTGTTATGGACCTATAAAAATGTTGAGATAACTCAATTTATGAGTTATGTATGTTGATGTGCAAATCTTTTAGTTATGGATGATTAGGACTTCATGATTGAAGCATGTTTCAGAATGATTATTATCTTGAAAATTGAATCCATGAATTCTAACGGGTGATCACATATCTGTGGGGTTATTTGGTGTTGACTTTTGAAATTTGGAAATATTTTTGTTTGTAAACAGATTTCCGTTTTGTTTGATACTCCGGAGTATCCAAAGAAATTAATTGTGGTTTTTATGAAATTTTAATAAAGTCAAGGTCAGAAACTATTTATTTTATTTACAACTCTGCCACGGCCTAGGGCCCGAGTCGTGACATCCAAACCCTACTTTTATAATAGTTGTGCCCATACTTTATGTATCGCATAGATGCATACACACATAGATAGTTGAAGCTAGAAAAACAAACTAGGTAAACTTCATCTCCAGATGCATATTTCCCAGAGTTGAAAACTAATGAAATATAGAAATCACAACTCAGTAAAATACAATTACATATTTGGTAACACACTTTGGGCATGATATATGTATAAATCATTTTGTTCTCAGAGTAGCCTTAGTTTTGCCTAGCTTGAAATAGAATCATAGAAGTATGAACCCATTAACAATGGACCTATCACATGTTCTTTCTCACACAGGGCTAAAAGTAATCCTACAATAACCGTTCAAAATTCTATTGACTCTTCATCATGAAAATTGCTCATGAAAATATACTAAAAGTATAAACCTTATCAACAGGGGATGAAAAGGTGTATGTATATAGTTGATTCTGTGAAGAAATGAAAATACAAAGAACACGGATTAAACCTAAGTATTTGAGAGAAGAAAACTCAAGAACATGAGAGAAAAAGAGAGAGAGTTTTCAGTCAATAAACATGAGAGAAATATCACGTGTATTTCATTTCTTGGTCAACTGAATTACAACAAATGAGAATTAAAATAATATATACAACAATCAGCACTACGAACAGTAACTGAAAAACAACTATGTGAAACAACTCTAACCAACTCTTTTTAATAATAAACAATGACCATTGGATCATTAACATAATAGAAACTAAAGAGTGTACATATACAATTTATCTCCAGTCAAGAACCTTGCTGGATTGATAACCATTTTGCAGTTGAGTCACAGCTAGTAGAGTTGTATGGGACAACTGATTGTTGGACATATCACTATGCTTCACAGATTCGATGTAATGGCTTACTTGCAAATCCATTTCCAATGTGAAATTCAACCTAAGAAAGTTTCTCATCTGCACTAATTTTCTTCTCGAATGAACAATCAAATAATTACTATTGTACATATATCCCAAAAATGCTACGACAGGTCATTTAACTTTTAGAAATAAAGGAGGTTCAAATACATACTAGTCCTGCAGGATTCTGATGAGGCTGTATACTAGAGGAAACTATGTTTGAGAAATTACTTACTGTGCACAAAATCAGGTGATCCTTCAATTATATTTGTCCAAAACGTTTGAGAGAGTTTTTGATTATCTTTTGGATTTCTGTTTTCTTTGTCTTAGGTCAATAATGTTTCAAAAATTCATTACATTAACATTCTCAGCCATCTATGCTCTGGTAGGATAGAGGACCTTGAATTTGCCAAAAAACGTTTTCAAAGACTATTGACTCTGGTAGGAACGGAAGCTTGTTTTCTTCTCTTTTGATCAAATTCCATTCAATCTGATGATGTCTATACCATCAGGTTGATTTTGGGTTTCTGAAGGTACATATTTCTGCCATTGGAATGGAGTGGCATGAAGACATCTTTGGAGGTTGATTTCATCTATATATTACGATGACTCACATAATAAATTGGTGCGTTTTCTTTTTAAGTAATGCAAGAAGAATATAACATATATATATATTTATATTAGGATAATCAGTAGTGTACAATTATCCTTTGTAGAAATAACAAAATTATTATTCTTTAGTGAAAAGATTCGGAGGAACAAAAATGTTCCTTCAAGAATCAAATGTGAATACTTTTGAGTATGATTTGATGAATTAGTAACCTTTTCATTCTTTTCGAAAGCAAACACAATGGCACTAGTAGTCTAATTCCTTTTAGAGAAATTGATATGAATGCAGCACCTATTTCTTCTTCCAAATTCTTAAAATCAAAAAGCGAATTTTGTTGTTAGTCAAAAGGATTCTACTGGATGTAAATGTTGAAAATTTAACAAAACTAGATGTTGGGTTGACAGAGACGTCTGCTTTAGAAAAAAATTCTACTGGTTTTTTAAATGTTTAAAAGTTGCAAATCTGATGTTGGGCACGCAAGATCTAGAGAAAACCTCTCGCCGAGACAATAAAAATGAAATATAAATCCAACCAATCGATTGTGTAAATGAGTTTGGCTCTGTTTGGCTTTTACCTTTTTGAGCCCAAAAGCCCTATTGGGAGTGTTTAGATATTCTTATAAAAAAAAATTTAAGTTTTAAAAACTCTTTTAGACAAAACCAAAATATATGGTTTTTGCAAGAAGAGCTTTTAAAAAGCCAAAAGTTCAAAGTAAAAGCTCCGATAAATAGGTGTGATCTCAAAATGTTTTACATAATTAGAAGATATTTTTAACCAATAAAACCAGCTAGTTGGTTGGTCCTCAGTCTAGCTGGCTAGTCCGCTAGCATGTGTTTCATGTTGTGGATATAACAAAATTATTATTCTTTAATGAAAAGATTGAGAGGAACACGAAAAATTGGATTTCAAGATGTGTCTTGTTTTCTAAAGCAAACTCAATGGCACTGCTAGTCTAATTCCTTTTAGAGAAATTGATCAAAAAGCGAATTCATTGTTAGTCAAAAAGATGTGTTAATTAAAGTATAATTATTCTGTAAATGTGGTATGTGAGTTCATATATATATATAGATCGTGGTTGATTTGGATATGTTAATAGTGATGATATCTTCTTCTTATTCCACTTTATTAAGAAAAAGATATCATGTACATAGAGGTGATAAAAATAAGCAATCATGTAATAAGTCTTGATTTTTTTTAATTTATTATTGCCTTCTCTATTATTATTCTTATTAAAATTAATTAATCAGTTTTTAAATTTTCATTATTAAATCTCTGTTAATCCTACAATCTTTATATATATAAATGAAAGGGTGCTAATATGGCCACCCAAAAAATATGATTTATACATCTAATTCATAAGTGATGAAGCGAAAGCGTAAAGATAGTCGAATTCACGACCATATTTTTGCCAATAGAATGTACTTTTATTAATGTAATCAAATACAACAATGAGCAGTCGGATCCTGTCTTAAATAAAAAAAAAATTCGACTCCACAAGAATTCAGAATTATTAAAATGACTAAAATTCTAGAAGAACATTCCTAAATCAAACAAATAAAAGATAAATTACTAAAAACATCAAATTAAGTTTTTAGTAGGTCCGGTACTTTTAATTTGAACTACTCTTGAGGGACCTTTGCTTTATTATTTGCTCACTCATATTCTATAAGACCAATTTGCAGATTTTGGTCAAGAAATGATTGAAAACTTGGTCATGATCTGGATAGAGGATATACTGCCTTTGTAGAACCTCATATTTCTATTTTAAACTTATTTTATGATGACTATACTAGTTTAATTGTTGCTAGGAAGGATCCAAGACCCTAGTTTCCTTTTATTTTTGCTGGGCTTTTGCCCTCCCTTGTATTAAAAGAAAAGCAAACACAATGGCATTAGTAGTCTAATTCCTTTTACAGAAATTGATCATCGATAGTATGAATGAAAGGGTGCTAATATGGCCACCCAAAAAATATGATTTATACATCTAATTCATAAGTGACGAAGCGAAAGCGTAAAGATAGTTGAATTCACGACCATGTTTTTGCCAATAGAATATACTTTTATTAATGTAATCAAATATAATAATGACTAGTCGGATCCTATCTTAAATAAAAAAAAAGGTCCTCCTTCACAAGAATTCAAAATTATTAAAACGACTAAAATTCTAAAAGAGCATTCCTAAATTAAATAAATAAAAGATAAATTATTAAAAACATCCAATTAAGTTTTTAGTAGGTCCAATTTTGAATTTGAATAACTCTTGAGGGACCTTTACTTTTATTATTTTCTCACTCATATTCCTTAAGACCAATTTGCAGATTTTGGTAAAAAAATGTTTGAAAATTACCAACCTCAAGTTACAGTGAAAATTACCAAGTTTTTTTGTTGCTTCACTATAATATTAATTCTTCCATACAATACAACATTACAAGTACTTGTCTCCTCTTAATTTGTTTTCTGTTTTTTAACTATAATAATTTTTGCAATAAAAAAAAAAAAACTAGAATAATTTTTCTTTTTATATATATCCTTTTATATGTCTTATTGATATTCTTGTAAAAAATATGACAACCAAACCCATGGATAAGGACTTGTAACATCCAATCCAAAAGAATTTGATCATTCATAGTATGAATGCTTCCAAATTCTAAAAAGTAAAAAGTGAAATTCATTTGTGGTCAAAAGGACATGTTATAGGTAATACATTGAGGGGGAGTTTTCACCTTGTATTGTGGGAGTAGATGCCTCTCAGTTATATGAACACATATCCGGACTGCGTATATAGTGATTAATCTTGGTAGATCGATCCCAAAAGACTTGTAATTAATCTTATAATTATGCAATTAAAATAAAATATATTTTATTCAGACACAAAATTACATTTTCGGATAATTTATCCTTCCATAAGCTACTGCAAGTTGATAGTATGAATGCATCACTTATTTCTTCTTCCAAATTCTAAATAGTAAAAAGCGAGTTTCATTGTTAGTCAAAGGATGTATTCAATAATGGGGTGGTTAATTAGTGCTACTTTTGTTTTTGTATTATTTTCTTCCTTCTTCATCGGGCAAAGACCTCGTCAACTAGTCCATACTGTTGAAGTATAAATTTGTTTTAGGCCCAAACTATGTGAAGGTCTGAACCATTATGGGAGCCCAAACCCAAGCCCAAATAAATTAGAGTCCAAGCCCATAAATAAGGTCCAAGCCCTTTATCTAGAATTCTCTAGGGTTTGGTAATTAGGCATAAAAATCATGTGGTCAATTGGAAGAATGTGGAAGGATATAGAAGGATGAAGTGTATGGTTATTATAATTTTGGATTAGTTTATTTGTGTGGTCTAAAATGATTTGTAAGTAGTATAAATACCCCCTCCCCATTTTGGTTTAGGTATCAAGAAGAAGCAAAGCTTCTAAGTGAGTGAAGAAGAAGCAAAAGAGTGAGTTAGTTCTTGAGTGAGAGTTTTCTTGTAATATTTGTTTTGAGTTCAAATAAAAGTTGTTTGAGTGTTTTATTTCCAACAAAGTGGTATCAGAGCCTGGTTGGAAGGTGTGCACTATAGCATATCCAAATTTAAGTTCTCGACGAGACGAAGCCGACGCCGTAAAAATCGCCCCGATCGGAGTTCAAACGAGCCGCCACGGGCCGCCGGAAGTTTGCTGCCAGAGAGTGAGTTAACTCACCTAGTCCAAGCCGAGTTCAAGCCTAGTCAGCCGAGTTGGAAGTGAGTCCAGCCAAGTTGGAGCCGAGTTGACCGAGCTACCAAGCCAGTTGACCGAGCCGCTAAGCTTGCTGACCGAGCCGCCAAGCCGTTGACTGTTGACCAAGTTAGGTTGACCGTTGACTTTGACTTTGACCATAAAAATCGATTTTTTTTTTGTCTGAGTTCATCTTAAGGTTTTTCGACGTTCTGAGTTCATCCGTGTAGTCAGAATTTCGAAATTCTCACTATATTGAGAGTTATGGTTAATGGTATGGCGTCGTTTCAAGTTCCAACACTCAAGAACGAAAACTATGATAATTGGAGTATCAAGATGAAGGCTCTCCTTGGAGCACACGATGTCTGGGAGGTCGTAGAGAAAGGCTACACCGAACCAGAAGATGAGTCAACTCTATCCCAAACTCAAAAGGATAGCTTAAAAGACTCAAGGAAGAGAGTCAAGAAGGCTCTCTATCTCATCTATCAAGCATTAGATGATGATGGTTTTGAGGAGATTTCGAGTGCAAGCTCTGCTAAGCAAGCATGGGAGAAGTTGCAAATCTCTTACAAAGGAGTCGAAAAGGTAAAGAAGGTACGTCTCCAAACATTAAGAGGTGAATTCGAATCCTTACACATGAAAGCATCTGAATCTATTTCAGATTATTTCTCAAGAGTAGCAGCTGTTTCTAACCAATTGAAAAGAAATGGTGAAAAATTAGAAGATGTGAGAATAATAGAAAAGATACTCCGTTCATTGGATCCAAAATTTGAGCACATTGTGGTGACGATAGAAGAAACTAAAGACCTGGAAGAAATGACGATCGAGCAACTCCAAGGATCATTGCAAGCATATGAAGAAAAACATAAAAGGAAGCAAGGGATCAACGAGCAACTCCTCAAGATGCAACTGAAAGAGAAGGAAGAAAGTCAAGGCTACGAGAGAAGCCAGCATGGTCGAGGTAGAGGCCGAGGCCGAGGACGAGGTAGAGGCCGTGGTCATGGACGAGGTTGGAATTCTAACAGCAGCAACCTCAACAACTACGAGAAAGGAGAAAGCTCAACAAGAGGCCGCGGGAGAGGCAATTCAAACTCGAGGTACGATAAATCTCAAGTTCAATGCTATAATTGTCAGAAATTTGGACATTATGCTTCGGAATGTAGAGCTCCCAACAGTAAGGTTGATGAAAGGTCTAATTATGTGGAAGTCAAAACCGAAGAGAAGGAGACAGTGCTACTAGCTTGTAGAGACAATGATGGAGACCAAGAAAATGCTTGGTACCTCGACACTGGTGCAAGCAACCACATGTGTGGAAGAAGAAGTATGTTCGTAGAGCTAGATAAATCAGTGGCTGGCAATGTCTCATTTGGAGATGATTCAAAAATATCAGTGAAAGGGAAAAGGTAACATCCTTATCCGTACTAAAAATGGTAGTCATCAATTAATCTCAAATGTCTACTATGTGCCCAACATGACATGCAACATCCTGAGTATGAGTCAACTCTTAGAAAAAGGCTATGATATTCATATGAAGGATTGTAGTCTTTTTATAAGAGATGGAAAAGGAAATCTAATAGCCAAAGTAAAAATGTCAAAGAATAGATTATTTTCTTTGAACATTCAAAACGATGTTGCAAAGTGTCTGAAAGCCTGCTACAAAGATGCATCTTGGTTATGGCACCTTCGATTTGGGCATCTCAATTTTGGAAGTTTGGAGCTACTATCTAAGAAGGAAATGGTGAGAGGACTACCATGCATCAATCATCTTGACCAACTTTGTGAAGGATGTTTACTCGGGAAGCAATTTAGAAATAGCTTTCCAAAAGAGTCAAACTCAAGAGCCAAGAAACCACTCGAGCTAGTCCATACCGATGTGTGCGGTTCGATCAAGCCAAGCTCTCTCGGTAACAGTAATTATTTCCTTCTCTTCATTGATGATTTTTCAAGAAAAACATGGGTTTATTTCTTGAAGCAAAAATTAGAAGTCTTTGGAGTATTCAAGAAGTTCAAAGCCGATGTGGAAAAAGCGAGTAGTCATAAGATCAAGGCACTGAAATCCGATAGAGGAAGAGAATTCACATCCAAGGAATTCCTGGAGTTTTGTGAAGCGAATGGAATTAGACGTCCTCTAACTGTTCCCAGATCCCCTCAACAAAATGGAGTTGCAGAAAGGAAGAATAGAACAATCCTGGATTTGGCGCGAAGTATGCTCAAAAGCAAGAGATTGCCCAAAGAGTTTTGGGCGGAAGAAGTGGGGTGTGCAGTCTATTTGTCCAATCGCTCTCCAACAAGAAGTGTGTGGGGAAAGACACCTCAAGAAGTATGGAGTGGTAGAAAGCCCGGCATCTCCCACCTAAAAGTTTTTGGAAGCATAACACATGTCCATGTACCAGATGAGAGAAGAACCAAGCTTGACGATAGAAGTGAGAGTTTCATCTTCATCGGCTATCCCGCTTATTCGAAAGGTTACAAGCTATACAACCCGAACAACAAAAAGTTTGTGATCAGCCGAGATGTGATATTTGATGAAGAAGGAGAATGGGATTTTGGATCGCATGTAGACAACTTCAACTTCACCCCACAATTTGAAGAAACAGAGCAGACGCCAGTGGAGCAACTAGAAGAACCTCAACAAGAACCCACTACACCACCAGCATCACCAGCTTCAACAAATAATGGAAATTCACCACCATCATTTTTACAAGAAAGAGCAATGGAGCGAACAAGAGGTCTTCAAGATTTATACGAGGTAAGTGAGAGATCTGATAATCTTACTCTTTTTTGCCTCTTTGCTGATTGTGAACCAGTAAGTTTTGAAGAAGCTACTCAAGAAAAGAAGTGGAGAGATGCGAAGGATAAGGAAATCAAGGCCATTGAAAAGAATAACACTTGGGAACTTGTTCCACTTCCAAAAGGACACAAGGCAATTGGTGTCAAATGGGTGTACAAAACAAAGCGAAATTCTAAGGGAGAGATTGAAAGGCACAAGGCAAGGCTAGTTGCGAAGGGGTACAGTCAAAGAGCTGGAATAGACTATGATGAGGTATTTGCTCCAGTTGCTAGATTAGAAACTATAAGACTAATCATTTCTATGGCAGCGCAAAACAAGTGGAAGATACATCAGATGGATGTAAAGTCTGCCTTCCTAAATGGAGTTCTTGAAGAAGATGTCTACATTCAGCAACCACTGGGTTACGAAGTCAAAGGCCAAGAAGACAAAGTTCTGAAGCTGAGAAGAGCTCTCTATGGGTTAAAGCAAGCACCAAGGGCATGGAATAGCAGAATTGACAAGTACTTCCAACAAAATGGCCTCACCAAATGTCCCTACGAGCACGCCCTATATATCAAGATCATGAATGGAGATATTCTGGTAGTATGCTTGTACGTGAATGATTTGATTTTCACCGGCAATAACCTAAGCCTGATTGAAGAGTTCAAGAAAGCAATGGCCAAGGAGTTTGAGATGACTGACATCGGATTAATGGCGTACTATCTTGGTATTGAAGTCAAGCAAAAGGAAGAAGGCATCTTTATCTCCCAAGAAAATTATGCAAAGGAGATACTCAAGAAGTTCAAGATGAATGATTGTAAGCCGATAAACACGCCAGCAGAATGCGGAATCAAACTATCAAAGCATGGTGAAGGTGAAAGCATAGATCCAACATTCTTCAAGAGTTTAGTTGGAAGCTTACGCTATTTGACGTGTACAAGGCCAGATATTGTTTATGCTGTTGGACTTGTGAGTCGATACATGGAGAATCCAACAACCACCCATTTCAAAGCCGCTAAGCGAATCCTCCGTTATATCAAAGGTACAATTGATTTTGGTTTATTTTATTGAATTTCTAATAATTACAAGCTTGTGGGATATAGCGATAGCGATTGGGGTGGAGATATAGATGACAGGAAGAGCACTAGTGGGTTCGTGTTCTTCATGGGGAATATAGTTTTCACATGGATGTCAAAGAAGCAACCGATTGTCACCCTATCAACTTGTGAAGCCGAATACGTAGCTGCTACTTCGAGCGTCTATCATGTAATATGGCTCAAAAATTTACTGAAAGAATTGGGTTTGCCACAAGAAGAGCCAACTGAGATTTGCGTCGACAACAAGTCAACCATTGCCCTAGCAAAGAATCCAGTGTTCCATGATCGAAGCAAGCATATTGATACTCGTTACCACTACATAAGGGAGTGCATAGCGAAAAGGGATGTGCAAATGGAGTACGTGAAGTCCAAAGATCAAATTGCAGATATTTTCACCAAGCCACTCAGGTTTGAAGATTTTTCGAGATTAAGAAGTTTGCTTGGCATGATAAAACAAGTTTAAAGGGGGGTGTTGAAGTATAAACTTGTTTTAGGCCCAAACTATGTGAAGGTCTGAACCATTATGGGAGCCCAAACCCAAGCCCAAATAAATTAGAGTCCAAGTCCATAAATAAGGTCCAAGCCCTTTATCTAGAATTCTCTAGGGTTTGGTAATTAGGCATAAAAATCATTTGGTCAATTGGAAGAATGTGGAAGGATGTAGAAGGATGAGGTGTATGGTTATTATAATTTTGGATTAGTTTATTTGTGTAGTCTAAAATGATTTGTAAGTAGTATAAATACCCCCTCCCCATTTTGGTTTAGGTATCAAGAAGAAGCAAAGCTTCTAAGTGAGTGAAGAAGAAGCAAAAGAGTGAGTTAGTTCAAGAGTGAGAGTTTTCTTGTAATATTTGTTTTGAGTTCAAATAAAAGTTGTTTGAGTGTTTTATTTCCAACACATACAACGTGCTTTATATAATTATTCCATAAATGTTATATATGAGTTTAGATATATAGGTCATTTTCATATAAAGTGATTTGAATACGCTTGGTATTAACGATGTCTTCTTCTTATTAAAAAAAAGGGATATTATCGTTTTCCCCCCTGAGGTATGAAAATACATCATTTTCCCTCTTGGTTTGAAACTATTTCCCAAAATCCCCCCTACCATTACTATTCTGTCAAAAAAGACCATTATACTCTTACCATTTTATTTTATTTCTATTTTATTCATTAAATTATTATCTCTATTAATTATATAAATATTTAATTATATAATTAAAAAATAAAAAATAATCTATAACCAATTCATTAATTAAATCACCACCCTCATCTTCAATTCCAGATTTTTTTTTTTTACCCAGATTCATCATCAATCAAATCAAACCATTACCAAGCATTTTTATTGCTTCACTATATTATTAATTCTTCCGTACAATACAACATTACAACTTGTCTCCTCTTAATTTGGTTTTTTGTTTTTTTAACTATGATATATATATATATATATATGTATCTCCTTTTGGGTGCAGTTGTTGGATTATATATCTTATTGATATTTTTGTAAAAAATATGACAACCAAACCCATTGATAAGTTAACTTCCAATCCAAAAGATTTTGATCATCCATAGTATGAATGCTTCCAAATTCTAAAAAGCAAAAAGCGAATTTCATTATTGGTCAAAAGGACGTGTTAAAGGTAATACATCGTGAGAGAGTTTTCTCCTTATATTTGTTAGAATGAATGGCTCAAGCAAACAAGGAGCAAGCTTCAGCAGCTCCAGCTCCAGCTCAAGTAAACTGTAGAAGGCAATTTCAACTAAAGCCTCTTTAGCAAGGAAACTTGAAACACTTCTCACGATTCTCAAAACCAAGAAACCTTGAGCATCCCTCTGAGCCTCAAAACCAAGACAGTAGCTGATGGATCCAAGGAATTTGAGAGCAAAAGTTTGATTCAATTGAGTGATTACCTTTTTGATTTGAGTAGTATCATACCTATGATGAGTATGTCATTACCATACACTAGGAGAAAGATGAGAGCTGAACCTGCATACTTGATGAGGAGGGATATATTTGATGTGGAGTTGTGAAATCTCCATTTAAGTAGGACAGTCTTGAGCTTGTGAAACCAAGCTCTTGGAGCTTGCTTGAGGCCATATAGAGCCTTAATCAGCTTGTAGACATGGTTAGGGTGATGTGTGTCAACAAAGCCTTTAGGTTGACTCATAAAAACTTGCCCTTGGAGGTCTTCATTGAAGAAAGTATTATTGATGTCCATTTGTTGAACATCCCAATTGTAAAAGACAGCTAGGCTGAGAATAACCCTTGTTGTTGAAACCTTAACAACTAGGCTATATGTATCAAAGAAATCCAATCCAGCAGTTTGATTGAATCCTGTTGTCACAAGCCTTGCTTTGTGCTTTAAAATTGATCCATCGGGCTTGTATTTTGTTCTATACACCCACTTACAACCCACAACATTCATGTTAGGCATGTACAGAACTAGATGCCAAGTGTTATTAGATTGGAAATCATCCCTCGTTGCAGCAAGCCATTTGGGATCAGCCAAGGCATTTTGAACTGATTTGGGTTCAGATTCTGTAAGAAAGCTGTGAGGAAAATAGCTATGTGTGAGATAGGACTTAGGCTTAACAATACCATTCTTTGATCGTGTGATCATAGGGTGTTGACAGATTGTATTTAGAATTGTTGTAAGAGACTGATGCACTAGAGCTGATGGATCTGGATCAAGTTGAGTAGGAGAAATACGAATAGAAAATGATAGAGAACCAATTTGAATTGATGGCTGTTATTGCTGTGAAGAAGAAGTTGGAAGATCAAAAAAGATATTTGATACATTTTGTTGTGTAGAAGGTGTTGGCCTTGGCATAGAGGCAGACTGCATCATGTCAAATAATGTTGAGGATAGTGGCATGTGACTAGAAACTGAATCAGATGGCAATGAAGGTGAGCTAAACAAGAACTTGCATGGGAAGTCCAGCTCATTAAAAATCACATGTTTTGATGTGTAGATCTTGCCAGACTTGTGAAGGCACTTATATCCCTTTTGATTTAGGCTATATTCGAGGAACACACATTTGCTTGAATGAAAATCCAACTTGTGTTTGTTGTAGTCCTTAAGATAGGGAAAACATGCACAGCCAAAAATTCTCAAGAATTGGTAATTATGCTTCCTATAATACAACTTCTCATATGGAGACATAAATCTCAACAATGGTGTTGGATAGTCATTGATTAAAAATATTGCAGTTTGACGAGTTTCAAACCAAAACTTTAAAGGCATCCCTTCATGTGCCAAAAGAGTCAATCCCATCTCAATAACATGCCTATATGTTTTCTCAGGTATACCATTCTACTGATGTGTATATGGACAAGAAAATCTACTCACAATCCCATACTCATTCAAGTAAGGAACAAACACTTTGTACTCACCATCCAAGTCAGCTTGAAAACACTTGATTTTAGAACCGAATTGCAACTCAGCAGTTTTCTTAAATGAACAAACTTAGAGAAAGCCTCACTCTTTAATCGAAGAGGATACAACCGTGTGAATCTTGTATATCCATCAACAAATACAATATAGTATCTAAAACCATCTATGGACAAAATAGATGCAGGACCCCAAATGTCATTATAGACAATTTCTAATGGACTTGTAACTCTTATTTCAACTCTATTGAAAGGAAGTTTCTACACCTTTCCTAGTTTACGTGATTCACAAAAATGGGGTGCTTGAACATTATAAGTAAATTGTATTGAATGAAGGACTTTTTACAAAATCAAAAGGGTTGGATGCTCAGGTTTAGCATGCCAAATCACAGAGTTTTTAGCAGCAACTAGAGAATTAAAACTATGATTTGCACCAGGTGCAACATGTGACAGCAAGCTATTGGTATGATTATTATACACATTTGAATTAACAAAAGTAGCACTATGCACATTTGAATGAACAACATGCTTGGAGGAATTATTGAAGCCTGCAGACTTGGTACTCTCCAAACTGGACCTTAGTGCACCATTGAGGTTCAATTGATACAGAACACTGCGAAGTTTGCCTTGCAAAAGTATTCTCCTAGTTCTTCGGTCCTTTGTGAGACAACCATTCTCATCAAATTTAGCAAGAGATTGTTATCCTTTGTTAGCTTAGAAATACTTAGCAAGTTCTTTGTAATTGAAACCACATGCAAAATACTTTTCAAGCACAACTGATGACTAGGTGATGTATGTGTTGAAAACAATGTGTTACCAATATGAGAGATTTACAATTGGTTACCATTACCAACATCCAATTAATCATTATCTCTATACTCATTTTTAATTGAGAGATTGTTAAGGTCAGTCATTATGTAATTTGTAGTTCCGCTAATCAACATACCAAGCTTGGTCATTGACAGTTTATGGAGTGGCAAAATAGGCTGAGGACTGTTGAGTGTTGAGCTGTCCCATTTGATTGCCACTGTTGCTAGAGAAAGATTGTCCTATATATAAATTGTTTCCTTGCCTTTGTTGAATTAGATTTGCTTGTTGATTTCCTCGAGGTGGTCCTTGATATTGCTGATCATACCTCATGTAGCACTGCAATGCACCATGACCTGGCTTTGAGTGAAGCTGGTAGTGAATACGTTGGTTAGATCTACTAGGATACCTGCCACCTCTACCTCTTCCTCTTGGTTTCTTTTCTCTATAATTTCCTCCAGAATTGCCTCCTCTATTACCTCCATTATTTTGTTGTTGTAGTTGGTTTTACTAGATGCAAAATGAGCAGATGGACTGTGTGTGTTCAAGTGCTCTATACGTTGCTCATGCATAAGAAATAAAAAGTGTGCATCTTCAAGTGTCATTGTTGTGTTTTGTGAAGAAATAAGCACCATTACAGAGTCATAGTCATGCCATACTCCATTCAATAAACTCATCAAAAGATCTCTCTCACTCACTTCTTCTGCAGCAGTGATGCAATTTTTATGCAGCTCGAAAGTTTACAGAGTATTGTTTCCACGAGGACAATGATTATTAATTACCAAAATTAACTCAACCTAATTCTATTTGAACTAACAGGGCTTTTGAAATTACAAATTAACTAAAACAATTAAAAAACTATGATTCGAAATTCTGGGGAATTGAGGCGTTAGGATATCCGATTTCATTTGGTTATTGTTATTAAATACTATTGAGTTACTATCTAGATTTTATTATAAATACTATTGAGTTACTATCTAGATTTTATTACTGATGGCTGAATGCGTGCTTAAAGGCTCTGCTTGTTTTGAAGAACCAAGCAAATGAAAACCATACATGACTAAAGCAATCAACGTCAGTATGTTACAAGTAGAACAATTACAAGGTCTTCAGAGTTTCAAAACTTTTCTATCCATGGCACAGTTTGATTAGCATTTTGAAAGTACTTTTTGCTGTTGCTGGAATCAACATTTTCCCTAAAAGAATTTATCTCAAAAAACAAAAGAATTGCTATAATATTACTGATAAATTTTATATTACAGTAGAGGTGCATTTTTCAGGGTATCTCCTTGGCTCTCCAAATTTAAAATGATTTTACTTCCTAGTACAAGCAAGAATTTACCTTCAAAATGAAAATAGGTACCAAAAACCAAAGCAACCAAATCAAATTAAACAAGTTATCTATTCATAATGAGGACAGGAAAACCAATTTTTTTTCCCTTTTTTCCCGGTCTTCTCGTCTTTCAGTGGCACCAATAAAAAAAATTTATATGACTGCATAACAGTAAAAAAAAACTTACATCCACAATGGCACCAAATATAAAAAAAATAGAAACTCAACAAATCAAATAAAATAAAAAAATCTTAGATCCACAATGGCACCGGCAACCTCGATGAGCATAGGAGAAATGTCAAGTATATCACGCCTGAAAACAAGAAGAACAATCAATTTTGTAATAAACAATCTGTTAGAGTAAAAAGCAGTCAGCACATTGCAACTATCAAAGACACTCAGCAACTTATTATTATAATAGGTTTGACAGGAACTATCAAAGACCTCCACCTCCTCAAGGAAACAATCTGAATTATTCTGCTGGAGCACAATCTTACCAACAAAACTCATTGAGATAGTTTCTAGGTTCTAACAATAAACAGAATCATGCCAACATTCTGCAGTCTACAGTTTACTTTGCAAGTCCAGAATAAGTTTGTGACCCAGCTTGGTATGCAGATAGTGGGGCCACAAACCATGTGACATCAGATTTGAGCAATCTCTCAATGCGATCTGAATATTAAGGAGGAGAAAGACTTGCAGTTGGTAATGGTCAACAACTCTATATTTCTCATATTGGTAACTCAATCATAACTGCAACCAATTCTCAAGCATCTTTGGTTCTAAAAATGTGTTACATGTGCCATCAATAGCCAAAAATTTATTGAGCATTTCGAAATTTACATGTGATCATAATGCTCTTGCTGAATTTACTAAGACTGGTTGTGTGTTGAATGACAAAATTACCAAGAAGGTGCTGCTTATAGGGGACCTTAGAAATGGTCTCTACCAGCTCGATTTCAGATGTGTCAAGGCATCAAAGATTGATGAATTGTCATCTGTTCATGTCAGTTGTCTAAATACATCTCCTACTATTTCTGTTTTCAATAATACCAGCTCTCTTAGTTCCTTTGTATATTCATCTAAGTCTGGCACTGATTGTAATTCTCATAGAGCTTTGTTAGCATCTCAAAGTGTTGTAAATTCTTGGCATGTTAAGCTTGGACATCCAGCACCCTTAGTTCTTAAACATGTTCTGCATAAACTGCAGATACAATACTCATCTAATGACATACATTTATGTGATTCTTGTAAAATGGGTAAAATGCATCAATTACCATTCCAGCTATCCACTTATAGAGCTAAAATGCCTCTTGAAATAGTCTATTCTGATGGGTGGTGGCCTGCTCCAATGCAATCTGTTGAGGGATACAAATATTATATAATCTTTGTTTATGCATTCTCTCATTTTACTTGGATGTATCCCCTTAATGTCGAGTCTGAAGTAGCTTTTATTTTTCTCAAATTCAAACAGTTTGTTTGAGCTTCAATTCTCTCACAAAATCAAATGTCTACAAACTGACTTAGGAGCTGAATATAAACCATCGCTGCCCTTTCTTACCCAGTGTGGTATACAGTTTAGGACATCATGTGCCAATACTCATTAGCAAAATCGAATTACTAAGAGGAAGCATAGGCACTTGGTGGAAACTGGACTCACTTTGCTTGCCCATGCACACATGTCTCTTGCTTATAGGTATGATGCTTTTCAAATAGCAACCCTTCTTATCAATAACCTGCCAACTTCAGTTCTCAAAATGAAATCTCCATTTAAAATGCTATTCCATCGTGTCCCTAACTATTCCTTTTTCAAAGCATTTGGATGTTCTTGCTTTCCATATCTTAGAGCTTATAACACTCATAAACTTGATTTCCATAGTCAAAAATGTATTTTTTTTTTCTTGGTTATAGTCTAATTCAAAAGGGCTAAAGGTGCCTACATCCAATAGACAGAATTTATGTCTCAAGAAATATCCTTTTTGATGAGTCTGAATTTTCCTTCAAAGCATTGTTTCCTTTGTCAACTTCTTCTTCAAAACCTACTACAACACTTCCTATTTCAGTTCTAAAATTGGCAGGAAAACATGCTTTTTCCCAGCCTGTTCCTTCTCCACCTGATGTTCCTTTTCACATACAACTAAGTCTTTATTCACATTCTCCCGTGTCTGTCTCAGTACCATCTTTACAGTCCTCTCCACCTCCTATACATCCTGTGCAGCAGCAGCCTTCAGTGTCTTGCCATCCTATGTTCCAAGGCTAAAATCAGGCATTGTTAAACTCAAAGTTTATTCTACTGTGTGTAAGGGCCCCTTAACTATATTAGTTGTTGGTCTTTAACCTAAATCTGCAAAGGAGGCTTTGACTTAGCCTTACTGGTTCAAGGCAATGGAAGAAGAACATCATGCTTTGCTTAGGAACAACACTTGGACTTTGGTTCCTCACACAGCTTCTGTAAGTCTAGTTGGATGTAAATAGGTGTTTAGAACAAAGTTTAGCACAAATGGGTCAATTTTGAAGTATAAGGTAAGGTTAGTTACCAAGGAATTTCGTCAAACAGCTGGGATTGACTACTTTGAGACTTTTAGTTCAGTTGTGAAAACATCTACCACAAGAATAATTTTCACTCTTACTGTCTTTTATGGTTGGGACAGACAACAAATTGACATCAATAATGCTTTTTTGCATGGGAATCTCAATGAGCTGGTGTTTGTCGACCAGCCACTGAGTTTTATCCATCCTCAGTTTCCCACACATGTATGCAAGCTGAATAAAGCTCTTTATGGCTTAAAGTAAGCACCTAGAGCATGGCTCTTCAAGTTAAAATCTGTTCTATTTGCCCTTGGCTTTACTAACTCCAAGTCTGATGTCTCTCTCTTTTTCAAACACTCAGACTCTCATGTGTTGTACTTATTGTGCATGTAGATGATATTTTGATCAAAAGTAGTTGTCCCTCACTGATTCAGCATACCATTAAAGTCTTGGAGTACAAATTTGCTTTGAAAATCCTTGGCCAAGTGAGCTATTTTCTTAGTTTTGAGGCTCACAGATCAGCTGCAGGTATTAATTTGTCTCAATCCAAGTATATTGGTGATTTACTTCTCAAGACAAACATGTCACATTGTAAGCCTTGTGCAACTCTTATGTGTCCACACACCAAGCTTGTCAAGTGAGGGAAACCATTTGCAGACCCTTTTCTGTATAGGAGTATCATTGGTGCCTTGCAGTACTTATGTAATGCCAGGCCAGATATTTCTTTTACCATCAACAAGTTGAGCCAGTTTTTGGCTGCACCAACTGATGATTATTGGTTTGCATGCAGGGTGTTGCGATATCTCAAAGGAACTCCTTCCCATGGTCTGCTTTTTGGTCCAGCTTCAGACTTTCATATTGCAGTTTATAGTGATGCTGACTGGGCCTCTTCCTTTAGTGATAGAAAATTTACAAATGGTAGTTGCATTTTTCTGGGTAATAACCTCATTACTTGAAGTTCAAAGAAGCAAAGTGTAATAGCCAGGTTCAGCACAGAGGCTCAGTACGAGGCTTTAGCAAATGCAGCTTCTGAGGTACTGTGGTTACAGTCTTTATTTGTTGAACTTCAAATTCAAGTTCCTTCTTGCCCAGTCCTTTAGTGTGACAACACAATTGCAGCTGCTCACTCTCAAAATTCAGTGTTTCATGTAAAAACTAAACATATAGAGATTGATATTCATTTTGTTAGAGAGAAAATTGTAGCTAAACAACTATTTGTGCAGTATGTTCCTACTGCTCTTCAAAAGACAGACATTCTCACCAAAGCTCTCTCTCAACCTCGGTTTACTTGTCTCTATGACAAGCTGACCTTATGTGATACTAGGCAGTTCAGCTTGAAGAGGGATGTTAGAGTAAATAACAGTCAGCACATTGCAACTAACAGAGTTACAAATAGCAGCAGGTTGAGCAACACTAACAGTAGCTCAAGCAGCTGTGCATAAGCTAATACAAGCATTGAATCAAACAAGTTAGAGAGCCATGCTACAATGCTTGTATGCTTAGCTAAGTATCATGGAGATGATGGCAAGTTTGCTTGAGGATAGAAGTTAGTTGCAAGTTAGTTACAATCTATAAATTAGAGGTAGTTTGCTGACTTGGCAAGTTAGTTAAAAATGGATGGTGATCCGTAAATCTAGAAGTAATTCTGTTATGAATTGCTGACTCAGCATCCTCACTATATATGTATGTATTTCCATGTTGTATTTGATTGATTGTTCTGGAAAATAAAGTTGGTTATGATGAAGTTTTGCTCTCAAGCAAGCTGTTCAACAATGGTGGTTTTTCATTGAGTATTATCACAAACATTTTCAATTTATATCAAACACCTTTAGTTTTTTGCTTTAATCTAGCTTCTTCTTGAGTTATTTACACAACTTTACACAATCAATCATCCACAATTCGTAATTGGATGATTTCAGCTTACCAGGACGATTTGAAGAGTGCTTGTTCAATAGTACTCGAGCGCAAGAGTTCCCAGGATTGCTTGTTCAACACTCGAATCCCAGTCTCTTGAATGGAGGTCCTAGGAGTGCTTGTTTAACTCTCGAGCAAGAGTCTTCCTCTTGAGGACGTACTACGACAGCTTGAATAATTCTCTAGAGAGAAGGCACTACAAATTGTAGAGTCTTCCTCTTGAGGACGTACTACGACAGCTTGAATAATTCTCTAGAGAGAAGGCACTACAAATTGTAAAATGTATGAGTTTGGGATTTTACCCCTAATTTATATATATATATATATATATATATGAAAAAGAGTTTATGATTATTTTATTGTTATTTTTATATGCCGTGGATGACTGCAGTAAATAGGTTGTCACACCTATAACCATGGCATGCATTAATTATAAATATATATTCCTGATTTTTGAATTATATTTCTTGCAGATTAACATCCGCGGCGAAATATCTACGGTAAAAATAAACATTTCTTGTGGTGGCTATAGCTTGGATTTTGTATTTCATATGTATTTTGAATTCAATGTATCATTAATGATTGACTAGCGTGGACATGTTCCATGTTACTTTCCTTGCCCATCATTTCCAAGCCAAAAAATTAATGTTCCAAATTTATTATTATTATTATTATTATTATTATTGTTATATAGTTTCTTCATTGTTAATGTCTACTTTTATAATATATGTTGAGATGGATACAATTGTTCATTTAAATTTTACTTTAGAGAATTGAAAAAAAGAAAGTTGTAAATATGATATGACATAAATGAAGGCACTTTTAAAAAAGTAGGTATGAAGGGTTTACATACTTTACGGAAGCTAGTAACTTACAGAGTAGTAGTTTCATAACTTAAAGAAAGTTATAACGGAGGTGATTTGCATCCTCCTTCCTGGACATTAGCCGAATGAGGTACTTACAGAGTAGTAGTTTCATAAGTATCTGGTTCGAAGCAAGCTAGAATTTGCAGCTCAACAGATGCATTGAACTTGCATGTTGCTGCCTCACCATACCAATCTGGTATGGCCTATGTTTCTACCACGATTAGGAAACAATAGAGGCGGAAACTCAAATGGAAACAATATAGGCGGAAACTCTGGAGGAAATTACAAAGGAAACAAACCTGAAGGCAGAGGAGTTGGCAGGTATCCCAATAAAAATGCTCAACGCATTTACTGCCAATTATGCTCAAAGCCAGGACATGGTGCATTGCAGTGGCAGTGTTATATTTTATATTGTTGGAAGAGGGGGGGGGGGGGGGGGGGGGGGTTTGATTGATATCAAACTTCTTGGTATTTACAATTTCATCAACCAATTACATCCACATATTTTTTTTTTGTTGCCGAAGATGTACCACACTTCTCTTGTTTTCTTCATTTTTCATTTCAAAAACACTTTGACATTACTCTTCTGCTATTCAATTTTGCTCCCCTGTCGTGTACTCTCTTTATTTATTTTTTTTTTTTGTTGACAAATTGCTGAAATTACTCTTTTTTTTTTTTTTTGCTGAAAAAGTTACCGTACTTGGTCGGTCCGATCCTAATGGACAAGTAACTAGTAATTACTTATTTAGATATTATTTTTTTTTTAATTTCTACTCCTTTGTATATATTACTTAATTGCATGTTGGAAGAAAATGTTAATGATGTTGATAACAGGCCTATACTTATTGGAAGAATAGAAGATACCTTGACTAAGGTCTAAGGATTGGCACTCTGCTCCATCTTGTCACTGAGTATGGAAGTAGCATCAAGATGTGAAAATTTTTTCTATATGTTTTGCCAAATGGAAGTTGCCAAATTTTTTCTGAAGGTCGTGGCAATATGGCATCATAAGCAATGAAAGATGTGTTTCCAATAATAGTTGAGGGCATGAAAAATAACCTCAAGTTAATGTATTTGAGAGCTTTACATAAATGTTTGTATTTGTAGTATTATTTTTTTAATCTAAATCTATATATATATATATATACATTTTTTTTGTTATTGATCTTTAGATTTTTAATATTAAAACTAATCAAGTCATTCACAGAGTATGGGAGAGAAGGAAGGGTATCTCGAGAAGGTGATGTTGATGGAAACATTCACAAAGAAGGATTCGACTGATGAAATATTTACGGAGGAGATGATCTTGAGGCATTGGGTTAGTGATTCATTTAATCATTTGATCATGGAAGTTGTCGATAATGATTTACTACGAATGGAGGATGCACAATTCTTAATACGGGAACAATGCGTGTCATCTATCTTAAGTTTGGTCATTGATTGTATTATAGATTTATCTTAAGTTTGGCCATCTTGATCGAAGATCAAATTAATTTCAAGTTAATGATCATCAAAGCATCAGCAGCTAGTAGTATGTGATTTATTAATGACGTGTCACACATGCTATTAATGTTAATTAGGCAGTTATTATTGTCAGGAAAGTTAGTTAAGATTCAATGGCTGGGATCAAACTTTGTTAGAGTTTGTTATTGATCAATAGCTGAGATGAAACTTGATATTGTACATAAGCTGGCTGTTGTTTTCAGCTAGCAATTCAATGAATCTAGCAACTAACTTTCCTCTAGATTCGCTCAATTTACTCTCTAAAATCACCATTGATAAGCTCAGAAAAATTAAAGGGAAAATTTTTGGAGTGATGAGAGATTTCATGTTGTATTTGTGGCCTCACAATTCATAACCCAGTTGTATTCACAACAAGTTGTTTTGCTGAATTTGGTGTTCCGGGTACAGGGGATCGAAGGAAGAGGAGGAGGCATTGCAAGCGAAGTGTCATTATACTAAGGCTATGGTAGATGGGTGTGTGTACAATCTTGGTGACAATGCTTATGTCAAAGTAAGTTCTGAAATTCTGCAATCTCGCTCAGTATGATATGCCTCAATTCGCGGTGTGCTTTACTAACATACTTTTGTCGTCCATCAGGCTGATGAGGGGGAACTTGACTACATTGCAAGAATTGTTGAGTTGTTTGAGTCCACAGATGGGGAGCCATATTTTACGGCTCAATGGTTTTATAGAGCCAAAGACACTGTGAGATTATTTCCCCTTCTTGCTTATTGATATGTTTATGATTTGTTCTAGTGAATTAAACTTGCAATCTTTGGTTGTTGTTTCTAGGTTATCAAGGACCATGAGGATCTTATAGATAAAAGAAGAGTGTTTCTTTCAGATATAAGGGACGATAATCCCTTGAATTGTATTGTCTCGAAAGTCAAAATAGCCAAAGTTGCAGCAAATGTATGAGCATCCAAATATCCCCTTATTCTTTCCCCCATTTTATAGTTTTAATCAGCTGCGTTTATATCATCATGAAGGATCATAACTACTTTATTACCAATTGCAGATCGATTTGGAGACAAAAGAGAAGAAGATTCCTCCTTGTGATTTATACTATGATATGAACTACACCTTGCAATACTTATCATTTACAAATATTTTAAACGGTGATTCATCTTGCCCCTTATTAGCTTTACTTAAAAATAATATTTATAATGATAGAAGACTTGTTGATAGTAATGTTATCTCTATTTTTATTATTTTGTTATCTCACTGCTATCATCTTCTATTTTCATTTATAATTTTCCATATATCAATGCCGTTTGCTTTAATAATTCAGAAACTAATGGAGGAGATAATGATACATCATCTACTATTTCGAGTGAGAGTGGCTCAAACAACGTACCTGTGGATCCTGAGATGTGTTTGCTAGACTTGTATTCCGGCTGTGGAGCAATGTCTACTGGATTATGCATTGGTGCGTCTCTATCTGGAGTTAAACTAGTCACTGTAAGTTAATAGTTGAATTTTGATTCCATTTACATCAACTTATCAATAAATGCAATCATATTTTGTGAGTAGATAAGGTTTACCTTTTGGCTACTCCAGAGTACGTTATTTGTTTGTATTTGTTCATACATAGGTGGGCTGTAGACATAAATCCTCATGCATGTAAAAGTTTGAAAAAAAATCACCCTGAAACACAGGTAATTTGTCTTCCTAATTTACTACATATCGTATTTAGTTTGTGGCATTTGATTGATTCACTTCGTATGTTTAGTTTGCTTAAGTTTATAGCAACGTTGTCCAATCAATATGCCTATAGTTGTTATAGTTGTGGTAAGCTTAACTAAAACCGGTTTTATGTGCTGCCAGAGGTTAGTTTAGAAGCCATTTCATGATTCAGCAAGACTTCTAAAATTTCCTGGATGCTGTCACTTTTTACTGTTGTTAATTATCTGAAACTTTCAGGTACGTTGGAAGGGTTACGGTCCAAAGGATGACACTTGGGAGCCTATCGATGGTCTTAGGTACTCTATTGAATTGCATTTTCTTATATCTTTGCTTGATTTGAATATCTTCAAATGATGTGTGTCCCTATATATCTCCATCAGTGATTGCCAGGAGAAAGTGAAAGAATTCGTTACAAAAGGTTATAGGTCAAACATATTGCCTTTTCCTGTGAGTTCCTTATCTTAATAAATATTTTGCATTGACTGCTCTATCTACTTGTGAATGCCTTCCCTTTTTCCGTTTTTGTGTTTGCTTGATATTCATTCCTCTTGTTGTTCATGTGCTTCTGTATGTCTACTTAGGGTGATGTTGATGTTATTTGTGGCGAACCACAATGTCAAGGGATCAGCGGTTTCAATCGGTTCAGAAACTCGAAAGCTCCTTTGGAAGATGTAAAAAACCATCAGTTGGTGGTTTACATGAACATTATCGATTACCTAAAGCCAAAATATGTTCTAACGGAGAATGTAGTTGATATTTTAAAGTTTGCTGGTGGGATTTTGGCCGTTATGCTATAGGGCGTCTTGTTTCCATGAACTATCAAGCACGATTAGGGATGATGGCAGCAGGATCTTATGCTATAGGGCGTCTTGTATCAACATATTTTGCTTTTTTGATGATTTCATTATCGATTACCCAAAATGTGCCAACTCATGAGGTCAAAAGAAAGGGTGTTGTTCCAAACGAGTTTGAGGTATGGGTTTTATATGTTGATGTTAGTGTCATCATTACTAAAATACTTACACCATCTTTTCATGCATTCAGGAAATCTCGGTCGCATATGCTAAAAATGAACCTTGTGAGCTAGGAAAGGCTATTCTTCTTGGTGATGCAATATGTGATCGAGTTAATTACACTCAACCTCCCTAAGGTTTGGCTAATTACACTCGGAATTAAAGTTTGCATTAATTGACACTAACCTCCCCTCATGTTAACTTTGACCGTTAGAATAAACGTTGACTTTTGCCAAATTTATTAAATGACCAAAATACTTCTGTTAATTAATATTATTAATTTTTTTTACTCTTCATTAAAAAAAAATGGAATCCAGATTGGATCTCCACCAGGTCGAGCGGAAGAGAAGAAAGAGGGAGCAGAAGAGTCGAACGAAGAATAGGTGACAGACGAGTCGAACCATATCCAACGTCCTCACGGAGGGACGACCGAGGAAGAGATAACTGTCGCCCAAACGACAGACCTCCCAGACCAGTCGACGGACCGAAGAACAGGTTGCCGGAATACAACTTGAACATCGAACCAGAAGAGGTCATTGTCGTACTCAAAGGTATGGGCGATTTCGTCAGGTGGCCAGCGAAGATCAAGAGTCCACCGGACAAGAGGGGCAACTTCAAGTGGTACGAATTCCATGGCGATCATGACCATCAAACAGAGGATTGCATCACTCGACTACTAGAAGTAGCCGAACTGCTTAAGAGAGGACACCTCAAGGAGTTCTTGACTGACAAAGGTAAGAAAATTTTGAGTATGTATAATGACAGATCACGCAACAGTCGCTCTACACTACCGCCAGAACCTCCTCGACACTAGAGGACCGTGAATGTTATTTCCGACGGATCCAAGGTGAGTGGAGTCACCTATTCAGAGGCCAAATGACAGGCATGATAGGCGGGGAACCCAGAGGTTCGACAGGCTCGTCCAGCTGACCCAGCCTACAACAACCCCGTTAGTTTTAGTAGCGACGAGCACACAGACTTGCTCAACCCCCACCATGACGCGCTGGTCATTTCATTAACAGTGGCCAACTACTTGATCAAGAGAATTCTGATCGACAATGGAAGCTCAACAAATGTGCTCTTCCTCGATGCACTAAGGGAGTTGCACATCGACGAAAGCAACATTGTGCACCGTTCGCCTGTTCTGGTAGGTTTTATCGAAGAATATAAGAACACAATTGGGGAGATAGTCCTACCTGTTTATGCTGAGGGGGTCAACCTGAACACCGGCTTCCTGATTCTTGATTGTTCGTCGTCTTACAACATAATCATGGGTCGACCGTGGATCCACGAGATAAGAGCAGTCCCCTTGACATATCACTAGGTTATCCGTTTCCCAACTAAATGGGGAGTTTGCGAAATCCAAGGACAGCAGAAGACCTCACGAGACTGCTACCAGAACACTTTGAAGACCAAGTCGGCCGACTTGTAGCAATTACATGGCCTGAGCTCCACGACCACCAAAGATCAACCCGAGATGGAGGAGCTCGACGAAATCCTCATACATCCGGACTTCCCAGACCACAAAGTCAACATCAGCTCATGCCTTCTGCAGGACATCAGAGCCAGCCTCATTAGATTCCTTTCGGCTCGACATGACAGCTTCGCATGGTCTCACGCAGACATGACAGGCATCGACCCGGAGGTCTTGGTCCACAGGCTGTAGGTCAACCCAGACTACCCCCCAATAAAGCAAAAATGGAGAAAGTTCGCGCCCGAGCGCAACAAAGTGATCAACGAGGAGATCCAAAAGTTGATTAATATCGGTTCAATGAGAGAAGTGAGCTACCCGGATTGGCTCGCCAACGTAGTAGTCGTGAAGAAGAAGAATGAGAAGTGGCAAGTCTGCATTGACTTCACAGATCTCAAAAAGGCGTGTCCCAATGACTCATTCCCTCTACCACACATCGACATGATGGTAGGCGCTACCGCTGGTCACGAACTCTTAAGCTTCATGGACGCATTTTCCGGCTCCAACCAAATCCTCATGCATCTAGACAACTAGGAGAATACTTCCTTTATCACAAAGCGAAGAATTTTCTGCTACAAGGTGATGCCATTTGGCCTCAAGAACGCTGTGGCAACCTACTAGAGGTTGGTCAACAAAATGTTCACAAACATGCTCGGCCAAACCATGGAGGTCTATATCGACGACATGCTGGTCAAGTCCTTGATAGCTGAGCAACACCTCGACCACCTTCGACAGTCGTTCGACATCATTGATAATGGTATGAAGCTCAATCCTACCAAATACTCTTCGGAGTATCTTCAGGGAAGTTCCTTGGTTACCTGGTGACTAAAAGGGGCATTGAAGCCAACCCTGATCAGATCCGATCCATCATGGGTTTGCAATCCCCCAAGAGCATTAAAGTCGTGCAGAAGCTGACCGGACGACTCGCAACCCTCAACCGTTTCATCTCGGAGTCGTCCGAGAGATGTAAACCATTCTTTGACACCCTAAGAAAGAACAAGGTGTTTAACTGGGCCCATGCATTTGAAGAAGCATTCCATAGCATCAAGCAATACTTAGCTGAACCCCCACTCCTCTCGAAACCCAAGGTAGGGGAGACTGATACGACTACTGTACCCGCAAGTATACGGGGTCGGCACAAGTAATAAAATGATGAGTAAATTATCGTCTCCACAGGGATATTTAGGCGTTGAGTACTAAAATTAACCAAGCCTATTTCTATTTGAATAATCGAAAGATATTAAATGATAAAAATATAAAAACATGAAAATAAAGCAAACAACCAATATGAGAGATTAGTTAGGGTATTTGAATTCACCTAATCCATCCGATTGAATTTCATGAGAGCACATTGTTGAGGTTTAATTATGCATGATGATGACCGTGTTCATCAAATTTATCCAAAGTCCCCTCTCGAGGTAAATCGGACCTATTCCGCACACACTAATATCCTATCTCTCGATGGTATATCCAAGTGCATGGAAATGCATTAATTACAATAAACACCCTATGTGATCACACAAGTAAATTAGTATATCTCTATCCAATTTTACTTGTGGTGGACATTATATCGAGCACGTGGTGGGCGTCTCCTCTCGGTACATAACACACAACCAAATTATCATCTAAATGTAGGCCTTCACATTTAAAAGCATTAAGCACAATAAAACCACTCAACAACACAATAATCAACCGCAACAAATTAAACAATCAATTCATTCAATCATCATAGAATAGGATCCATCAAAACCCCAACTCACTAGTTTAGCTCCTAATCATGGTTTTTAATTAATTAAACTAAATTAAATTAACTAAAACAATTAATATAAAATGAGACGGATTCAATGGAGGATAATGTGAGGTGGTCACACGGTTCCAATCACGGAAATGGAAAATATATTGATTATTATTAAGCACATAATATCATGAGATAAATCACATAAAATATATTCATAAACAATAAATATCCAAATCCGTTCACGGTTCCGAAAATCACCTAACAATAGTTCTAACAACTCAAAATCATAAATGAACAATCAAGGAAGATAAATGAGATGAAATACAACCCATTGAAGCTCTCAAGACTCGAAGTTCCGCTTTGGTCCGGCTTGAACTTCTCCGCTTTCGAATCTTCGTCTTCTTCGATGAACACCCACGATCTAGAGATGTTGTGATGATTTGTGATGCTTGGGATGTGTTTGGGAGGAGCAAGGAGGGTTGAAATCACCCTTGGAACAGCTTGGAGGCTGCCTGGACTCTGCCCCGAGCTCTCCTCCTTGCCAAGTTTATGCATTTTTCATTTTATAGCAGCCCGTTAGGGCTGCGTTTTTTTCACTTGCCGCGACCACCACCGCGACCTGTGGTCGCGGTGGCATGGTCGCGGCCTTCACTGGTCTGCTGGAAATGGCTGGAGTGCGAGCATCCTCGCGAGGAAGACACACCGCGCTGCCCCTCGCCACGCTCACTGCTGCCATCTTCTTTCTGCACCGCGAGCTTCCCACGCGAGCACAGGTCGCGCTCAGTCATCGCGCAGCTCACTGGACGACTCTGGGTCTGCACCGCGAGATGCGCCGCGAGGAGAGCTGGTCGCGGTCGAGCTCGCCGTGCTCACTGGTTGGCACGGGCGTCTTCAACGCGAGCAAGGGCGCGAGGGAGAAGGCTGGTCGCGCATGCATGGCGAACTGGGATTGTTTTTCTTTTGTTTTATTTCTTAACCAAAACGACGTCGTTTTGGACCAAAGCTTTGGTCCAAAACGGCGTCGTTCAACTTAAAACCAAAACCTTAGGTGACAAAACGCACCGTTTCATTAATTGCTGGGGTCAACTTTCTGAAATTACATTTTTGCCCCAGAACTTTGCTATTCGTTCATAGATGCCCTTCCACAATATACTGAAATTACACATTTTCCCCAAAAATATACAAAATCATCATTTAGGTCCCTAAACCTGCACACTCAAGGAAAACACGTGAAAAGCACCAAAAATACTCAAATATACAATTAAAAGATACGGTTTAGAGGTCGTAAATATATGAAAATAAATGACCGATCAAATACCCCCAAACTTATCTTTTGCTTGTCCTCAAGCAAATAGGAACACACCACGATTAAAAATAAAGACAAAAATAACTAAAACTAAAATAAATAACGAACTAAGCTATATCCATTTTCGTAGGATGCAACGATGGCACTTAGCACGTGCCACAAGCCTTTAAACCCCTAGGTGGCCCTAGTGGACGAGTTATAGTCTCGTGAGGGTTTACCAGCTACGATACCCACAAAACGTCCTAAGCTAACCACACACATAGCTCAACATCAAAATAAGTATATACACAAATGCAAAGGTATAAGAATAGCACAAAATCAGAAATTCAAAATGTTGTCAATAAGTCTAATACACCATATATCATACAGGACACTGACATGCAACGCATTTATAATCGTGACACCTTCCATATCAATAAACCGCTGATGTAATTCGCCTCGACTCTAGTCTCACAAGTTTTCACTCAATAGCACTCAGAACCTAGGGAATCACACTTTCAACTGCATACGACTAGAATTTATGAGCAAAAAATTTCAAAATGTGTCGTATGCATCAATAATTAGAAAGAACGCACAAATTTAACAAAGGATCTCATGAAAAATATCAAATGCTAAGAACAGAAAAATCAATGCACATACATGTCAAATATTACAATTGAGTTTCCTAAGGAGATCAACAGGTCTTTATATGGTTGTAATGGGGCTTAGGGTGATTGGCTAAAAAAAAAAAAAACGGAAATCGGGCTCAACTCACTTGGAAACCTATTGAGAGACTTCATAAAATTTTCAATTCGTGCAACTTCTCTCACGACTACCAAATTTGCTCAACTTTCTTCCCTTCCTCTTCTACACCTTTCTCCTTCAACCTCTTTTTCAACCCTTTTTCAATTTTTACTTTGTGCATTTCACTCCTTTTTTTCTCATTTTAGCCAACTCTTTTTATATATATATTTTTGTTTATTGGCTATTCTCTTTTTCTGCACATTTCCACATCCTTTTCATATTTTTAACTCCACTCCTCTTTCTCACTCAACACTTACACATTTTTCTTTTAATTGTCTCTAGTTTCCAAGCGTTAAAGGTAACGTCTTACAATTTCGGCTAGGATTTTTGGATATGTAGGTCATACAATAAAAGGCTAATATGCGAGTGTTTGGCCGCGAATGGGATAAGGAGCACACAATTACGAATAGGAAATCAAGCTATTTAGGAATTCACACACAATGCCTGGATCATATCTCCAAAATCTACTCAATCGAACATTCGAAACATATATACAAGATTTTCATAATGCAGTTCATTAACATCCAATGCAACCCTATAGAGATCAATCTAATGACAATAAAGCTCAAGAAAGTGTATAAGAGTAGAAACAGGAATCCCCTCAGAATAAATACGCAATAATCTCAAAATCTCACTAAGGGTAGTCTCCACTATTAATCAGAGCTATTAATTGAAAGTTGTCACATATTACAATGCAAAGAGGTCAAACCTATATGTTTAGATGCACAAACACTACCGGCATTATTCCAAATAACAACTTTGTACACTCAAATGACCTAAGTATTTATAAATTATTACTCAATTATCTGTAAAGCATGCATATGGTTTCGCTATCCTAACACAAACACAACAAAACACGAAAATACAATAAAAGACTCGAAAACTGGTGTACGTGGCATTGTTATACCTAAGTCTTCCAAACGCATTGCGTATGAGGAAAGTCTAGGTTTCCAGCCTATATACACCAATCAGACGCACAAACACACAAATACCAAACAATACCCCCAAACTTAAAATAAACATTGTCCTCAATGTTTTGCACCTTACGTACGAAGAAAAAGGGCTTACAAAGAAATAAAAACTAAAAACTAGAAATAAAAACTAAAAACAATCAAACTCGACACAAAAACAAAAACGCATAAAACAAATGAACACAAAACAACAGTCCTAATATCCACAACTAACAACCCTAAATATCCACAACTAAAAAAAAAATTCAAAATAGACACACAAAAACAAACAAAAACAAAATCAAAGAAATCAAATACTTCAAAAATATGTACATCCAACCAAACTTCCCCCGAACTTCAAAATTTTCAACTCAAGGCACAACACTTCAAAATGTTCATGGGAAAGAGTTACGAAACACAAGAAAATTTAAACTAAAAAAATTAAAATAAAATAAAAGAAAATATGTACAAGCTTTTACCTCATCGCTTGAGCTTTCGCCCACCTCCCCCATGATTGGTATCTCCTCATCAGCTTACCGCACCATCCTAACCAAATGACTGGAAGAGAAGATGACTCTCCCAGCACTGCATACCTCGAATGCGAAGGTATCTCTTTACGGCCCAAGTGCGGGTTCTGCTCAAAAGGCGGAGGCGGTTTGGGCTTCCCTTCTCCGAGGTCTACAGAAACATATGTATCTTGGTGGCTTTCTTCTTTTGTAGTGGTACTCTGGACTAGACATAACTCAAGTGGTTCTGGAAGGGTAGATGCCTCATCTCCATAAAACAAGTTCTTGCTCCCTTCCGTCTCTACTTGATCAACCCAAATCTGGTGCTCAATTTGCTCTTCGATTTCCACGGCCTTTTCATTGCATTGCACCATAGGATATGGTTCGTGCTCTTGCCATTGGATATCTGTAGCTAATTTGCTGATTTGAATCTCCAAGCGTTGGGTAGCTGCTTGAGTATGTTGAGCAACTTGATCAAGTTTAGCTTCCAGCTTCTTCAGGGCCTCATCTTGGGAATCCATTCTTTCATCCATCTTAGACATGAATTTAATAATCATGTCTTCCAAAGCTGCATCTTTTTCCTGCTGTTCCTGGATTTCCATCTTTGTCACGTAATCGACAAGCATGTCTTCCAGTCTTGACCCATTTTCTTGTTGGTTGCTCCATGAATAGCTAGCATGATTGCTCCACCCAGGATTGTAGGAACTCGGGTAGGGGTTGTTCTGTTGATAATGTACATAGCCCTTGTACTGCATTTGCTCAGAATGGCTCTCAGCAAACGGATTGCCCACCTGACAATCAGTACTCACATGCGGCCCCCCACATAAGAAACAACCCAAAGGTGCTTTGTAGTCTCTAGTCGCCACTTCCTCGGTAAGCTCAGGTGCCTCATACCAAGAATACATGTCCTCCATAGAAAACAAAAAAAAAAAATCAAAATTAATAAGAATAAAAATAAAATATATACAAATCCAAATTAGCTATAGACTTAATCGGTATTAATATCAACACAACTAAAAATGTCCCCGGCAACGGCGCCAAAAACTTGATACGACTACTGTACCCGCAAGTATACGGGGTCGGCACAAGTAATAAAATGATGAGTAAAATTATCGTCTCCACAGGGATATTTAGGCGTTGAGTACTAAAATTAACCAAGTCTATTTCTATTTGGATAATCGAAAGATTTTAATAGATTGAATTGAAAGATGAAAATATAAAAACATAAAAGTAAAGCAAACAACCAATATGAGAGATTAGTTAGGGTATTTGAATTCACCTAATCCATCCGATTGAATTTCATGAGAGCACATTGTTGAGGTTTAATTATGCATGATGATGACCGTGTTCATCAAATTTATCCAAAGTCCCCTCTCGAGGTAAATCGGACCTATTCCGCACACACTAATATCCTATCTCTCGATGGTATATCCAAGTGCATGGAAATGCATTAATTACAATAAACACCCTATGTGATCACACAAGTAAATTAGTATATCTCTATCCAATTTTACTTGTGGTGGACATTATATCGAGCACGTGGTGGGCGTCTCCTCTCGGTACATAACACACAACCAAATTATCATCTAAATGTAGGCCTTCACATTTAAAAGCATTAAGCACAATAAAACCACTCAACAACACAATAATCAACCGCAACAAATTAAACAATCAATTCATTCAATCATCATAGAATAGGATCCATCAAAACCCCAACTCACTAGTTTAGCTCCTAATCATGGTTTTTAATTAATTAAACTAAATTAAATTAACTAAAACAATTAATATAAAATGAGACGGATTCAATGGAGGATAATGTGAGGTGGTCACACGGTTCCAATCACGGAAATGGAAAATATATTGATTATTATTAAGCACATAATATCATGAGATAAATCACATAAAATATATTCATAAACAATAAATATCCAAATCCGTTCACGGTTCCGAAAATCACCTAACAATAGTTCTAACAACTCAAAATCATAAATGAACAATCAAGGAAGATAAATGAGATGAAATACAACCCATTGAAGCTCTCAAGACTCGAAGTTCCGCTTTGGTCCGGCTTGAACTTCTCCGCTTTCGAATCTTCGTCTTCTTCGATGAACACCCACGATCTAGAGATGTTGTGATGATTTGTGATGCTTGGGATGTGTTTGGGAGGAGCAAGGAGGGTTGAAATCACCCTTGGAACAGCTTGGAGGCTGCCTGGACTCTGCCCCGAGCTCTCCTCCTTGCCAAGTTTATGCATTTTTCATTTTATAGCAGCCCGTTAGGGCTGCGTTTTTTTCACTTGCCGCGACCACCACCGCGACCTGTGGTCGCGGTGGCATGGTCGCGGCCTTCACTGGTCTGCTGGAAATGGCTGGAGTGCGAGCAGCCTCGCGAGGAAGACACACCGCGCTGCCCCTCGCCACGCTCACTGCTGCCATCTTCTTTCTGCACCGCGAGCTTCCCACGCGAGCACAGGTCGCGCTCAGTCATCGCGCAGCTCATTGGACGACTCTGGGTCTGCACCGCGAGATGCGCCGCGAGGAGAGCTGGTCGCGGTCGAGCTCGCCGTGCTCACTGGTTGGCACGGGCGTCTTCAACGCGAGCAAGGGCGCGAGGGAGAAGGCTGGTCGCGCATGCATGGCGAACTGGGATTGTTTTTCTTTTGTTTTATTTCTTAACCAAAACGACGTCGTTTTGGACCAAAGCTTTGGTCCAAAACGGCGTCGTTCAACTTAAAACCAAAACCTTAGGTGACAAAACGCACCGTTTCATTAATTGCTGGGGTCAACTTTCTAAAATTACATTTTTGCCCCAGAACTTTGCTATTCGTTCATAGATGCCCTTCCACAATATACTGAAATTACACATTTTCCCCAAAAATATACAAAATCATCATTTAGGTCCCTAAACCTGCACACTCAAGGAAAACACGTGAAAAGCACCAAAAATACTCAAATATACAATTAAAAGATACGGTTTAGAGGTCGTAAATATATGAAAATAAATGACCGATCAGAGACACTTCTAATTTACCTCCCCGTGTTCGAGACGGCCGTGAGCGCAGTGCTAGTAAGGGAGGAAGAAGGCAAGCAACTCCCCATCTACTACGTCAACATGACCTTACTCGATTCGGAGATCCGATACGCTTAGCTAGAGAAGCTGGCCCTTGCATTAGTCACCGCCCCTCGGAAGTTGAGGCCATACTTCTAATGCCACACCATCAGCGTACTCACTACCTTTCCTTTAAAGAATATCCTACACAAGCCCGAGCTATCCGGACGACTAGTGAAGTGGGCCGTGGAATTGAGCGAGCACGACATCAACTACCAACCACGCACGGTGATCAAGTCACAAGCATTGGCAGATTTCATAGCAGACTTCACACCTGGAACTCTGTGACGTGCGGAAGAAGAGCTATGCTCCTTGTCGTGCGATTTGTTGGAGGACTAGTGGACTCTAGCCATTGACGGTTCAAGCAACGTTAAAGGCAGCGGACTAGGCGTAGTACTCACCTCACCCGAGGGTCATGTCATCGAGCGATCCATCTGATGCAGGTTCAAAACCACTAACAACGAAGCCTAGTATGAAGCCCTTATAGTCGGAATCACCCTAGCAAATGACTTACACGTCAAACGAATAAAGGTACGTAGCGACTCACAATTAATTATAAGACAATTGCAGGGATCATATCAAGCTCGAGATTTAAAGATGTCAGCCTACCTGACCTTAGTGAAGCAACTGCAAGCCTCGTTCAAGTCGTTTGACATCGAACAAGTGCCAAGATCAGAAAACGTACATGCCGACGCATTAGCCAACCTCGGTTCTGCACTAGATATTGCTGTCAAACGAACCATCCCTATGGTCTACATTCAATGGCCAGCTGTATGGAAACCGGCAGAGCTCAAAGTCGAACCAATCTCAGTCGAACCAACTTGGATGACTCCAATATACGACTACTTGATGAATGACACCCTACCACCCGACAAGGTCGAAACGTGTAGAATCAAAGTCAAGGCAGCATAATTTTCCATAATAGAGGGACGACTCTACAAGAGGTCCTAATTCGGACCCTACCTTAAGTGTGTCGACCCGACTGAGGCCCAGCAAATACTCAAAGACTTGTACGAAGGGCAATTCGGAAACCACTCAGCAGGTAGAAGCCTAGCTAATTGAGCTCTCACGGCAGGGTATTATTAGCCGACAATGAGATCCGAGTCGCATGACTATGTTAAGCGCTGCGACCTATGCCATCATTTCGCCTAAGTCTCGCATCAACACTCGGAACGGCTTCATCCCATCACAACTCCATGGCCCTTCATGAAGTGGGGGATGAACATCGTAGGAAAAATGCCAGTCGCCACTGGAGGGAAGGTCTACATGCTTGCGGTGACGGATTATTTCACCAAATGGGTAGAGGCCGAGTCCTACGTGAGAAACAAGGATACCGAAGTTAAGAGCTTCATTTGGAATAACTGGAAGATCAAGCTTAGTTACTCAAACCCCAGGTATCCTCTAGCAAACGGTCAAGCAGAATCCATAAACAAGACAATTATCTCCACTCTCAAGAAGTGGCTCGACAAGTATAAAGGAAAATGGGCCGACGAGTTGCAAGGCGTACTGTGATCCTACCGCACGACAGTAAGAACATCAACGAGAGAGACACCTTTCTTTCTAACCTACTGCTCCGAAGCCGTGATAGCCACCAAAGTTGACTACCTATCCCACAAAGTCGAACACGCGACCAAAGAAGCAAACAACAGAAAATTGCAAAATGAATTCGACACCTCTGACGAGCAGCGCGACAAAGCCACACTATGGCTAACAATCTACCAACAAAAGGTCATGCGACATTAGAACAGGAACATCCAACTGAGAACATTCAAGGTTAGAGATTGGGTCTTACGTCGCGTTTTCCAAAATACAAGAGAGCAAGGGGCAGGTAAACTAGGGCCTACATGGGAAGAGTTGGAACGCCATCCACCTCAAACAGTATCTTTTCTAAACCCCTCATCATTCTCTTTCATACTTTGCTTTTAATTATTTCTTATCGAAATATCAAATTGACTTTGACATCGGAGGGCCATTGGTTAACCCAACGGCCAACCCTAACATGTTTTATACAGGTTGATGTCGCTCGACACTCCCACACTCAAGGTACTCAACCCACGTCAACCAACACTTCGACACGACTACGACCATTCAATCATTAAGACTTGCATTCAAGGTCATAAGTCGCGCGACTGCAACCTTATCAATAGTTCAAGTGTGAAACCAAAAGATCCACACTTCAACTGGGGGCACATCACCATACAACACGCACGACATTTTTCAAAATGGCACGACGACTCGACTAACTCTATAGTCGACCTATTCTATGTCACGCTTGCAAGAGATCCCTTTGCTCAACTAAATTGCACTTTTGACCCTTGCCACATCGCTCAACGTGCGTGGAATGAAATTGATGACTTTTCTTTATTAATCACAAGATTCATTATGAATAATCTTTATTCTTTTCTACAAGGCATTCATGAGAGCATGTATTCAGTTATACTGTCAAAATGTATTCATTCATATCAACAGGAATATGGTTCGACAAATGCAAAGCTAAATATAAAAGCCCTCATGGGCAAAAATCCAAATATTTGAAAAAACCACTAAGTGTTAAAAGTAGAATCTTTACAACCCTCTATGAGGCAACATCTTCCTACTCGCCATCGAAAGAGCGCCGTCGATCGCAGTAGGCTGACCTCCGCTCGACTGAGCAGGCAAAGCCATAATAGCCCTGCTCTAAAGGGTTGGATCGACGAGGTTCGTATCCCCTGCTTTCTCTTAGCTGCCTTTGCCTTGACATCTTGGCCCTTCGCCTTAGCGTCACCATCATCGTCCTCATCATCATCATCATCAGGGCGAGTCAGCTCTTCGTGGTCGGCAATCCACTTGTCTACCTTCCATTCCGTCGTATGACCCTCCTTGTAATCCCTTATCAGATCAGCTCGAGTCTTGATTATGGCATTGAGCACGCTGTCTTCTAGCTGATCATACAAGGTGTCATACACCGACTCCTTGGCTTTGAGCTTGGCACCCAGTAGTTTGACCTCGGACTGCAGCTGCCCAGTTGCATGGTAGCCTCGACCGCACGACTGGATGCCTAGTGGGCAGTCTTATTGGCTTCCAAGTTAGAAGCCTTCAGCCTTTCATTATCGACCCTAAGGCTCTGGTTGTTCGACATAAGCTTCCTCACCTTCTTCAGGGCCAAACCAAGCTCCATCTTCAAGTGAATTTGGGATTGAAGAGCCTGCAAGTAAAAGTTCCATACTTAGTATAAAATTCAAGCCCGTTATAAAGATCACAAGTCGCACGACATTACCTGGAATTGATGGCTAAGGCCCCAGTCAACTGCTTGGCAGAGGACCATCTCTTTCAGCTGGCTTTCGTTCTTAGGAAGCAGCAGTTGTTCGACCAAAGGCCTGATCGATCCGAAGTCAGAATAGGCGGAGGAGTCTTGAGGGAAGACGAGGTCGACTGACGCCTCGCTACCAGTAACCGAGTCCTCTCTCCTCCTCGTTTTCCCGACGGAGTTCATGTCAAGGGCATCTTTGCCTCGACTAGGTGGAGGAGGAGTCATCGTCTGCTCACCAAGGCCGCTCGATTGAGCTTTCTTCATTCCCTTCTTCTTCTCTTTGAGCCTCCTCAAAGCCACATCAGCATCAGGAGCAGGAAAACCTCCAACCATTAGGTCAATTGTAAAGCGTTACTCGACGTATGAGATGGAAGTTAAAAACCTTGTGCCGTATAGTCGCTCGACACAATGCCTTGCTGCGTAAGGGGTACCTGGCTCGTTAATCACGGAAAATTGCCACAAGTGGCTCGGCCCCAAGTCTTCCTCTGATAGTATTGTCTTCCAACTCCTTTCTTTTGCACCATAAGATAGTATCTTGCTTGTACGCTTCGCACACTTCAATCCCACCACGGCTTGGGGAGCCCCTAAGTTCACTGCGATATAAGAAAACAAAAATCAGTCAGATAAACACGCGACAAACGATGAAGGTCGAATGGCACGACACGACAAAGTTAATAACCCACCAGCCTTGGCCCATGTCGTGCGGACTATGGTATTTCCTATCGGCCATTCGACCAAGAGACCCCGGGCGAAGAAGTACCCATCTTTCCACGACCTATCGTTCGGCATCAATTTAGTTATCAAGTGCTTTCTATTTACCCTAAGCAGCAGGTTGTAGCGGCCCTTCTTAGTGTCATGCTCCCTCGTAGAGTACGTGTAAAACAGATCGGAGAGCTCGAAGACGATCAACTCCATTGAGCACAACAACTACAGCCCTAAGAGGATCCTCCAACTGTTTGGCATAAGCTGGTCAAGGGCAATCTCAAAGTGGTCCAAGACATTCCTCACCAATCCTACCACGGGTAGCTTGAACCCTACCCTCTGGAATGGGAGCTCGTAGAAGCATGTCCACTCTGGGATGTCCTAGTTAGGTCTCTCATCATTAGAAGGTATCCTCAGCTCGACTCCGTCGGGTATGCCGTAGCTATAATGTATACACATCAAGTCCTCCTCCTTAAGCATAGTAGCTGGGTTGATGAGGAGCAGGCCCAACGGCCTACTCAGACCTATGAGGCAAGGCCCAGTAGCCTCCCCAGATAGCTCGGCAAGAGGGATACCTATTGGTACCTCCGCTATGGCGCTCGATGTGGCTTCTTGACTGAAGATGGCCACTGGACCATGAGCATGAGAGGCCACAGATACCTCTCTGCTCTTAGTACATGACTCACCCAACGAGTCGGACGACAGGTTGACAGAGTCGTCGTATCTGCTCCCATATGTACTGGGGGTACTTTCGTCACCTCTACTCGACATCCTACCTACAGGTAGAGCGACAACAGAGTCACTCAGTTAGTAAAGTCAATTCCTAGCCAAAGACTTGACTCGACCTAACTCTAAACCTCAAGACAGCCGATCAACCCTACCACTAGTGGTTCGACATGCGAAGGTAACTCGCATGACACCATCGCCACAAACACATTTCTAACATTGCTTAACTAGCATTTTGGATCAAACTAGACATTCTAAGGTTTTTCTAAAGAAAAATACGAAGAACATACATGGTAAAGAATTCAAAAATGTAGAACATGCATAAAAAGAATAGTAGAGGCGAAGAAAATTAGAAAACTTACCCAATATTAAACGAGATGTTAACTTCACCGGAAACAGTAAAAAGAACGCCGAAGAATGCCTAAAACATGTCGGAATGCAGGAAGACAGTGACTAGTTCTAGTGAGAGAAAATATAAACTGTAAAACTAAAAACTGCAAAGTAAAGAAAGAGAGAGAAATGAGTGAATATATGTGAGAAGCCCTTGCTGACGTGTCAACTACTGATAGGGCACATTACTCCATAACCGCCATCATTTAATAAACGTATAGCTTCCCAAGGGATGCAATGATTGCAACTGCACAACTGTCAAGACCCATTAAAAGGTCTGGTACTCGAACCGCCTCTAGCACGACTTGGTCGTACAAATCGACCGCTCTTTAGTGATATGAGTTTATCTTCGTTCTCCAAGGCAACCGTACACTTCGACCAAACAATTGATTCATACCAACACCACTGTCGTACGACATACGATAAGCATTGAGCGAATGAAGCCTTCGTTGAGCTCCATGCTGATCGACCGTAAAGCCAGAACCTCCAACATCACGATATAGCCTTATTGTCAAACGACATCAACGAACGACACAAAAAACCCCTTGACTTCTTACATATGTACAAAGAGTTTGGGGGCAAACTGTTGTGGCCAAAATCTGTTAGGCCCAAAGTTAAGACAAATCAAATCCAGCTTAGGATGTGATCCATTTCACACGAAAGCCCAAGGCCCAACCATAGTACAAATATAGGCCCAACCACACTACAAAGATAGGCCCACAACCAAGAAGAGCGCGCTAGATGGGCCAAACTTCGCTAAACGACGATCGTATGCCGCGATGGTTACGTCGCACGATGCCACGATCCAATCTACTGTCGCTCGACAATATGGATCTAAGTCGAGCTCCTACGATACACGAAACCGGTCGCATGTGACACGCTGGAAACGCGTGGGAATAAATCCCAAGTGCATGATGTGTCGAAGTAATAAATTTTCGTGAGTACGGAGTCGAATCCACAAGGAAGTGGTGGAACTAATTCTATAAACTAGAGATTATAATACAGCGGTAAAATAAATCAAGGTTTTGGTTTTTGGGTTTTTTTAATTAAAACTATAATTAACTATTAAAGCGATAAATAAAGCGAGACGGATACGATGGAAGATGATGCTAGGTAGTCTCACGGTTCCAATTCCGAATAAGAAAATATATTGACTATTATGAAGCACGTTATTAACATGATAAGAATAATTCAACTAAGGCCACACCACATGGTATTGCTCCCGCAATGGATGGTATGTGAATTCGGTCAACCACACCTATTGGTCGTAAATGCAATTAATCGAAAACCATAGTTAATCTAATGTCTAGGTTAATTAAGTAATTTCTTATCAAAACTAACCCAGTATTAATTTTAGAGTCAATTAAGCTCGATTGCAATCTCAATGATTTCTCATATAATATTACAATAAATATTAAATCGGTTTTAATCACAGGGCATGCAATACACTTGCGCAATCGCAAAACACCATAATCGAACACAAAGTAATAATATAATACACTCAAAATCAATATAATCTCTTACAGTAAATATCAAATCGGTTCTCATCACGGGGCATGCAATCTACTTTCGCACTCGCAAAACACCATAAATCGAACGCAACAAGATAATGCTCAAATAATCTCATTAACAATATCATGAAATAATATACAAAATATATTCATAGTCAATAAATCCGAATCCGTTCATAGTTCCGAAAACTACCTAACAACAAATCTAATCACTCATACAATCGATTAAACATAAAGATAGGAAAAAGGGAAGTAATACAACCCATTCGATGAAGTCAAGAATCGAAACCCGCTTGTTGCCCGCTTAAATTCGTCCTCCTTCGTTCTTCGTCTTCTCTCCGATGAATCTTCGATGTAATCGCAAACTAGAGATGTGTTGGTGTTGTGTGATGTTGGGTTGTGTTTGGGATGAGCACAATGGGTGAAGGATCACCCTTAGAGGCAGCCAAGACTCTGCCCTTTTCCGTCCTCGGCCAGCTCTTCTTCTTTTCTTCTTATTTTTCTTCTTATAGGCAGCCCATTTAGGGCGCATTTTTCTTCACCGCGACCAGTGGTCGCGGTGGCTTGGTCGCGGCCTTCACTGGGCCGCTGGGAGCCGCTGGACGCGAGTTGCACTGCGAGAAAGGACTGGTCGCGCTGCCTCCTCGCCACCTTTACTGCTGCCATTTCTTTTCCATCGCGAGCTTCATCGCGAGCAGCTGTGGTCGCGGCTGTCCTCGCGCTGCTCACTGTCTGGACTGGGTCATCATCGTCGCGAGGCGGAGGTCGCGAGCTGGGGCTGGTCGCGCGAGGCTCGCGCTGCTCATTGGTTGGTCGCAGGTTCGTCTTCATCGCGAGGAGAGGCTGGTCGCGCTGTGCATGGCGAGACTGGTTTTTTTTGTTTCTTCTTTGGCCAAAACGGCGTCGTTTTGGACCAACTCTTAGGGTCCAAAACGGCGCCGTTCCACTTACTCAAAATCCTTAGGTGCAAAACGCACCGTTTCACTTAAGTTTGGTGGAACTTTCTCAAAATTGCAGTTTTGCCCCAGAACTTTGCTATTCTTTCACAGATACCCTTCCCCAAAGTTACTGAATTTACACGTTTTCCCCTTAAATATACAAAATCATCACTTAGGTCCCTAAACCTGTACACTCAAGGAAAACACGTGAAAAGCACCAAAAATACTTAAGAATACTATTAAAAGATACGGTTTAAGGGTCGTAAATATGTAACAAATATTGATCGATCAGCATGCTATACACGTTGAACGACGCTGGCCTCCTTTGTCACACGACCTACTCGGGTCTCCATCCATTCGCATGGGCCCAGGTCCACAATCTGATCCATCAGAAGTCAAGCCCCTAACCTCGTAAACTAAGTCAATAAGGCAGCCGTTATTCCCACGATTCGGGCCACCAAGGGAGCAACCGTTACTCCCAGATTTCATTCCAACAAATCCGGGATACGATTCACTCCAGATTTCAAAAGGGCTCTTATATGCGCGATATCATTTTTAAGCAATTTCAATCAGAAGCAATCAAACTTTAGCCACAGACTCACCGGCGAACTTCAGTCACTCCCGATCATCTCGCGATCATAACTCTGGCCCATTATATCGCACTACCATTCATCACGAAGGTCTTCATTCTACTAACGAAGGAAGTATATTGAACCTTCCCATTTATTCTATTGATCTTTGCTTCTACAATTCGCTGACTTGACCGTCAGAGTGACTTTGGCCGGCACCACCCTGGTATCCCAGACGTACTATCTTTGCAGGTTGTAGTGCCCTACCCTCCCGAATAATTTTCGAGGACTACAACCATTAGATTTAATATTTTGATTAAGGGTGAAAATCATTTTGATTCCTATCTTTTTTTCTTTTTTTTTTTGAATATTCACTTTTTGACATATCTTTCCTTTTTTAACTTTCATGGCCCCTAACGTTTTAAAAATCTATCAACTTAGAGGTTTTTTTTTTATCTGAAAACTGAATAAGGCTAAATTTTTCTAAAGACTGAATAGTGATTGATGTCTGAATCCTAAATGATATGTTTATTTTTTCCCATAAGATGTTAGCTAGACAAACATAGCTCAAAGGGTACGAACTGTGTATTCAAAGGAATTGTTGTAAGTGAGTAAAGAAAATTGATTAGAAAATGGATAAGTACATATACGGGGCCGACCCTAACTTTTTGGTGACCCGGGGTTTGAACTTAAAATGGGGCTCTAACTTGTTATACTTATATAAATTCGAACAAATACAAAATTTTGTTAGACATATTTTTTTTTGTGGTGGAACCCAATGGGTGGCTAGGCGGTCATGCCTTTAATTTCATTAAAAGTAAAAGTAGTAATTAATAAAGTTGAATAAAGAAAAATAGAGTTCTAAAAAGCAGTTTACAAAAACTCAACAAAACAAACAGAATATATGACAAAACATAATTAACCCTAAATGATTTTTCAGGGGACAGTGATGTGTGTTTATGTTCAGATTCATCAAATTGTCTTTTCCTATGAGACTATCGTTTTTTAGGAAATATAGGTTCAATTTTCAAATCAGCTGCAGAGTGCAAATTCAACCCATGACTCTTTCACGCAGGGCCCTTTTAAGCTTATATATAAAAAATTGAGCCCCTTTAAATGTGGTGCCCTCGGCGCCCTGGCACAAGGACAGCCCTGAATACATAAATGGATTCTACAAAAAATGAAAGTCTGGCTTGAGTACTACGTTCCTAAGTTTTTATAATAAAATTGATCAAACTTATATGTAAAAAAAAAAAAAAAAAGAAAGTTGATCAAACTTATCGGTAAGCAGATACCATTTTCAGCATTGGCCATAATCCTCTGAATACAGGTTACCATTTTGAATAATTCATTAAAGCATTTTCATCACATACGATAGATTGTGTGAATGAGATGTGATCTCAAAATGTTTTACATAACTGGAAGAGATTTTTAACCAACAAAACCAGCTAGTTGGTTGGTCTTCACTCTAGCTGGCTAGTCCACTTGAATAGACATTTCATATTTGATAAAGTTGTCCTTTGTCAATTTTGTACAGTTTTAGGATTAGTAGAGTATGGAAGAAAAGGAAGGTTAAGGTAAAATCACTCATCATTTTATTTTATTATTTTTTTTATTTTGTACATTTTTCAATATTATTTATTGACATTTGATATTTGTTTTCTCAATTTCAAGTTTATTGATGTGGGTTGCATTCATATTAACTTGCTGAATATCACTCATTGAGTCCCGATCAATGTAGACAAAGACCCTTGACTAATAATATAGTATTAAATAAACATAGAATTAAATGGAAATAAATTTTGGATTGAAACTAACCGTTGAATAGGGTTTTTCAAATTCATTTCGGTAAAAGACGGTTGAATTTTCTGCAAAGAAATGTACAAAATTTTCTTCCCCATGAAAGACGGCATGAGAATATATGGATGAGTTTACATATACAACAAACTCCTTGTTAATTAGAAGGACTCCAAACACTAGACTTAGCACGCTGATATTAGGGCAAATTATAATAAAACCGCATTTTTTCTTAAATTACAGTTTACTACCCTTGACTATCTGATTGGCTATTGGAGTTAATATTTTGACTAAGGGTGAAAATCATTTTGGTCCCTATCTTTTTTTAAATATTCACTTTTTGACCCATCTTTCCTCTTTTAACTTTCGTAGTCCCTAACTTTTTAAAAATCTATCTACTTAGGGGGTCATTTGTTTTTAATCTGAAGGCTGAATAGATCTGAATTTTTCTAAAGACTGAATAGAGATTGATATCTGAAATCTAAATGACATGTTTGTTTATTTTCCTTTTAACATCTGAATAAAGTGTTGATTTTTTTTAAGACAAAAATATCTAAATAAAAGTAAATTTATATAAGAATGATAAGTATGAAAGAAAATATTATAATTACGGAATAAATATTGTAATTATAATTAAGTGAATAGGTGTTAAATGATAAGTTAGAAGTTTTTAAAACTTTTATTTTATGTTGTTTTTTTTTTTTTACCATTTTAAAGTTATTTGGCCATTTAAAAAAATAAACAAAAACAACTTAATATGTCGAATTCAGACCAATTAAATATTAAGTGAAAAATACAAACGATCCCTTAGTCTTTATGTTAGTAAACAGTCAGTCAAATTTAACGGTTTTAGGGGTATTTCAGTTTTTACACATAAAAATAACATTTCAGGTTGAAAAAACTAAAGAAAAAAAATTAGAAAAAATTTATTAAATAAACATTTACTTCTAAAATAAAATGATAATGTTGTGTGTTAAATTACCCCAGGCCCAAACATGCCCAAAATGCTGAAACCACCAGCAAAGGCCCAACACACGTAAAAGGCCAATGAATCGCTACAAATCGAAATGGGCCCTGACCCGACGTACGACAAAGGAAGAAACTTTAAACAAACGACAAAGTGTTACACCCTGCAGATTGCTAGCCATGAAGCCCACAGCTCGCAAATGACGCAGCCTAGAGCCTCAATTAAAGGAAGAATCCCGAGAATATAGGGATTGCATTCGGTCAACTAAGCAGACTCCTAATCAATCTCAAACTCCTCACAATCAGCTATTGCATTTAGATTAAACCACGTCCATTACGGGATATAATTTCGCCCTTAAATCATGTAATCAGATTCCATGTAAAACAGGATGACTCTCGCCCCTTCACACTATAAAAGAAGTGGGATACCTCTGTTACAAAGGTTACGAATTTTTTCCGAAAGCACTTACATAAGCGAGCTCGACTTACACCCAGCGAGCTCGACTTGAATATCAAGAACAATAGATGTAGGCATTCCCTTAAAGCCGAACCACTTTAAAATCTCTTGTGTCAATCTTTTTACAAGTTTTATCTTTTAGTTTTTCTATATTCATCAATTTACCACGTTGACCGGATTTGCACGTCAACAGTTTGGCGATAGAAAGAGGGGCCCGTTTGAGGATCCAAACCTCCGCTTCCCGATAAGAAACAACCATCGTTAATTTTCTAACTTTATTATTTTAGGCTAAAAGCATATCCATACCGATGGCAATAGCCGTAGGCACCCATTCCAGAGCACTATAAAGTAGCGACGTACACCCCATCGAAGGACCTTCGGAGGCATCCCATCAACCTACGATCCCTCCAATCAAGACAAATGTGGCACCCATTACACCGACGGTTCAGTGGCCTACAGCAAACCTACCAGCGGATCAACTTTATTCTCTAGTGGAGCCCCGCAGCAACGATCAGGCTGGCCTGTTCGGTTTTATCGACCTTCACAAAATGGTGGAGAGGCAGGCAAAGCTAGAAAGGACAGTGGCGGAGATGTCCCATGGGTACCACCTCCTACTACAAAACCACCCCTCCCGCGAGCAGATAGTGGAAAGTACCTTTCCACCACGCCCTGCAAGAGATGGAACAAACCATCCCATCCCTTAGCCCCGCGGGCAAAATCCCCCACGGGATAATGCCCAGCAAGGAGGGATCTCTTTTCACTCTACCCACGCGGCCAGGCAAGCTAGGGTGAGACACTATGAGTCGCGAGAAGGGGCTCTCTGCAACGGCCCGGTGGTCCATGTAAATGCAAACGACGAAAGGTACGTGGAACTAAACAAGGACCGACGTGGCACCCTTTCACACAGTACTACTCAATAGCCTAAACGGAGCCTGGAGGCATGCGACTAGTGACCTGAGAGGAACGGCAGTGGGAATGCCCACCACACGGTACTTACCGCCAATGCCCCCTGAGGGCGAGTTCGAGAGCAACAGCTCGACAGAAGAAGGTCACCCAACGAGCAAGCACGAAGGTCGCCCAACCAACTAAACCGACCCCATAGAAAAAATAGCGCTACCTCTAGCGAATCAATAATAACCCCACCAGTTCCAGGATATCAGGCACTGCTGCGATGGCTGGACGTACTAGAGCAGCAGCGAGGATGCGCTGAGCCCACTGACAGGTATGTCGAGAGAAGCCCTTTCAGCTGGGAGATCGACAGTGAGCCACTGCCCGAGCGTTTCAAGATGCCTAGCATCCCTATCTACTAAGCGTCCAGTGACCCCTTCGATCACTTGGATGCTTATAATGTGTAGATGAGCCTACTCACAACCAAAAATAAGGTCAAATGCCGATGCTTCCTAGCCACTTTGGGCGAAATCCCGAGAAAGGGACTGAGGGGGCTCCCTACAGGCAGCACAACCAGCTGGAGCCAATGTTAGGAGCTTTTTCTAAGCTAGTACCAAGCATTGAAGAAATTGCTCATTCCCTCCTGCCACCTGGCGACGGTCTTCTAGAAGGCGGACGAGCCGTTGAAGTATTATATAGCCCGCTTCCAGAAAGAAGTCAGCTGTGTGGAGAGCCCCACGGATGATAGCGTGCTCACAGCCATAACCGCTGGTTTACGAAAAGTTGGCGAACTCTACCGGAGTATATACAACAAGCCGGTAAAGACACTCAGGGATTTCGACAAGCGGTCTAACACCTATATCGTATGGAGGAGGCCTTCGGACCCAAGAAACACCTTAAGAATGACAAGAGTAGGAGCCTACGGGACAGGAGTAAGTGGAAGGAGGGCAGACGAGGAGAAAATCGCAACCGGAACAGGGACTCGAGCAGGGACGATGCTTCAACGGACTAGGTAGCAAAGAATGTTAGGAACGACGAGGACGCGTGACGAGGTAGAAGCCACTACAAGACCTACGCGTAGCTGTCTGACTCATGGGATGAGATTTTTGGAAGGCCACCTCTCATGAGACACCCATGAGAACCCTTAATCTTAGCAAATTCTGCCACTACCAAAATGAGGCGGGCCACAACACGTACGAATGCTACGAGATTAGAGATGCGATAAAGAGCTTGATTAGGCGAGGCCACCTAGGAGACTACGTGGTACGTCCTAGAAACCAAAAGCCTCCCCAACAACCGCAACCACTACAATAGCAGCAGCAGCAGCAGTAGATGATCGATCCTGTTCACCCGGAGCTAATGCCAAATGAGCCCGCCGTAAGGGCTATCCACACCATTCATGGTGGGCCTCACGTCATGATAACAAACAACAGATCGCTGGTGCGACAAGTAAAATAGGCTAGCCAGCCCACCCTAAGGATGATGAGCGTAAACGAGCAATCCACGAAACAGTGCAGAACCATGGTTGAAGGGGTAACTGTTACGCCTTTTTATACCTGCAAGTATACGGGGTCGGCACAAGTAATACAGAATAAGTAAATTATCGTCTCCACAGGGATATTTAGGTATTGAATACTAAAATTAACCAAATCTATATCTATTTGAATAAATCAAGAAGGTTTGAATAAAGGGAATTAATAACGAAAACAATGAAAACATGCAAACGCGAAATACACGGACCAATATGAAAGATTAGCTAGGGTATTTGAATTCACCTAATCCATCCAATTGAGTTTCATGAAAGCACATTATTGCAATTTAATTAACCAGCATATTCTCTCAAATTATGCCGGAGTTATTATTACACATCAATATCTATCTCTCAATGATTATTGCATGCATAATAATTTATTAAGCATCATAAACACATATAATGATCACAAAAGTAAATTAGCATATCTTTATCTAATTCTACTTATGGTGGACATTACATCGAGCACGTTGTGGGTGTCTCCTCTCAGTACATAACACACAACCATAAAATCAACTAAATGCAGGCCATTACATTCAGAAGCATTAAGAACAATAATATCACTCAACGAAATAATAATCAATCACAATAAATCAAACAATCAATCCATTCAACTTTCAAGGAAAAGGATCCATCAAAACGCTAACGTACAAGTTTAGTTCATAATCAAAGATTTACAATCAAACATGTTTTTCAATAATAAAAGAGAGCTACAAGCAAGATAATAAAGAAGGAAAGGGATAGAAAAACTCTAGGTGCGATGAACTCTCGTCCTCCTCCTGTTGCGAATTCATCTAGCTTCCACTTTCTCCAAATCCAAGCTTGATGATGAGAATATGGCTTAAGGATCGAATCTGAATCCTCTTGTCTCCAATGTGATCTTCTTCTCCCCCCTTTGCCTCTTCTTCTCTCTCTTGGTCTCTTCTTGGTCCTCTGATTAGAGCCCTAGCCGACTCTGTTCACTGTTCACACTGCCATTCACTATTCACAGGTGGCGCCACTGTTCATCATCTACTATTCACATGTACAGTACTATTCACGTGTACGTTACTATTCACGTATACGCTCACATCTTCAATTTAATCCACTAAGGCTCTTCAATTACGCACAAACTCTTATTACCTGCATGCTAGAATAAAAATATTAAAAATAACCGATAATTACCCGAGAATGGAACACAAGTAGGTGAAGAAAGGTACTAGTGAAGGTCCATTTTTGATCAAGAAATGGAGCCAACAGTAACCTTTACAGACACAGACATGCGAGGAGTGCACTGGCCATACAATGATGCAATTTTCATCATGGCAATGATGGGGGGGTGGCCATCTACAGGACGATGGTTGACAATGGAAGCTCGGTAAACGTCCTATATAAAGTGGCATTTGAGATGATGGGGTTAAAACAAAGCCATTTGCATCCCTCGAACGAACCTTTATACGGTTTTACGGGCGATTCAATCATCCCCCTAGGACTGATCATCCTACCCCTCACCCTGGGAGAGCAAGGTCGCCTAGCGACCACTATGGCTGATTTTCTGATCATCGACTATCATACGGCTTACAACATCATCCTAGGGAGGCCCGCTCTAAACGATCTAGAGGTGATCTCCTCTACAAAACACTTGACCCTGAAATTCCCAACCCTAACGGGTGGGAGACATGTATATGGGGAGCAGAAGGTGGCTGTGAGGAGATAATCATATTTGGCACCAGGAAGAAGGCAGCTAAAGCCAAAGCTGCGACCGCTACCCCCCTCCAATGATAAAGACGCATTAGCTGGCTGCGCCCAATAACTATAATCACAAGGAAAAGACTTATCACTCCACCAAAAGCCAGCAAGGCCCGGACATCACAAGATAACATAGAAAAGACTAAAAAAATTCTTCTGTAAAGTTTATCTCGATCAATAAAGACGCATTTTTTCTATCATACAGTTCTCGCATCAATAGGACCAGGGGGATTAGCATATATAAAAAAAAACAACAAACACATATCCTCCCCCCCCCTCCGGGCATAGCGAATCGCCTCTCACGGGCTCGTTAACGAGAAAGTCTTCTACTTTTGAACCTACAAGCCCACCACGTGTTCGTTAATGAGAAAGTCTCACACTTTCAAACCTACTAGCTCGCTGAAAAACTGAGCATTGGTAAAAGTCGCCAACCTGACAGCCCACGGGCTCTCTAACAAGTAGAGTCAATAGACATGCTCGAGGTGACAGACCTAGAGGTATAGACATTGGCAGTACCCGCCTACCTGAGGGCTGATGAGCTCTCAAACTAGTGGAGCCAATATAAACACTCAAGGTGAAATCCCTCCCTGTTCCCCTAAGTATTGACAGAGACTAGCCGACCTGGATCGCCAAGAGCCGCAGAAGCAACGAACTCAATACCCGCGGTAGACAGCCTCCCCGATGAGCTGTATATATTAGTGAGATCTCGCCAAGGGGCCACAGACTCCCAAACTAGCATAGCTAGCATCTACAAATAGCCGGCCTTCCCTAGGAGCCGCGCTAAAGGTTGACAAGACTCGCCAACACGAGAAGCTCTTTAACTCGCGAAGTCAACCCTTGATAAAGCAACAAAGTTCAAGGAATACCCGCGAGGTAACAAGCTTGTAAGCCCTTCAAATAACTAAGGCTGCTGAAGCACACCCAATGAAAGGATTTCCTCGAGCCAAAAGCCTACTGTGACTCCCTGAAGAAGATCGCTTACCAGGTTCTATCTTCCTATATATATTCGTGTTATGAGTGTTACTTTACTAAACGCTTATGAGCACATATTTATATAGAGCTAGTAAAGAAAAAATATGAGTATAGCATGAAATTTAGCAGAAAATAGAATTTATTATTATTAAAGCCATAGAACGGGCTATGATTACAATAAGGTTAGATACAGAGAATCATCACAATCAGAAAATTACAACCCTATAATCAGTAAAAAAGGCAGCTTGAATACAAATGCGATTCTCTCAAGGAGAAGTCAAGGGCTACTAAGACGTAGTAGTGTCCGATGTCTCAATTTGCTGACAAGTTGTTTTGAAGTATCTTTCAGAACCCATGTCACAGCACTCTACTAGTACACTTTCCATTTCCGGCAATGGTAACGGAGCCGATAAAAGCAAGAGGAAACTGTCTAACAAAACCACTTCAAACCGACTCATCTAAACTTGATAATAAGAAGCTTGCGTACAATAGGGAGAAATATTTTCTTATTGTTGAAATTTCACCATAGAACAAGCTCGGGTTCACCGACCTGATTGAGATGTCATATTAAGAAGCCCGCATAGCTCGAGTTCACTATCGTACTTAAGGAATGGTGTGGAAACTTACATAGCTTGAGTTCACAATCGTACTTGAGGAATTGTGTGGAAACTTACATAGCTCGAGTTCACTATCGTACTTGAGGAATCGTGTGGAAAGACTTGCATAGCCCAAGTTCACTATCATGCTTGAGGAATCGCGTAGAGAAGCTCAGTCAAGTCTTTCAACATGATTCCTCAAGTACGATAGTGAACTCGAGCTATGTAACTTTCTACATAATTCCTCAAGTACAATAGTGAACTCAAGCTATGTAAGTTTCAGTCACCACAGAATCGTGTAGGAATTGCATAGCCTTCTGCCTCAGAATAAGTTTGAGTTCACAGTAATGTACGGCAGTCACATGGAGAGATTGATATGTGTGAAGTCCGCGCTGATGTAGAGAAATGAGCTCAGTCAAGAATAAAGGATCGCGGTGAAGGTGAAAAGTCGCAACAGGGTGGCAGCCTCCCTATAGCCCCATCAAAAGAAGGTAGGGAGGTCGCAACATATGAAGAAAAGGAAGAGGTTCGACAGACCTAACTAGGGGAAGACTCTTAAGCTTAACCATCAACAGGTGGGTCGAGGAAGTCTTCAGGTGTTTCGATAGCACCAGCAGCCTGCAGTCCCTCAAACCCCCTAATCAGTTCCTCAACAGGTGGGTCGAGGAAGTCTCACGGCAAGTGCGGATGACAAAGCCAAATACTAAAAAGGAGATTACTTTAGGCTTCGCCATTCATGGCCACCTTCTTCTCCTTCCAACACCTGTCCCTTCGAAAGAACTCCTCATTACTTCTGGCCAAGTCCTCTTTTAGTTTCTCCATTTGTCCCTAGACTTGAGCCATTTCACTGTGGGCCTGCTCAGCCTCGGCTTGCTTTTCATTTAATGCAGCAGCCGATTCTTTCAGCTCCATCTCCAGGGCCTTTTTGCGGGCATGTAGTTTCTCGAGTTCCACCGACAGCTCCTTCTCACGGCCTCAAGCAACAGCAAGGCTCTACTCCGTCTTCTCAAGTTCGTTACGGAGAACCCTCTTTTCCTCATCATTGTCCTCTGATTCAAGCATGTTTTTATATGATAAGCAGACAGTCTGAGAAAAGAAAGAAACAAAGGTAAATAGGATGCAGGAAACAAAAACATATATGCACAAGCAGAGATATGTATATAAACGCACAGCTTACCAGGAGAGCATGGCGAACTATTGTATGGCGAAGATCCGAACCCTCATCCTCTTCGATGCGCTGGCTCAGGCCCCCGGTGAGGAACTCCTCGTAAAGCATTGGAGCTCGATCAAGGTATTCCTTCGCGATCTCACCAAGACCCCGGCTCGAGGACAGAAAAATAGCTAGGCCCATCACGGTGGTAGGGCCAAATATCCTCTAAAAAGGCTACTCCGCGGAGACATCGAAATCGATGTCCTTCCTCATTCCGCGAGCACACTCAACAACAGCAACAGGAGGTGAGCGCTTGCAAGCAGAATCCTCTAGGAGTAGAACCTGGTCGCTCTTATTGGAAGCCCCCAACTTAGTCTTTTTAGGAAAGGTGAGGAGAGGAGATCCAGCCTACTCTTTCCCAAAAGGATTTCTTTATATTCAGACTCCTTATCAGACCTCGCTGCGGGCACTGTGGTTGTTGCTCCACATCACCCACCTGAGTCTTGCTTTGAGGGCGAGCAAGGATTATCTCCCGAACTTGCTTAGCAGAGGGTACCTCCTTGCTCGGGGCACGCAGCCCAGCCGCCCTTGTACCCCGCTCTACAAGTTGCTGCAACTTACCCTTGCGATCAAAAGCAAGCTTGAAGTTCATCAGAAGCTCCTCAGTGACCTGCTTATATGCAACGAGCTCCCTTGGGTCCCTCGGGATCAAGGCAGTGAGAGCACCCAGCGTCTCCCTCTTCTCGTTAAAAAGAAAAGAGTTGAGCTTGTTCCGTCTGCAAACAAAAAGGGAAAAGGTAAGTACGTGGCATAGACAAGGAAAACAAGAAATAGAACCAACTCACCGGGCTTCAACATGAAGCTCCTATTTTTCAGAAGCTCAATTTCGGGGACCTTAATAAAGAAATAGTTTACTTTGTAGTCCCCAGTGTTCGAACTGGAGTTCGCCTGTAACAGCTCCCTGTACTTACTAGCCCACACCACCAGGTGGTGCACCCCGACATGGAGGGTATCTTTAGGCAAACCCTTTGGCAGAAGGCATTGTCTCAGGATGAAACAATACATGATAACATTGTCACTAGGAAAAGGAAGCCTATTCCTTCTGAATAACAGATAGAGGGTGAGAAGCTGTCTATACGAGCTGGGGGTAAGCTGCATGGGAGCAAGCTTCAGCAAGTTCAGCACATCAATAAGGAACATCGGAATAGGGAACCTCAAACCCTCCTCCAGGTGGGAGTGACTAACGGCGACAAAACCAGGTAGCGGGTAAGCAACCCTACTAACCACAGCCGGCACCAACACTTGATGACCACTGGGGAACCGAAAGCAATCCACCATGACCTTCAAATGCCCCCGATATATCCTGTAAGGAACGGACGCGAAGACATTCTTTTTCCTGCGCAGCCCCCTGTAAGCGGCTCGAGGGAGACTGTCAAGTATCTCTATGCCGTTTGCCACCTCCACCTCTTTGAGATGGTCGAGATTATCGATCTGATAAAGTACGCGATTGCCCCCGGGGAACCTTTTTGGGGCAATATGATCCCCTAACGACCATAGGCAGAAGCCTTCGTACCTTTATCCTCACGAGACCTCTGGACACATGAGTTAGACATCTACAAAAGGAAAAGATTAAAATCAGACAACAAAAAAGGAAACCTAGGTGTCTACTGCAACCTAAAGGCTTGAGTCAAAGGCACCAGAGGGTCACAATTGAGCACCCCCCCCCCCCCCCCCCCCCCCTCACCCAAAAAAAAAAAAAAAAGGTTTACAATTTTCAGGCATTCACAAAAACCCTAGGCACACGAGTTTAAGATAGAATATTTAACAAAGAAGACAACAACAACAAAGGGATTGCAACGAAAGATAGAAGATTTACCGAAAGTAAGCAGAAGATGATGAACGCAACAAGCGGAGAAAAAGCGGCAAACCCGATCACACAGACGAGCGCAAAGCCTTGAAGACGCCCTCTGGAGGCAAGGACCGACATAAGATGAAACACAACACTGTTGTTTTTCCAAGAATGATCAGCAGAGAGAAACGAAGAATTTCCAAGAAGTTTGCGAAGAATGAAGAAAATAGTACGAACAACCATACATATAGATGAAGAACTTGAACTCGAACCATCAGATCAAAACAATAATAACTTGGAAGAAGATCTACGTCCACTATTCAACCTTGGGATATGGCATGACACTCAAAGATCACTTATTTAACGTATGCATTTAATGCGCTTGGCAAACGTGGCGGTTGACATGACTCAACCCACTTATTAAAAGAGTAACCGCCCTTGGACCTTGGAACCAGCAACTTCAAAAGACGACCCACGGGCTTCTCCATGAAACAAACTAATGACAGCCTGTTGAAAATGCAATCCACTAGAAAACTTTTCAGCTTCCACCTCGAAGATATCAAGCTAGAAGTTGGGGGGCTAATGTTGTGTGTTAAATTATCCCAGGCCCAAACATGCCCAAAATGCTGAAACCACCAGCAAAGGCCCAACACACGTAAAAGGCCAATGAATTGCTACAAATTGAAATGGGCCCCGACCCGACGTACGACGAATGAAGAAACTCTAAACAAACGACTAAGTGTTACACCCCGCAGATCGCTAGCCACGAAGCCCACAGCTCATAAATGACGCAACTCGAAGCCTCAATTAAAGGAAGAATCTTAAGAATACAGGGATTGCATTCGGTCAACTAAGTAGACTTCCAATCAATCTTAAATTCCTTACGATCAGCTATTGCATTTATATTAAACCACGTCCATTAAGTGATCGAATTTCGCTCTTAAATCATATAATCAGATTCCATGTAAAATAGGATGACTTCCGCCCCTTCACACTATAAAAGAAGCAGGATACCCCAGTTACAAAAGTTACGAATATTTCCAGAAAGCACTTATATAAGCGAGCCTCACAATACACCTAGCGAACTTGACTTGAATATCAAGAACAGTGGATGTAGGCATTCCCTTAAAGCTGAACCACTTTAAAATCACTCTTGTCAATCTTTTTACAAGTTTTATCCTTTAGTTTTTCTATATTCATCAATTTACCACGTTGACCGGATTTGCACGTCAATAGTTAACAACTCAAATAAAAAAACATAAAGTAAAAAATTATGAGAATTTCTTAAATTTTTAAAATTTTTTATTACTTTAATAGTTTATTTTTAAAATTTTAATTTACTATAATTAAATTTTCATACATAAAAGTTATTTTTTATATTTTGATATTAATTTGAAGCGTTATTTTGAATGATTGAATTTTTATACATTAGTTTTTATTGTAATAATTTATTTATTTTTTTTTTTAAAAGGTTTTTAATGATGATGTTAATTTTTTTTAATACTTAAGGATTTTTCTTATAAAATTTGAGTGTTTTATTATTTTGATTTTATTAAAAAAAAAATTAGTGACAGATGTTATAATGTTATTATATGTACAAGTTAAAGTTAATTTGTTAAATGTTTTTAAAAAATAAGGTAAAATCGTATTTTCAACCTATTCAATTACATTTAATGGCAAAATAATTAATGTGTATATTCTATTATATTTGACTATCAAAAAATTTATCAAAAAAATAGAGATCCATTTAGAAATATTATTAATAATTAAAAGGATAAATTATATTTTTAAATAGGAGATTCATTTAAAATTTTTATTTTTTTTAAAAAATAATATAAAATGATCATATTATTCTACTTTAAATACATGTACCTTTTCCTTTAGCTATAAATATTACTGTTTTTTCCCATAATACGAGCACAACAATATCAAACTGGCCCTAAATATTGGACACTTCAAAATCGGAAGGGATGGAAATCTCTATCAAATGACTCATCTAACCCACTAGCACGTTGTGCATCACGTTGTGGAATTCACAGCCCAAGACCGTCGCCAAATATTCCACCGCGACCTAAGTGGCAGACCAGAGAAGCCCACTAGCACGTTCAATTAACTATTATGAGTGATTTGGAAATCAACAAAGCCATTACTCTAGGGTCAATTTTCTACTATGAGTTAATTACTTTTCTCAATATTCAACATTTCTTCATTGAGACAACTTAGACTCAATGACAACTGGCTCTCATTCTTCACTAGCATCGGCTTCTAAATAAAAGTGTTGATTATTTTTAAAATAAAAATATTTAAATAAAAACAAATTTAATAAGAATGATAAATATGAAAAAAAAATATTGTAAATAAAAGAAAATATTATAATTACGGAATAAAATATTATAATTATAATTAAGTGATTAATTGTTAAATGATAAGTCAGAATTTTTTAAAAACTTTTTATTTTATGTTATTTTTTTTACTATTTTTTAAAAACTTCCTTTTAAGTCCCCCAATTGTCTCGCATAGTCATCTCCAACGCTCGTGGAAGGACATGATTCTGATTGAAGTTGTAAGTTAAGAAAAACATATTAGATCTCATATTACTCCGGTTCATTCCTACCAATTTGATTTTCTTCTCTTTAATTTGATTTTCTTCACTTTTAACATTATTTGTTGGTAGCTTTAATGTATTTGGCTGCCTGAGTTTACAACATTTGTGTAGGAGAAACAGTAGTGTACAATTATCCTTCGTAGAAATAATAAAATTATTATTCTTTAGTGAAAAGATTGGGAGGAACAAAAATGTTCCTTCAAGAATCAAAAAATATATGCATCTAAATCAAAGTTTGCTGAGGTTTTCTAAAGATCCAAATTCACAGTTCATGTAATGTGTTTTTTTTTACTTGGAGCAATCTTGACAGTTGTATGAATATTTACGAGAAGAATTAATTATCATTTTGATAGTTGTATGAATATTTGTTTTCTCGATTTCAAGTTTATTGACGTGGGTTGCATTCGCATCAACTTGCTGTATATCACTCATGAGTCCCAGTCAATGTAGACAAAGACCCTTGACTAATAATATAGTATTAAGCATGGCATAAAATAAAATGAAAATAATTTCGTGTTGAAAAATTAATGGTTGAATAGGATTTTCCAAATTCATTTTTGTCAAACACGGTTGAATTTTCTATAAAGAAGCACAAATTTTTCTTTCCCATGAGAATATGTGAATGAGTTTGAATATACAACTAAGTCTTTGTTAATTAGAAGGACTCCAAACACTAGACAAGCAAGGCCAATTTAGAACACCAAACATTACACTATTTTGGTATTAAAAAGACATCTTTATGTAATATAATTACACCAATTGTTTTTTTACTCCAATGTTATTAACACAAAATTGGTGTAAAAAGCATCTTTAAAGAATATTAAATAAAGAATATTATTTATATAATATTATTAATTTTTATTTAATAACTTATACAAAATTAATTAATTTGTTTGATATACTTAAATAATTAATCATATAATATTAAAAAATAATTATTCATATAATGAGTCACATATTTTTATTAATAGTTGAACAAATCATACTTTAACTTAAACATACTTTAACACATAAGCATTTAATTTAATAAACACATTTTGTTCAATTTTTCACTAAAACTCATAAACATTTTCAAATTTAATTTTTTGAATTACTATATTACTCCCACAAATGTTCAATTAATGCATTACGAAGTACAATGTGAGTCTCCTTGTCTTTGATTTGCCTATGTTGAGCAAGGAACTGCTGAAACCAGTAGTCTCATCTACTACTATCTCAACTTCGGGGACCGGTGCTTCCCTCTAATTCTCAATGTCTGCATCGACATTACGTTCATCCTCAATGATCATGTTGTGCATTATGATGGATGAAGTCATTATATCATGCAGTACTCGTTTATTCCAAAAACGTACTGGTCCCTTGACTATTGGAAATCATGATTGGTGAACTCCAATGGTACGTGATGCTCTCCAAAGTGAACAAATGAGAATTTATGCCAAAATGGCTCGTGATCAACAATTTAAAGGAGGAAGTGGATCATCTAATACCTTTGGCCAATTTTTTGGTGATTTGGGAGGAAGTGGATACCTTCCAGATTACTAAATGGTTATTTAGAATTTTTGTTATCGTATGTTTTATTATTAAATTATGTTGTGATTTGCTTTATTTTGTATTTTAATTTCGGATATGTATTTAATTTCACTTAATTTTAATATTATTATTTTTATTATATTATTGTATTTTTATATTATAATTATTAAAAATTTAGAGATGAGATAAAAAATGGATTAAATAAATTATATATATAATATTGGGTTTATTTTGAAGATCTCGTCGAGATCTTTTCGACTGTATATTTTTTATAATATTTTAATTTATAAACTTTATTATTTGTCAAATTTTATAAATACATTAAATTATAAAAGGATATAAAAGAAATAAAATTTGTTTGAACTAACCAAAAGAGGGTAAAATAGTGTCACGCCAAATTTCATCAAATCAGGTGTGATACTATTCATCACACCATTTTTTTTAAACAAAAATAAATTTGAAAATATATTTATATAAGAATGATAAGTATGAAAGAAAATATTGTAATTACGGAATAAAATATTGTAATTATAATTAAGTGATTAGTTGTTAATTGATAAGTCAGAATTTTTTAAAAACTTTTTATTTTATGTTTTTTTTTACTATTTTTAAGTTATTTGACTACTTAAAAAAATACCTTAATATGTCCAATTCAGACCAATTAAATATTAAGTGAAAAATACAAATGACCCCTTAGTCTTTATGTAACATCCGTAATTTTCAGTAATTACGAAAAGTACCTATAATTGTTATTAATTATGTGAAAATGATGTAATGTGTTTAATTTGATTAATTTTTAGGTATACAAGTGGACCAGGTGGAGCAGTCTAGAAAGAGTGCATGAAGGAAAAGGAAAAATGCTGGCAGTGAGTATCGCGACTAGCTACCGCGACCAGGGATCACAGTGTGCAGCTCGCGGTGAAAATGAAGGTTTTGGGCAGTGAGCATCGCAACCCAAGACCGCGACCAGTAATCGCGATAGGATGCTCGCAATAAAATAGTGAAAACGACCAGTGAGTATGGCGATCAGAATCGTGACCAGAGATCGCGATGAAAGCGGTGAAACTGCTCCAGTGAGTATCATGATCAGATGGCGCGACCACAGATTGCGATGAGCGGTCGCAATAGCCAAAATTTTATAAAAAAATAGATGGCGGTGGAAGCTTCACGAAGAAGCTAACAGAAAATAGAGAGAGAGAGTCCGAGTGAAGAAAAAGAAAAAGAGAAAGAAAAAGAAGAAGAGGAAGAAAAGAAGAGAAAGAAGAGAGAGAAAGAAGGAAAGAGAAAGAAAAGAAAGAGAATAAGGAAGGAAGAAGAAAGGAAGAAGAAGAAAGAGAAGGAAAAGAGGAGGAAGAAAGAGAAGAAGAAAAAGGAGGAAAAAGGAAATCTAGAAAAGAAACTGTTAGAAAAACGGTATCCAGGTGTACACTCCTTTTTGAAACTTTGTGGTTTTATTATGTATTTTGATTCGAATCTGAGATTTTTTGAATATTTTGGTAGATATATGTTCATACGGTTCTTTATTTGAATATTTTGATTTAATCGTATTTAGATTATCACGATTATGTTGAAATAAATTTTTTCAGAATATCGTATGAAATAAATCGTATAATTTCCATGAAGTCACATACATATGTTTTACGAATATTATTTGAAAATTATGATTGTTGAATTTAATTTGATTTGTAAATTACTGTTGTTGATTTTGAAATAAATACAATGAATTGTTATGAAAGTTGAAAATTCTGTATTGTGAAATAACCCTATGATACTCGAACATAGAAAATGGATATAGGAGGTTGGTATACCAGCTGGGTTATTTTAGCTGTACTGCACCAATATTGATCTTGATGTTGATATTACGTACCTCCCTAAGGATTAGTCCTGGGGTAGGGAATTATGATATTGATATTATGTACCTCCCTAAGGATATCGTGTACCCGGTCCTAGGGTAGGGAGTTATACGTACCACCCTTGGATGGAGCAAGCCCCAAGTGCCGGTCCTAGGGTTGGGAGTTCTTTTCGACAGGCAGCCACTGAGTGGTCGATGTCGAACGACCCATATTCCAGTCCAGAAAAGTATGTTGAGTATACCAAAGGGCCAGAATTGAAACGAAATTTGAATAAAATGTTTATAAGCGAATTTAGAAATTGATTTCTTATGATTATTTATTTATTTGAGTTGCATAATAATATGTTTGAATATGATGTTATTTTGAAAAGTTATTTCGTGAATTTTATAAATATTTTAGTGTACACCCACTAAGCGATATGCTTAGCGCGTTGATTTTATCACGTGTAGGTCCTAGAGATACCAGAAGAGAAAAAGACTAAAGAGGAGGTAGCTGCAGACGAAGATTCAGAGTCACCATACCTTTGGGTAGTTATATAGTTTGTATATTATATTCAGTTAAGCATGCATATACAGAAGTTTATAAAGTTTGTAATATATGAGTTTTGTAAATGTTTGTAAATATTTGTTTAATGGTTTATGTTTTTCAAAGTTTTGTAAATATTAATTATATATTGTTTTATTGAAAATATTTGGAAAGTCGCACTATATGGCAGAGTGCGCATATGATTGAGAAATGAATTTTCAAGTGTTGATATTCTATTATTTAAGCTTTTGTCAAAAACAGGATTTTTGGAAAGCCAGAAAAACAGAGGAAACTCTGGCAAAATTTTTCAAATAAGTTTTGATGGGCTCACTAGAAAGAATTTAAAAATATAAATTATTTGGTTTTCAATGGTTTTCAAATTATAAAATGAGTTAAGAAAAATTTGAAAACCGGGTAGCGCTCCATGGGTCGATCCATACGGGTCGGGTCTGAGGGTGTTACACTTTATGTTAGTAAATAGTCAGTCAAATTTAACGGTTTTAGGGGTATTTAAGTTTTTATGCATAAAAATAACAATTCAGGTTAAAAAAACTAAAGAAAAAAATTAAAATTTTTTTATTAAATAAACATTTAGTTCTAAAATAAAATGATAACAACTCAAATAAATAAATAAAGTAAAAACAATTATGAGAATTTCTTTAATTTTTTAATTTTTTTATTACTTTAATAGTTTATTTTTTTAAATTTTTTTTATTTTACTATAATTGAATTTTCTTACATAAAAGTTATTTTTTATATTCTGATATTAATTTGAAACGTTATTTTGAATTATTGAATTTTTATAAATTAATTTTTATTGTAATAATTTTTTTTTTAAAAGGTTTTTAATGATGGTGTTAATTTTTTTTTAATAATTAAGGACTTTTCTTATAAAATTTGAGTGTTTTATTATTTTAATTGTTTTTTAAAAAATTAGTGACATATGTTATATTCATATTACATGTACAAGTTAAAGTAAATTTATTCAATTTTTTTAAAAAAAATAAAAAGTAAAATCGAATTTTCAACCTAATCAATTAAAGTTAATAGTAAAATAATTAATGTGCATATTCTGTTATATTTTACTATTAAAAAAATTTGTCAGAAGGAGTAAAGTTATGTATTTTTAAGAAGTTAGGGGTCATACCAGCTAAAAAAGAAAATATAGGTGAAAAAGTGTAATACAAAAAATGATAGGGACCAAAATGGTTTTAGTCTTTAGTCAAAATGTTACCTCTAATAGTCAACCATTTAGTCAATGGTATTAGATTGTAATTAATAAAAAATGCGATTTCGTTATAATTTGTCTAAATATTAGGGTATTTCATTTTCTTTATTAAAAAAATGCAGAATTTAACAAATAAAAGAAAAATATATACATTGACTTTGATTATGCATTGATTGAAGTATATCCATAGAAATAATGTACGTAGCACTTGTTTCTTCATTGTTAATATTTACATTTATAACTGAGAAAAAAGTATAACTAATAGCTTTGTATGCCAACATCACTAATTTTTCGATCCCACTAATATATATATATATATATATATATAGCGACTCGAACCTGGATATTACGATGAGTGCTCTTGCCACCAAATCATATTGGGTGGTCGATTCCACTAATTAATAATAATTGTAATAATACAGAGCTTGTTTCTTCTCAACTTTGTAAAAGCAAAAAGCATTCTAAGGCAATTAATTTCAAAAGTCAAAAGTGTAACGTGTTCTAGTCTATACGCATTCGAGTTCGGAAAAGGCGAGGTAATTGATATTTGATAGTGTTTTGTGGAATTCACTTGGAAAATATAGAAAGTGAAAGTAACTAGTTAGTTTGCATTATTATTTATACTTACACATATCTACTTATTTCTCATAGCTCTTGTATCACCAAATTACCTTTGGAATTCATCTCTCATGGAAACAAATCAATCTTTCTCTGTTGTGTTACTTTTCTTCTTACTTCATTTCATTACTTCTTGCTCATCATTATCAACCAAAAATATTGTTACAGATGGAGAGGCTCTTTTTGTCCTGAAAGCTAGTATAACTCATGATCCTAACAATTTGTTGGCTAATAATTGGTCAACAAGTAGCTCTGTCTGTAACTGGATTGGGGTCACTTGCGGTGTGCGTCACCGTAGAGTGTCACGCTTGGATATTTCTTCATCTGGTCTTGCAGGCACCATCCCACCTCAACTAGGAAATCTTTCTTTCCTTGCAGTGCTAAACATCAGCAACAACAGTTTTTACGGCTCTCTTCCTGATGAATTTTCTCATTTACGTAGATTGCTATACATTGATTTAGATCATAACCAACTTTCAGGTACCGTGCCCTCCTCAATCTTCAACATATCTTCGTTGCAACAACTTATACTCAGAGACAACCAGCTCTCATCCTTCGCAAATATGTCCGGTGGTGGACCTAATAATTTCACGTATCTTAGTTTGACTACTAATATGTTTGAGGGAGAAATACCATCCTTCATATTAAAGTTCAAACAGCTGCAGATTTTGGGCTTGGCGTATAATAGTTTCAAAGGAGGAATACCAAAAGAAATCGGCAACTTGACTAAGCTCAAGGAGCTATATATTGGCTACAACAAACTACAAGGTATATTTGATCATAGCTGCCTATCTAACTAATCAAGCTCATGAAAGATTTGTTTGAAATATATATTTTTTATTTTTTTTTGCAGGAGAAATTCCTCAAGAGTTAGGCAATCTTGCAAAGTTGGAGAAACTATCGCTAAATTATAATGTCCTAACTGGGCATATTCCTTCACTTATTTTCAACATATCTTCTTTGTTGCTGATTGATTTTTCAAATAACAGTTTGACAGGTGATTTCCCTTAGAAAATGTAAAAACGTTATTTTCATCCTCTTTTTGAAAAAAAAATGTGTACATGTATAACAATCAAATCATGACTACAGGTACAATCCCATCCAATTTGTGGAAATGTAGAGAGCTTATTCTTTTTTCCTTGGGGAATAATCAGTTCAAAGGACGTATACCAAGGGAGATTGGCAACTTGACCTCATTAAAATATTTTATTGTAGGCTTCAACAACTTAACAGGTAGGTACTTTATGAATCACTCTTCATTATTTGATAGTATCTTATTTTATAATTCTTCTTGTAATCTTATCGTCAATTATGCTTACATGTAGGTGGAATACCTAATGAAATTGGTAGTATTCCTAATCTAGAGGATCTAGAGCTTCATTTCAACAACCTAGATGGTTATGTTCCAGCAACAAATCTTCAATATTTCAACATTGAAATGGCTTTCGCTTGCAAGCAATAAACTCTCAGGAAGTCTTCCATCAAACATTGGCCTAATTGGGATTCCAAATATTGAGGAGTTTAATGTTGAAGAAAATTATTTTAGTGGGACATTTCCCAACTTTATCACCAATGCTTCCAGGCTTTATGCTCTGGATATGGAATATAATTCATTCTCAGGTTTTATTCCCAGCACAATAGGTAATGGTTTAACAAGTCTTCAGCGGCTCAACTTAGGTGCCAATAACTTCACATCAGCTACCACGGAGTTGAGCTTCTTAACGTCTTTGACAAATTGCAAGAATTTAAGACTGGCTTCATTTGGTGAAAATCCACTGAATGGCTTCCTTCCAACTTCTATAGGAAATCTTTCTAATTCTTTAGAAAGGATTTACTTGAGTATTTCCAATATTGGTGGCAATATTCCCCAAGAAATCGGCAACTTGAAAAAGTTGATGTTATTAGCTTTGGGCGAAAATGAATTAACAGGATCAATTCCTGTTACACTTGGAAACTTGAAGCAACTCCAAGGTCTTTCTCTCGAATTGAACAAGTTAGAAGGATCCATCCCTAATGACCTTTGTCATTCGGATAAATTGGTTGACTTGCAATTGGGAAATAATAAGCTTTCTGGAGCTATACCTCCATGTCTTGGTAATATGAATACTCTAAGAACACTCTCGTTGAGCTCTAATGGGTTAAGTTCTGTTATACCCCCTTCTCTTTGGAACCTTAAAGACATCTTGCACATTAACTTGTCATCAAATTCTCTAATTGGAACTCTTCCATTAGCTTTTGGAAATTTAAAGGTTCTGGTAGATGTAGATTTGTCAAGAAATTATTTAACCGGTGAGATCCCAACCACAATTGGAGGCCTACAAAATCTACAGAATCTCTCCTTAGGATATAATAGTTTACAAGGTTCCATTCCTGAATCATTTGGGGGCTTAATAAGCTTGGAGTTTTTGGATTTGTCCAATAATAATCTATCTGGAGTTATTCCCAAATCCTTGGAGGCACTATCATACCTCAAATATCTCAACTTGTCTTTCAATCAGTTAGAGGGAAAAATTCCAACAGAAGGACCATTTTCAAACTTCTCAGCTAAATCTTTTATAATGAACCATGCACTATGTGGTTTGCCGCGATTGCAAGTCCCACCCTGCAAAACAAATACTCATCCAAAATCTAGGATCACGGTTGTCCTAGCCATTGCTTTGCCACTAACACTTATTGTCTCTATGACTTTGATCATTGTGATGAGAGAATATCGAAAGTGGAGGAGCTCACAATTAGCTAGTAATAACGATGTTGATGTACCACAGCAAACAATATGGAGAAGAATTTCTTATCAAGAACTTGTTCGAGCAACAGAAGGATTTAGCGAAAGCAACCTCCTTGGCAGAGGGGCTTTTGGTTCGGTTTTCAGAGGGAAACTTTTAGATGGGATGGAAATTGCAGTAAAGGTGTTCCACGTGAAAATGGAAAGAGCACTAAAGAGTTTCGATGTTGAATGTGAAGTGTTAAGTGGTATTCGTCATCGAAACCTCGTTAAAGTTATCAGTAGCTGTACAAATAAGGATCTTAAAGCCTTGGTACTAGAGTACATGTCTAATGGAAGCCTAGCAAAGTGCTTATATTCTAATGAATTCTTTTTGGACATATTACAAAGATTGAATATACTGATAGATGTGGCATTGGCATTGGAGTATCTTCACTTTGGTTACTCAATTCCTATAGTACACTGTGACGTCAAGCCGAACAATGTATTGCTAGATCAAGACATGGTTGGACACTTGAGTGATTTTGGCATAGCAAAGCTATTAGGTGAAGAAGAATCTATGACACAGACACAGACCTTTGCCACAGTTGGTTATATGGCACCAGGTAAAATGTTCCAAATTTTACTCATTGCAATATTGTTTTTATTTTATTTTATTGATATTTATATTTTTTAATATTAAAGCTAATCAAGTCATTCGCAGAGTATGGAAGAGAAGGAAGGGTATCTCGAAAAGGTGATGTTTATAGCTATGGTATCATGCTGATGGAAACATTCACAAGGAAGAAGCCGACTGATGAAATATTTACAGAGGAGATGAGCTTGAGGCATTGGGTTGATGACTCATTTAATCGTTCGATCATGGAAGTTGTGGATAACGATTTACTAGGAATAGAGGATGCACATTTCTTAATGTGGGAACAATGTTTGTCATCTATCTTAAGTTTGGCAATGGATTGTACTAGAGAATTACCTGAGGATAGGATCAACATAAGAAATGTTGTAAGTAGATTGATACAAATTAGAACGATATTTTTGCTCGGTACCAGAGCACGTCATGTAAGCGTGAGGTGATAAAAATAAGCAATAATGTATTAAATAATGAATTCTTCCAGTCTTATTAATAAGTGGTGGTTATTTTGTTAAGTTATTATTGCTGCGTCTATTATTATTCTTGTTAAAATAAATTAATCAGTTTTTCAAAATTTCATTATTAAATCTCCAACAATCCTACAATCTTTATATGTAAATGAAAGAGTGTCAATATGGCCACCCAAAAAATATGATCTATACATCCAATTCGTAAGTGCCGAGGTGAAAATGTAAAGATAGTTGAATCTATGACCAAGTTTGTGCCAATAGAATGTGACAGGCCCCTAACCTGCTATCTCTCATTAGGCAGCCTGACGGCACTCCACAGTAGCTTCCCAGTTGAGGCTAGCCTCACTGAAAAGCTCTTGTGAAGCTAAGCCGTTTCTTAAATCTAGAAATCTGAGTAGGAATTTGTTTTTTATATAAAACTATTTTATAAAACTTTTGGTAGAATCTTGTCTGTTTTTCTGAAATTACCAAATCTTGGAGACCTGCATAAAAACTTGAACACTTCTATAAAATCTCAACTACTGTGGACCTCCGGTCCATCTCAATAATTCAATCACAACTCAAACAGTTTAAATATCAAAATAAATAATTATCAAGGATAAATAAATCAAATTCTTAAATAAAATACTTATATACTTAAAAACAATATCAAAATACAAACTTAACAACTAAACCGTCCTATATGCTTGTAAAACAGTCACAACATTCTCTGACTGGTCCCGCTGGTTTTTGGCGTCCCTGCAATGTCTGCACCTGTACCTGTACCTGAAAGGTTGATTTAGAAACATAAAACTATAATGAGCTAAAGGAGCTCAGTGAGTGTTAAAATTTTCTAAATAAACTTTTATTATTTTTCTAATAACCTTCCTGAAATTTGAAAAGAATATAAATCTGTTTTCTAATAAACAAATTTGAAAGATACTAAAATCCATTTTCTGAATGTAATATACTGGAATTTAAAATATTAATTCTTTTACTAATTCTAAAAGCTGTACTAACGATTTACATAATAATGAAAGTCTTTTTGTTTCCTCGAAAACTAATCTGAAATCTAAATTCTGAAAACTGGAAAGCTAAGAATATGTATACATATATTTTCACTTTACTAAAAACTGAACAGCTGAAACTATATCTTTTCTGAAAACTGATAAATTGAAATAGTATTTCTTTATATTTCTGAAAACTGAAAACTAACCTGATATTCTTTTATGAAAACTGAAATACTGAAATAATATATTTTCTGAAAAAGTGAAATATTAAGATAATGTACTTTTCTTAAAACTGAAAAACTAAAAGGATGTACTTTACTGAAAATGTTTTTCTAATAAAACTTTTCTGATAAAACTTTCTAATAATATAGTTCTCTAATAATACTTTTCTGATAAATTGCTTTTCTGATAAAATACTTTTCTGAAAACTTATTCTGTCTATTTTCTGAATACTGTACTGAAATCTGTTTTTCTGAAAATCTAGCCAAGCCTAACGTACAAAAGCTCTTAATTTATTATTATTCTGTAGTAAAATCTGAAAATCATATCTGGCTTGGCTTCTGTATCTGAAAACTCCCAATGGACCCCTAAGCTGAGCTGAACTCATAGGTCGACTAACTGCGCCGTACCATATGAGTGGGTCACAGGGCGACTAACTGCGCCGTCCACTATGACATCTGATATTAGTCACGAGGTGACTAACTGATATGCTCAACGTAACATCTGATAAAAGACATCTCACTGTTTATGCGCGGAATGCTGCGTCGCAACATATAGCGAGACAACACCCCAATGTGTGGGCGATTGACAGACTCGACAGACTCAACCCCCCTGGAGTTAGCGGACTGTCCCCCCTTAACTTGCCACACACAAATGGGGCGTACCAGTCAGGTCTAACTGCTAATAACTGATAATCTGATAATCCATAGAAAATCCATGAGTTTGACAACTGTTTTCTTTACTTTGAAAACTAACTTTTAATCAAAAGCATGTGATATACATAAAACTTATTTCTTTAAATAAATATAATCTATAAATTTCTGAGATATAAAATACTTTAATTAAAACATACTTGAACATAAATTCTATTTAACTTACAAAACTCATATAAGTAAATAAACATATATAATATCACAAATACTTCAATCAACTTAAAAACATATTAAAGAACATTTCAATCAAAACGAAATCTTACTTTCGCTGAAATAAAATCATAACTTGTCATAAACTACTTTAAAATTTACTTAAAACATATTATAGAAATAAAATATAATTTACTTAAAAATAATTTTACACTCACTGGTTTCTGATTTTCCTCTAAGCTTGGCGCTCTGGTTCCTTCGTCTCAATACCTTTCTTGTCTTTCCATAACATTTCTTTTTCTCCCTTACTACGGAGATTTCTCCCTAAAGTAATATATTTCCAATAAATCATTAATATAAATACCATCAACTTATACAAAACTCAATTAACACATTTAACACTTTATTTTCTAAGCATCAATTTATATTACAACTATACAGATACAATTTCTAATACTTAATTACACATAAATTGAATTATCTACATTGTCAACTTCAATTTCTACACAATTTCTCATATTAGTCTTCATCAATTTAACATAAATGAATTTCCTTCACTTAACAACATCAAATTCAACTTCATTAAACTCGATTAAACTAATTATAACTTCAATTTCAAATTTAATTTTAAAAATTCTCAAAACTAATGATTCAATTTCATTTCAAACACAACATCACAACAAAACTCATAATACTTGTCACTAATTTGAGAATCATTTTGATTTCTTACTTAATGATTCTAAATTCAAACCATCAATTAATTCAAGAATACTCCAATTACACAAATAACATCTCAATTAAACAATTTAAACTTGAAATCATCAAATCTCCAATTCTTTAACTCACTAGTTTTCTTGATTTTTATTTAAATTAACTCTAATTAAACTAATTTCAAATAAAAAAAACATCATCAAACTCAATAAATTTCTAAAATCAACAAAACCCATCATCAAAATCATCACCCAAACATTCAATTTCACTTATATTCAACAATCAATTTCAAACGAAATCAAAACTCAATCACTTTCTAAAATCAATTCAATTTCATCAATTATCAACTTACAAATTCTACAACACAAATAATTTTATCAAAATTCCAAATCAATTTCATCAACACTTACCCAAGTCCTCCCTACTTTTCTTGCTTTTCTTCTTGCTGGACCCATCGTTCTCCTTCTTTCTCTTTTCTTTTTCTTTTTCTTCTTTTCTTTTCCTTCTTCTTCTCCCGGTTTCTGCAACTTTTCTTCTCCATTTTTCTGCACAATTTCTGCTCTCCCTTGCTTAGCCGACTGTCATCTCTTCTTTCTTTCCTCTCTTTTCTTCTTCCTTTCTTCTTTCTCCCTTGGCTGCACGGTCGGCTCTATCTCTTTTTCTTTTTCTTTCTTTTCTTCTTCAATCCCCCACCACCTCTCTGTTCTATTTTCTTTTGTTTTTGGTTTGGCCGGCTATCACTCCTTTGTTTCATTATAAAATTTTGTTTTTCTTTTGTTTGACTATTTATGGATGAAATCTCACCATGTGTCACTCATACAAATTCCTAGTAATTACAACATGCCCCCTGACCCATTAAAATCATAATGTGACCACCAATTTGAGAGTTAATTACGTGAATTTGGTCAATAATATTTTGATTTACAATTTAATCCATAACAACCCATTAACTCTTTTCCACAAAATCCATTTCAATTTACTTTTCCATCAATTAATTAAATCACAACCTCATATCGTAAAAATATATTTTGACTTCCAATAAATATTCTCAATACTCCAATTTATGGAAATCCTTACTATGTTTTCCAAAACTTATAATTGAATTTCTTATATACTTTATGCAACCTTAATAACCATCTGGAACTATTCCAGATATTTTCCGAGTCTCTGATACCCTTTTTCGGAAACTTTCGGATCCATCCAATAAATTCCACTATAGCACCATTAATACCTTTAACATCTAATTTACTCATAATAAAGGCTTATCTATTTACTTATGTACTGTACAATCAATTCTGAAAAAATATATTATAATACCTGTACGTTTACAGTACATACTACTGGAAGGGTGTATTACAGAATGTATTTTTATTAATATAATGAAAGATAATAATGAATAGTCGGATCCTAGCTTAAATAATAAAAAAAAAGTTCAACTCCACAAGAATTCAGAATTACTAAATCGGCTAAATGTTTAAAAGAGCATTCCTAAGTAAAATAAATAAATTAAAGATAAATTACTAAAAGCATCCAATTAAGTTTTTAGTAGGTCCAATTTTAAATTTGGACAACTCTTTATTTTTGTTTATCGAAAACCCTCACTCATTCTTTGAGACTAATTTGCAGGATTTGGATCACAAGACTCATATGCTCATTGTCAAAAAATGATTAAAGCACATGTTAAAGGTAATACATCGTGTGAGAGTTTTCTTCTTATATTATGGGAATAGATATTTTGACCATATATATAGTGGTTGATCTCGATAAATCCTGACAGACTTGTAATTAATCTTGTAATTATGCAATTAAAAAAAATAGTTTATATATCTATTTGGCAACGCACTCACTACACGGGTTCCCAAAAGTCACCTATGGCAACACACAATAAATGTATATTGCGGAAAATCCCTACGGCAACATGCACCTGCGCATTGCTAATGATCAAAGACATGTGGCGACACAAAACATACGAAAGTTGCTAAAAGTAACAAATAGCAATGTACAGTGAAAGTTGCTATTATCTTATCCCTTATGACAACATATGTTTTTTGCATGTTGCTAAATTAGTTGAGATTTTGCAACGCATAATATGTACATTGTAAAAAAATTGATATATTTAGCAACGCACCCGGTCTGACCGTTGTCGTAAATAAATCTATAGCAACATTCAATTTTCGCCGCTTATGATGGTGGAAGTCAAGTTTTGGGTATCATCCTAAAAGCTTTTACTGTGGGTGGTGTTATAGACAATACAATTGGGGAAGTGCAGATTGTCTCAAACATGCATGAACGTAAGACTGAAATGTTTAGCCATGCGGATGCATTCATAGCCTTACCTGGGGGACTTGGAACTTTAGAATAACTCTTTGAAATCACCTCATGGGCCCAACTAAATATCCACCAAAAACCAATGGGCTTGTTGAATGTTAATGGTTTTTATGATGATCTGCTATCTTTTCTAAATTATGCTGTGGAGAAAGAATTTATCTCATCTCAAGCTTGACGAATCCTTGTCACTGCTTCTGATGTTCATCAGTTATTTGAACAATTAGAAACCTTTGTTCCCGAATATGACAAAACCATATCTAGGTTAGATTGGCCGATTGATAAGGGTAGCAAAAAGCGCAGATTGGCTTGATCTATGTATTTTTTTTTCCTATTCTTGTTTTAAATAAATATGTTATTTTTGTTTTCATAAGCTATTCTTCTCACACACACACTTTGACATTTGATTGTGGGTTGCAAATTGAAAATTATTAAGAGTCTATTCTTGTGTGTTAACAAAATCAACAACCAAAGACAGTGAATCCTCATCTTCTTATACTTTCCTGCTAAAAAATAAATATAAATAAAAATAAAAAAACGAGTGATAAAAAATTATGACAACCGTTTTTGGTGGAGGTAAATGTATTGATTTAGTTTGGACCTTTTTGGTTTGGGGATTTTCGGCATTTTTCCAAGGAGTCTTCATGGCTTACAGTTTTTATGGCTTTTGATTTGAAGCAGAATTTATAAAAAAAAAAAAATTTGATTTGAAGCATAATTGGTTTGCAACATCTTTACAAGGAGTCTGTTTAACAAAAACAAAGCAAACACCAAAAATGACAAGGCTACAATAATTTGCACCACTAAGACTCTAGTAAGGATTATATTTTTAAACAAATGGGGGGTCGATGGAGATAATATAAGTCTCGTATCACGAAAAAACTTATAGAAGCAAGTCAGGGACCTGGAAAAAAACATGCGTTCAAGTTGTTGAAGCCTAAAAATGTAACCAATGCAAGATATTGAAATGAATTTGTTAAACAAAGAACATCAGCAGAGTTTAAAGTAAACAATACTAAATTATTCCAAAAAGTAAATAACATTTTGCTTTCCTTAATATCATTTTATTACTTTGTCTATCAATTTCTTGTATTTACTTATTGTAGGAAAGGAGTAAGAATTTTCGTGTTATGCGATTAAGTCAAAAAACACAGCACACCACAGGGAGAAGGGGTTATGCTCGATCGCATCATATTATGGTTGAATTTTCATAATCTACAAATTCTAAATATATAAGAAATCATAATTTTTATTTGTTATTATTACTACTTGACATTTTGATTCTTCTAATGTAGAAAAATGAAGCTAAAGAGAAAGGAAAAAATCCAGAAAAGATTACAAGGGTTGATATTTTGATTGAAGGACATAAAAGAAAGAAAAACAAGCCTTTAAATGAAGCAGTGCAAACTGTTATGGTGCAATCTTTACAACTATTGTATTGTACAATTACTATTATAACTTAAATGCTAATTGACCCTTATATTAGGATGAAATTAATCAATTGCGAGAGTCAACATGTCTTCCAAATGACAACAACATCAATGAAGACTCTCTTGCAAAAGTCTTAGGAGTAGAGAAGCGTGAGAGAGTTAGAGGCTTTGGATTTAGAGCTACACCATCACGGGTACAGACACAAATTCAATCCGGGGGAAGAATTAAACAACTGGAGGCGGAGTTGGAAGCTACAAATGACCAAGTGGCAAGTCTTAAAGAGATGATAAATATGATAATGAAACAAAATGAGCAGGTAATATGTGTAAAATTTCATTTTATATAATTCTTTTATTTCTAGTTTTACTAAAAAAATGTATTTCTTTAATTAAGTTATTAAATAGAGGTGCACAAGTGGAAGATGCCGTAGGTTCTCATGTATGTACTCTTCCTCATGTATTTACGCCTCAGGTTTAAATCTTGCCTTTTTTCTCCTTATATTTTTAATTATATATAATGATTTGACACTTATATCTTATTATTTTAATTATTTTTTCAGTCCCAATATGAGTGCTCCAATGATGCAAGACATGTCACAATTTGAAAATACACACTGTCATTTGTTACATTAGTACCCAAATGATGATTTCTGAAGATCAAATTGTTGCTGAAGATAGGATTTAAAGTACAAATCCAAAGGATAAAATCCACAACATGCCTCTTGGAAGAGGTTATTGGAGAGTTTGGATCGATGCGGTTTTCATTGATATTAAGGTATGTCGATCTACAGATGAATACGAAATGCTTTCACAAACTGTTGGAAGTAGTGTTGCATGGCTCAAAGATTGTATTAAATTATTGTAGAATAAGTAGTTGTGTTTTTGGTAAAGATGGGTGACATGAAGTTACGGTGGAGGATATGTGGATATACTTTTGACACATGTAAAGTTGATTTTGTTGTTGCTATCATTTTGTCTAACACATTTTGGGGTTGACAGCTAGAGAATTTGATTTTGGGTACTTGCCACTTGGAGAATTTTGTTTGGACATGTTATTATGGTGCCATTGATTATATTGATATATTTAATTTGGTGAACTAAATTATAATTTGTACATTTTAATTTTATCATATTAATTGTAATCTTGTTCTTGTACAATTCGTATCTCTTACAAGTATTTTTTTAATTGAAAATCTAAAATGTTCGAAAAAATAATATTGGTTTTTTAAAAATAAAACAAAATAAAATCTTTTTTGGCAACACACATAAAAAGTTGTCTTAAACAGGCTTTTGGAAACACACATTGTATGTTGCCTTATACAGATTTTTTGACAACACACAAAACAAAGTTGCCTTATACAGTCTTTTTGGCAACATGCAATTTGATGTTTCCTTATATATAACCTTTTAGCAACATACGTTACATGTTGCCATACACATACTTTTGGCAACACACATCGAATGTTGCTTTAAATTTACTTTTGGCAATATACGTCTAATCTTGTCTTTTAGTGCTACAACAACGTACAGTTTATGTTATTTTAAATGGTTATAGCAATATACAAAATTTGTTGTAGTAAAGATGATGCACGTTGCGAAAAACATACGACAACACACTAAGCGCCTTGCGAAAATACTACGGCAACATTCAATGTGCATTGCGAAAAGCGGCTGGACTTTTAGAAACATGTCCTTCAGCAACGTATGACCGTCTATTGCTAAAACTTTCGGCAACGCATTTGGCGCATTGTGGTATGTCATTTTTCTTGTAGTGAAACCTCGTTAAAATTATTAGCAGTTGTACAAATGAGGATCTTAAATCCTTGGTACTAGAATACATGCCTAATGGAAGCCTAGCAAAGTGCTTATATTCTAATGAATTATTTTTGAACATATTACAGAGGTTGAATATATTAATAGATGTGGCATTGGCATTAGAGTATCTTCACTTTGGTTATTCAATCCCTATAGTTCACTATGATGTTAAGCCGAGCAATGTATTGCTAGACTAAGAAATGGTTGGACATTTGAGTGATTTTGGCATAGCAAAGCTATTAGGTGAAGAAGAATCCATGACACAGACATAGACCTTTGCCACAGTTGGTTATATGACACCAGGTAAAATGTTCCAAATTTTACTCATTGCACTATTGTTTTTATTTTATTTTATTCATATTTATATTTTTTTAATATTAAAACTAATCAAGTCATTCGTAGAGTATGGAAGAGAAGGAAGGGTATCTCGAGAAGGTGATGTTTATAGCTATGGTATCATGCTAATGGAAACATTCACAAGGAAGAAGCCGATTGATGAAATATTTACATAGGAGATGAGCTTGAGGCATTGGGTTGGTGACTCATTTAATCGTTCGATCATGGAAGTTGTGGATAACGTTTACTAGGAATAGAGGATGCACATTTCTTAATGTGGGAACAATGTTTGTCATCTATCTTAAGTTTGGCAATGGATTGTACTAGAGAATTACCTAAGGATAGGATCAACATAAGAAATGTTGTAAGTAGATTGATACAAATTAGAACGACGTTTTCGCCCAATACTAGAGCGCGTCATGTAAGCGTGAGGTGATAAAAATAAGCAATAATGTATTAAATAATGAATTCTTCCAGTCATAATAATAAGTGGTGATTATTTTGTTAATTTATTATTGTTGTTTCTATTATTATTTTTATTAAAATAAATTAATCAGTTTTTCAAAATTTCATTATTAAATCTCCAGCAATCCTACAATCTTTATATGTAAATGAAAGAGTGTCAATATGGCCACCCAAAAAATATGATTTATACACCCAATTCGTAAGTGACGAGGCGAAAACATAAAAATAGTTGAATCCATGACCAAATTTATGCCAATAGAATGTATTTTTATTAACATAATGAAAGATAATAATGAATAGTCAGATCCTAGCTTAAATAATAAAAAAAAGTTCAACTCCACAAGAATTCAGAATTACTAAATTGGCTAAAATTTTAAAAGAGCATTCCTATGTGAAATAAATAAAAGATAAATTAATAAAAGTATCCAATTAAATTTTTAGTAGGTCCAATTTTAAATTTGAACAACTCTTGAGAGACCTACTTTATTTTTGTTTATAGAAAACCCTCACTCATTCTTTAAGACTAATTTGCAGAATTGTGATCACAGGACTCATATGCTTACTGTCAAAAAATGATTATAGCACGTGTTAAAGGTAATATATCTTGTGAGAGTTTTCTTCTTATATTATGGGACTAGATATCTCTCGATTATATGAATAGATATTTTAACCGTATATATAGTGGTTGATCTCGGTAGATTCTGACAGACTTGTAATTAATCTTGTAATTATGCAATAAAAAAAAAAAGTTTATACATATACAAAATTACATTTTTAGGTAATTTACCCTTCGAAAAGCTACTGCAAGTTGATAGTATGAATGCATCACTTATTTCTTCATCCAAATTCTAAAGTGCAAAAAGTGAATTTTATTGTTAGTTAAAGGATGTGTTAAATAATAGGGTCGTTATTTTCTTCCTTCTTCATCTAGCAAAGACCTCATCAACAAGTCAATATAATGTGCTTTGTAGGATTATAGTTGTTATGGTCCATTGGATTTGAAGTATCTTCATTTTGCTTTTTCAATCCCTATAGTTCACTGTGACATCAATCCAAACAATGTTTTGCTAGACCAAGATATGGTTGGACACTCAAGTGATTTTGACACTATAAAGTTATTAGGTTACAAAGAATCTATGACACATACACAAGCCCTTGCCACAATTGGTTATATGGCACCAGGTAAAATATTCCAAATTTTGTTTGTTATAATTTTTTTTTTCCTTATTTATATTTACATTTTTATATTAAAACTAATCAAGTCATCCACTGAGTATGGAAGAGAAAGAATGGTATCTCAAAAAGGTGATATTTGTATGGTACCATGCTGATGGAAATATTCACAAAGAAGAGCTGACTGATGAAATTTTTACAGAGGAGATGAGCTTGAGGCATTGGTGACCCATTTTCGATCATAAAAGTAGTGGATAATGATTTACTACGAATGGAGGATGGGCATTTTCTCCCCCCTCTCTTCCCCCTTTTCTCTTAATTTCTTATTGATACACACATTACACGGTAAGGGGCGTCTAATGTGTGTATGGGGCATTTGCCATCTTGTTCTTGCACACATAATATGTGTGCGCGGCATTTGCCATTATATCCACGTTACACGTGAGAGGGCGTGTTAATGTATTATAAAGCTCATCAATCTATGACTTAAATACTACAGTTGTGTCATTTTCTATAAGCTTAAGTTTTTAGGCATAAGGGTTAATGGCATAGTATTGAGTGCCACATAGGATATATATTGAAAAAGTTAAAAAAACTAGGATCTATATTGAAAAGTTAAAAAAACTATCTCCAATGCAATTATCTAACTTCAATATTAATATGATGTGGCAAAAAAAAAGTTAGAGAATATCAAGTAGAGTTTCTAATTGTAGATATCCTCCTTGATATGCTCACTAGGATTTCTAACTTTTCCCACCAAAATAATTTTAACATTTTCTCAATGCATTTAATTATCATATTAAATTGGAGAGAGAATGTGATAAATGGTTTGTGGTAATTGGTTCGAAATTACTATTTAGATATTTACATTGGAAAAGTGAATATGCATTTCTATAATATTTTTAACAAGCTAGATCCATATTATTTAGAAATGCTGATGTGGCACTATTTAAATACTCAAAATACATATTTGCATTGGAGATGCTCTAAGTCTTTTCCAGACATTTAAAAATTTATAAAATAAATAATTATACCGTGAGTGAGATATAATTTCTTTAACCTCTTACATAATTACAAGAGATTTCACCAATAAAACTAGTTAGTCGGTCCTTTCACTCTAGTTTGCTAGTCACTAGTTATCCACTTGAAAAGACACTTGATATTTTCAAAAGTAGCTTTGTTTATGGTGTTGGTAACAGTTGATCTTAATTTTTGAAAATGGGTATGTAGCACTACCAACATACAAAACTGGTGTGATTTCAAAGTTCTCAAGTGTAGAAGTTGTAAGGAAATCGGAATATATGAAAACTAAGCAAGCTTGATCATTTATTCATTGAAATGATTATTATCATTTACCACAACATTTCACTATTGAACAGCCCAATTCCTAGTTCACAAATATCTTAGTACGCAATATGCATTGAGATTGTAACTCGAACTCATCAAACTTTATACTGCGTGCTGACGTCAAGAAGCTTAATATGAACAAATTCAAAATATATATATATATATATATATATATATATATATATATATATGAACACGCAGACAGACAGAACAATACGTATTGACTTAGGTTATAGAACTAGAAACCATTGCTTTTAGACTCTTTAATGTAACTCAAATAGTATTTAAAAGCCCATAAACCAGCATTTCTTGAAAGGTTAACTGTCAAGATACATTCTAAGCATCAAGGTTAACTCTTAAGGTATACCAAACTAGTCACAACACACCAAAAGAAAATAACTTGAGACCGCTAGCAACATTCAAATCGCGGGAAATATTATTAGTAAAATATCATTGAGGAAGGAGCGTCTCGCTGCTTTTCTGGCATTGCATTTAGAAATGCTGGCAGTTCACTGTATGCTTTAGGCAACCTCAGTAAAATGGGGTATTTACTCTGCATTTACAGTTGACCAAAGAGACTTGTTGGCACAGAAACAGAGACAGAACAGATAAAGCCATCAAGTTTATATATACTTCAGTACTCTAATTAATGTATGGATTTGAAAAGATAAGCAGATACAAAAATTGCTTCAAGATATGAAGTAATTAAATGAAAAGAATTACCATGTCAAGATTCAACCTTTTGATTGATGCATTAATTTTTAACTAAAGATTGAATCAAATTTTTTGAAGTAAACTAGAGTAAAAGTGTAATTAATATCCTTGGCCAACATTTTCCAGACGCAATTGATGTGAAATGTTTTCTATATGGGTTGCCAAATGGAACAACAAGTAATTCAGTTGGTAAAGGTCGTGGCAATATGGCATCATAAGCAATGAAAGATGTGTTTCCATAATAGTTGATGTCTTTAATTTTTTTATTTTTATTTTTATTATTTGAATTTAAATTTAAATTATAAAGTCATATACTTTGATATAGAGTTGTATCTTTTCAGGAACAAAAAGGTGCAATGTTTCAAATAATTGCATTGGTTCAAGAGACACCTTTTTACTCTTTATAAATACAGGATCCAAACATTGCAAACTAATAAAATTTTCAATCAAATATTTTCTTACTTTTGTTGTCTAAAATCTTCTGAGAGAAAAAAAAAAATACTGTTGTAGTTTGCATGACTTCTGGGCTGTGTTGCTTCAACAAAGAAGATTTGATAGTTGAATCCTTGGGACAGACTCCATTCGTCCTTCAAGTAATCGGAAGGGGAGAAATACTGTCCTAAGAAGGGGAGAAATACTGTCTTAGGACATTGCAGACTTGCAAGCCTTTATCACAATTTATTTCTACAAATTTTCATCAGGTTCTTATTTTTTTTTGTATACTGTTAATTTTCTGTGTACTATATCTTCTTCTACATTTTATTTATTATTAATTTTATTCAAGTACTGATCGATTGTTCCAACATTCATTACAACCAATTTGATTTTCTTCTCTTTTAACATTATTTGGTGGTAGCTTTAATGTACTGGCTGCCTGAGTTTACGACATTTGTGAAGGTGAATCAGTAGTATACAATTATCCTTTGTAGAAATAACAAAATTATTATTCTTTAGTGAAAAGATTGGGAGGAACAAAAATGTTCCTTCAAGAATCAAAAAATATATGCATCTAAATCAAAGTTTGCTGAGGTTTTCTAAAGATCCAAATTCAACATTGATGGACGGTGGAGATCCAGATCCACCAAGAACATCAAGAACATAATTTTTTGTATTTTAAGTTTTGTAATTTTTTTATTAATATAATCTCCACCATCCATCAAGATTGATTGACAGTGGATATTCATTTAATTTTTTTTTTATAATTTTTAATAATTATTTTATTTTTTAAAAAATAAATTAAGGTTAAAATGACCAAATTACCCTTTGATTATTGGTTCATTAAGGTTAAACTCTTGATTTCATTGTAATATGACCAAACGTCAAGATATTTTATTGGAATTCGCCCAATTTTTATTTGTCATTTTCAGCTAGTTTGTCCTCACTCTAGCTGGCTAGTCCACTTGAATAGACATTTCATATTTTAGGCTAAATCTGACCTTTACTTGTCAATTTTGTACAGTTTTTATTTTTGGTTGTAAAAGTATTTCCAAATAAAGTATATATTCTATGTTAGAGTTTTATTTGATCCAATAATATCCTATCCTACAATCGCTAAGAATTTTTTTTAAAGTATTGCAAGATGACTTTCTTAATTTAGAATATCAATTTTTCATCCTTAATACTTTTGACTTTTTAAGTTCACATTTTATCCTTATCTTCATAGTTATAAATAAATATTGGACACTAATATCCTTTTACCTTTTTAAGTAAATTTAATTAATATATAATAAATTATAATTTATATATATATATATTTTTTATATAATTTATATATCTTATTATCATAAAAATTATATTATTACAAAAGTTTTATCTAGATCGTTAAAATGAGATTAATATTGAATTTTTTTTTCCTTAAAAAAAAAATTAAAGTGAATGTATGAGAAAATATTACATTTTTATTAGTTAATGAATTTGAAAAAAAGTGAATGTAAATGAAAATATTATATAATAAATTAATAAAATTATATTACAATTTTATTAAATAGATTTAAATAATTTAAAAATAATATTAAAAAAATTAGTGTAAAAATAAAGTCATATAAAAAATAATTGAATAGTGACAACTACTATTCGTGCTTATGAGATGGAAGATCTCATCATCAAATATCGTGTACCTCCAAGTAACAAAGGAGGCAATCCAAGGGGAAGAGGCCGAGGCAGCAATGGCAAGTGGAACAATCAAAAGCTACACTGTCAATTGTGCCAAAAATCTGGACATGCTGCCCTGCAATGCTACAAGTGTTTTGATCAAAATTGGCATGGAAATCCTCAGCCTCAGCAACAAACAGCTCCTTCATCATGTTGTCTCATGTACTCCACCCAAGAGTAATGTAACTAAAGCTTGCTGATCAGATTCATCATGTTGCCTTCCCTCTACCTAGAACTCAAGAGTTATTTTCGACAATTAAAATATAGAATTTGCAGTTGGATTGTATCAATATAGGCTGTCATATTTGACAAATTAGGAAGAAAATGTTAATGATATTGACAACAGGCCTATACTTAGTTGAAGAACAGAAGATACCTTGACTAAGTATTGGCACTCTGCTCCATCTTGCCACTTTCCTTGGCCAACATTTTCCAGATAGACGCAATTGGGTTGCCAAATGGAACAACAAGTAATTCAGTTGGTAAAGGTCGTGGCAATATGGCATCATAAGCAATGAAAGATGTGTTTCCAATAATAGTTGAGGACATGAAAAGTAACCTCAAGTTACTGCTTTTGAGAGCTTATCAAATCATTGACAACAATATCAAATGTATCATGTAAAATTAAATACCCAATTGTCAATAAAAATATGTATTAAAGAAAAATAGAAACAAAGTTTTTTCCAAATGTTTAAAGGTAGAACTATATGATATACGACATGAGTAGACATCAAATTGAATTATCGAACTATCCTTCAATGTGAGCGTTTAAATCTTTAGTAGCATTATCATGCATAACGAAATATAATATTTATTAAAATCATATATATTCCATAAAGCAAACTAAACTATATATACAAATTTCAAAGCATATTAATTTCATATTCAAACACCAAATTATCTCACTTTTATCAACCACGACAAATGATTGAGTTGTGAGAGTTAATATACCTGAAGTTGCCAGCATTAGCAAGAATCAAGTTAATATACTTGAAGCTGCCAGCATTAGCAAGAATCAAAAGGAGCTTGGAGCTGCTGACTCATAAGGTATTATCAACAAGCTTCCTTGTGATTCTATGACGCCTAAGATACAATGCAGCTAGGCTCGTTACTGTCACTACGATGTTCCAGCACAATCAAGACAGCAGGTGCACATGATCAAGTGGCCATCTTGATCAAAGATCAGAATTCAAGTTAATGATCATCAAAGCATCAGCAGCTAGCTGATTAATCTTCAACCAATAGTATGTGATACATTAATGAGGTGTCACACATGCTATTAATGTTAATTAGACAGTTATTATTGTCAGGAAAGTTAGTTAAGATTCAATGGTTGAGATAAAAAATTGTTAGAGTTTGTTATTGATCAACAGCTGAGATGAAACTTGATATTGTACATAAGCTGGCTGCTGTTTTCAGCTAGCAATTCAATGAATCTAGCAACTAACTTTCCTCTAGATTTCTCTCAATTTACTCTCTAAAATCACCATTGACAAACTCAGAAAAGCTTGGTGATTAGCTTTGCTAATTTACTCTCTAAGGCTTTTTGTCGAACACCTTAGTGTTTCTATCAAACACTTGTTTGATTTGCTATAAACAGGTATTTTATCACTTATTACATGGTATCAGAGCACCATTGACTCACATTAACATGTCGTCAAGCTCTTCTTCAACTCAACAAATCGATCCAAGCTTGCTTGTGGATGAAGAACCTGCCATGGATTTTCAGTCACTTGCAAAGACTCTAAACTTCAATATTCTGCTTAAACTTGATAAGTTGAGCTAACTAGAAGGCTCAAGTGATCACTGCAATCAGAGCCTTGGAGCTTGAGGACTACATCACTAGTTCATGGACTCTACTTAAGCAATACATAGAGATGTTGGATGACAATGGAGCTGTCAAAGCTATCAAAGTTAATCTTGCTTACAAGTTTTGGAAGAGAGCTTACCAACTTTTGCTGTGCTGGCTGAGATCTACAATCAGTGAATGAGTTCTTTGTCAGGTAAATAAAACTAAAACTGCTCTTGAAACTTGGGAGATCCTTGAACGACTTTATGCTCAATAATCAATGGTGAGAGGGTTGCAACTAAAACAACAACTACAAACCATCAAAAAAGGTTCTATGCCTATTTCTGATTATATACTAAATATAAAAGCTGTAGGAGATGCTCTTGAGACTGCACGGCACACAATCACTGATGTTGATTTAGTTCTAAGTGTGATGAGTGGACTTGGACATGATTATGACCCTGTGGTAGTTTTAGTTTCTCATCAATCTAAAACTATGAACCTACAAGATGTTGAATACCTTCTTATGCTTTATTAACAACGTATTGAGCAACTGAACACAACTAGTCAAATTGAAGTAAATGCAGTTTCGAAAAACTTTGGATCTCATTCTGATGGAGGTAGAAACGAAAGAGGTGGTAGTGGTTGTAGATGCTAGGATATACTAGTAGGATATGGGACCTACGGTCAGGTGGAAATGGGGCCTGCAATCTACAAAACAAGATCAACAGGGTAGAATTCTCTGGAACACCAGGATGGTGCCAGCCAAATAGTCTTTGACGCCCAAGTCAGAAAATATATTCGAGGGATGGTGAGCAAGGATAGGGCACTACCTGTAATGGTCATGATGTCGAGCGTAATGATGGGAATGTGTTGAACGTAATGTGTTGGTCGACAGGTCGTATGTTCAACACTAGAAAATATTGCCAGTCAAGACTGTCGAGTGTAACAGTGCGTAATCTTAGGGTCGACAATATCAAGGATTGGCTGGAATGGATCGAGTATATTAACAGTTCTCTTGTCTATTAGGCATGACCCAACTTATGAAGCTTGGTTAGTATTTATAGGGGATGGATAGTGACGGTCAGAGGAGGTCTAGTAATTCTCCTTCCAAGATATTAGGAATCCCTGATATCTTGGTTTTAATTGAGTCATCGTGGACTCCATTGTAGACTTGGTCAAAGGTTTGACTTGTTTTGTGCTTGCGTGACTGATGGATTTTGAGTCAGTTGGGCCCGTTTTTGGATCCACTTAACACTTTGGGCTGTTCTTTATTTACTTTGGGTCAGACTTCTACGTCTAAGCCTTTTGGGCTATTTTTGATTACTACAGTTTGACCCCTACTCTCTTAGTTTTTTCTAGAAGTTGAGAGAGTAGAATGAGAGAGCATGTCCATAATTGAATGCGTCGACTAAATTCTCACATAGTACGAAAACTACGCAATCTTGATCATTTATTCATTGAAATGATTATTATCATTTACCACAACATTTTACTATTGAACAACCCAATCCTAGTTCCAAAATATCTTAGTACACTATATATATTGAGATTTTAACTCGAAGCTCATCATACTTTATTCAGTGTACTGAGTCAAGAAACTCGATCCGAATAAAAAGAAACGAACAAATTTCAGCCAGATTAGTAATTATTGTCTTGGTCATATGTATCTACCAATAAATTCAAAACCAAAAAGAAAATATGAACACACAGACAGAACAATACATAGTGACTCGGGTTTTAGAACTAGAAAGCTAGCATTGCTTTTCAACACATTTTAACTCAAATGGTATTTGAAGGCCCAGAAACCAGCATTTCTTGAAAGGCTAAATGTCAAGTTACATTCTGGGCATGAAGATCACTAATTACTGGTATACCAAAATAGTCACAACACCAAAAGAAAATAAGTATTGACAACCCTAGCGAAAACTTTCAAATTGCTGCAGTAAGGGAATTGTTATTCCAATAGATATTTTCGCACTCCCTTCCTCACTCTTTCTCTCACTTTTTTCTCAAACACAAATCATTGTTATTTTGACTGATCCCTTCACATCTGCAGGGCTTCCAAACCCTACTTTTATATATAATAGCTTTGCCGATAGTTTTATGTATTGTATAGATGCATGCACACACACATGCAATTGAAGTTAGAAAAACAAACTAGGTAAACTTCATCTCCAGTTGCATATTTCCCAGCGTGGTCTTTTTACAGCTCCTCAAGTGCTGAAAACACATGCAAGCTATAGTAAGAAAAACATATATAATACATGAAATACAGAAATCACAACTCAGCAAAAAACAATTACATATTTGGTAACACACTTTGGGCATGATATATGTATAAATCATCATTTCGGTCTCAGAGTAGCCTTAGTTTTGCCAAACTTGAAATAGAATCATAGAAGTATGAACCAATTAACAATGGACCTATCACATTTTCTTTCTCACACGGGGCTAAAAGTAATCCAACAATAACCGTTCAAAATTCTATTGACTCTTCATCATGAAAATTGCTCATGAAAATATACTAAATGTATAAACCTTGTCAACAGGGGATGAAAAGGTGTATGTATGTAGTTGATTCGATGTAATGGCTTACCTGCAAATCCATTTCCAATGTGAGATTCAACGAAAGAAAGTTTCTCATCTGCACTAATTTTCTCCTCGAATGAACAATCAAATAATTATTATTGTATATATATCCCAAAAATGCTACAACAAGTCATTAAACTTTAAAAAATAAACGAGGTTCAGATTGTTGGGATTGTGAAGCTTGAATCCTGAATTGATTCAAAGCAGGCCCTAGGAGTAGGCACATGCAGGCCCAAATAGAGTGGCCCATGAGAGAAGCCCAAGCAACAGGCCAAAGAGAGGCCCAAAAGGGGAACCCATGAGAGAGGCATAGGAGAGGCCCGTGATGTGGCCCAGGTGAACAATACCATATACATAAATAGTACATGATGAACAGTACCGTATATGTGAATATTGAACTGTGAATTGTGAATGGGGCGCCGCTTTGAACAGTGAATGATGGGTATAATCAAGTAAATGGCCTCTCATTTGTGATAATAAAGTAACTCATCCAATAGAGAGAGTTCAGAAAGTGAGCTCCATTAGAGTAGCTCTATATCGGGGCAGGAGGCCCAGGTAGTATCCGGGCAGGAGGCCTGGGCAATATCGGGGCAGGAGGCCCAGGCAATATCCGGGCAGGTGGCCTCGATGAGGAACCCAAGTGTGCGGTTCTAGTAAATCCGGGGTGGTAACCCCAATGAAATAAACTGGCAATATTCGGGCAGGAGGCCCAAGCGATATCCGGGCAGGTGGCCCCGATGAGGAACCCAGGTGTGAGGTTCCAGTAGATCCGGAGAGTGAACCCGATGAGGAACTCAGGTGTGAGGTTCCGGTAGATCTGAGGAGTGAACCCGATGAAGAGCCCAGGTGTGCGGTTCCGAGAGTTTTCGGGGAGTAAACCCGATGAGGAGCCCAGGTGTGCGGTTCCGAGAGTTTCTGGGGAATGAACCCGATAAGAAGCCCAGATGTGCGGTTCTGAGAGTTTTCGGGGTATGACTCAATGAGGATCCAATGTGTTCGGTTCCGTGAGTGGAAACCCTGAGAGAGAGCAGAGAGTATAAACACATGTGAGAGGAAAAACTGTGTGAGAGTTTTTCGTACAAGTGTTATTGTAATAGCTCTTTCATAGTGAATTGAGTACTGGTGCACTCCGTTGATGTAAGAGTAAGTTGATTGCCGAACCATGTAAAAACTTGCTGTCTCATTTACTATTATGCTTGCTTCCATATGGGTGCCCTGTGCGAATTTGCATGTCTGCATATAGTTTACCACTTCCACTGCGCCGAGAATCAGATCAAATTCCTAACACAGATACATACCATTCCTGCAGGATTCTGATGAGGTTGTATGCTAGAGGAAACTATGTTTGTAGCCTACAACTCAGGAGCCAAGAAATACATTGGTATCAAATTTGAAACGTATTTTTGCACAAAATCAGGTGATCCTTCAATTATATTTGTCCAAAAAAATGCTTGAGAGAGTTTTTGATTATCTGTTGGAGTTCTGTTTTCTTTGTCTAAGGTCAATAATGATGCAAAAGAAGGTGAAAGGACTTATGGTACAGCAGCACGCACAGTGTTTCAAAATTTTTAAAACGGAACAGCGAGTCTATGAAAATCTATTTGTATTGTTTCTTAAACACTTTGTTTTCCTTTTGTATCAAACACTTTGTTTACATTACTTGCTTCTCACTCTATCGCATTTTAACATTCTCAGCCATCTATGCTCTGTTAGGGTAGAGGAACTTGAATTTGCCAAAAAATGTTTTCAAAGACTATTGACGTACTGTGCCGTGCCAGCAGGTTGATTTTGGGTTTCTGAAGGTACATATTTCTGCCATTGGAATGGAGTGGCATGAAGACATCTTTGGAGGTTGATGTCATCTTGCATTACTTAACAAGATTCAAGATGTGAATACTTTTTAGTATGATATGATGAATCAGTAACCTTTTCATTCTTTTTGGAAGCAAACACAATGGCACTACTAGTCTAATTCCTTTTAGAGAAATTGATCATCGATAGTATAAATGCAGCACTTATTTCTTCTTCCAAATTCTTAAAATCAAAAAGCGAATTTTGTTGTTAGTCAAAAGGATTCTACTGGATGTAAATGTTGAAAAATTTAACAAAACTAGATGTTGCGTTGACAGAGATGTCTGCTTTAGAAAAGAATTCTACTGGTTTTATAAATGTTTAAATGTTGCAAATCTGATGTTGGCATGGAAGATCTAGACAAAACCTATTGCCGAGATAATAAAAATGAAATATAAATCGAACCAATCGATTGGGTAAATGAGTTTGGCTCTGTTTATTTTCATGTTGTGATGTAACAAAATTATTATTCTTTAATGAAAAGATTGGGAGGAACAAAAATGTTCCTTCAAGAATCAAGATGTGTCTTCTTTTCTAAAGCAAACACAATGGCACTACTAGTCAGAGTAATTGATCAAAAAGCGAATTCATTGTTAGTCAAAAATATGTGTTAATTAAAGATAGCAAAGGAGACATCTTCTTCTTATTCCACTTTATTAAGAAAAAGATATTATGTAAGTGTGGGGTGATAAAAATAAGCAATAATATAAGTGTTGATTTTTTTTTATCTATTATTATTGTTATTAAAATAAATTGATTAGTTTTTATATATAAATGTAAGGGTGCAAATATGGCCACCCAAAAAATATGATTTATACATCTAATTTATAAGTGACGAAGCGAAAGCGTAAAGATAGTTGAATATACGACCATGTTTATATTTTTGCCAATAGAATGTACTTTTATTAATGTAGTCAAATATAACAATGAATAGTCGGATCCCGTCTTAAATAAAAAAAAAAGTCTGACTCTACAAGAATTCAGAATTATTAAAATGACTAAAATTCTAAAAGAGCATTCCTAAATAAAATAAATAAAAGATAAATTATTAAAAGCATCCAATTAAGTTATTATTTATAACTCAGGGACCTTTAATTTATTATTTGCTCACTCATATTCTTTAAGACCAATTTGCAGATTTTGGTAAAAAAATGTTTGAAAATTACCAACCTCAAGTTTACAGTGAAAATTACCATGCTTTTTTGTTGCTTCACTATAATATTAATTCTTCCATAGAATACAACATTACAAGTACTTGTCTTTGTTTTCTGTTTTTTAACTATAATAATTTTTCTTTTATATATATCCTTTTATATGTTATATATAAAAGCATATGACAACCAAACCCATGGATAAGTTAAAATTCCAATCCAAAAGAATTTGATCATTTTTGTTAATACATAATATGAATGCTTCCAAATTCTAAAAAGTAAAAAGCGAATTTCATTTTTGGTCAAAAGGACTTGTTATAGGTAATACATAGGGGGAGTTTTCACTTTTTATTGTGGAAGTAAATATTTCTGAGTTATATGAATATATAGATATCCGGACTGCACACATAGTGATTAATCTCGATAAATCGTAATAGACTTATAATTAATCTTATAATTATACAATTAAAAAAATATATTTTATGCAGTCACAAAATTACGTTTTCGGATAATTTATGCTTCCATAAACTACTCTAAGTTGATAGTATGAATGCATCACTTATTTCTTCTTCCAAATTCTAAATAGTAAAAAGCAAGTTTCTAGTCAATGGATATGTTCAATAATTGGGTGGTTAATTAGTGCTACTTTTGCTTTTGTATTATTTTCTTCCTTCTTCATCGGGCAAAGACCACATGAACAAGTCCAGATAACGTGTTTTGCAAGGTTGTAATTGTTACCATGATCATTACTATTATGTAATACTTGAATTAATCACTGTTGCGATTATTAATATATAATTATTCAATAAATGTTATATATGAGTTTAGATCTTTAATGATGTCGTCTTCTCATAAAAAACAACGAGCATTTTGGGAAAAGATAACCAAAAAAGCTACTCAATAGTTTTCCACTTGAATAGACATTTAAATTCTGTAAATTCTGTAAAGCTTTTGTTTTTGGTTGTAATCACATTTGACATTTGATATTTGCTCCATGATATGTTGAAAATTTGCACCCTAGCTAGTGTGTTTCATGTTGTCGAAAATTGACAACCGAAGACTAGCTATTGCTTGGATATATGTTGTGTTTCGCATTTATTTGGAATTCATTGTATTATTAATGATTGAGTAGCATCGACATCTTCCATACCACTTTCATGGTTCTCATAATTTCTTTGTTTTTGTCACTTTCTGGAAAGCAAAAAGCAATCAAGGACAATAATGGAGGGCTACTTTTCTTTTTCGCAGTATCATTCTTTAATCGTTTAATGACAGATAAAACAGCGCGTGGCACTATCAAGTTTACTTTGTCAGTCAACAACACTCATATTCACTGATTTTTCTTGCTAAAATTGCTAAAATTCACTCTCATCTCTAACGCTCGTGGAAGGAGATGATTCTGATTGAAGTTGTAAGTTAAGAAAAACAGATTTTATCAATTTGATTTTCTTCTCTTTTAACATTATTTGTTGGTAGCTTTAATGTACTGGCTGCCTGAGTTTACGTCATTATTTGTGTAGGAGAATCAGTAGTGTACAATTATCCTTTGTAGAAATACAAAATTATTATTCTTTAGTGAAAAGATTGGAAGGAACAGAAATATTATTCCTTCAAGAATCAAGATGTGAAGTAGATGTGAATACTTCGAGTATAATTTGATGAATCAATAACCTTTTCATTCTTTTCGAAAGCAAACACAATGGCACTAGTAGTCTAATTCCTTTTAGAGAAACTGATCATCGATAGTAGTATGAATGCAGCACTTATTTCTTCTTCCAAATTCTTAAAATCAAAAAGCGAATTTGGTTGTTAGTCAAAAGGATGTGTTAATTAAAGATAGCAAAACAGACAATAAAGGATGTGTTAATTATTTGATAGTATCTTATTTTATAATTTTTCTTGTAATGTTGTCATCAATTATACTTACATGTAGGTGGAATACCTAGTGAAATTGGTAGTATTCCGAATCTGGAGCTTCTAAGTCTTTCGTTCAACAACCTAGATGGTCATGTTCCAGCAACAATCTTCAATATTTCAACGTTGAAATGGCTTACGCTTGCAAACAATAAACTTTCAGGAAGTCTTTCATCAAGCATTGGCCTTGGGATTCCAAATGTTGAGGCGTTTAATGTTGGGAAAAATTATTTTAGCGGGTCATTTCCCAACTTTATCACCAATGCTTCCAAGCTTTATCTTCTGGAGCTGGGATTTAATTTATTCTCAGGTTTTATTCCCAACACAATAGGTAATGGTGACAATAGCTTTATCTTCTTAAATTACAGTTTACTACCCTTGACTATCTGATTGGCTATTGGAGATAATATTTTGACTAAGGGTGAAAATCATTTTGGTCCCTATCTTTTTTTAAATATTCACTTTTTGACCCATCTTTCCTCTTTTAACTTTTGTGGTCCCTAACTTTTCAAAAATCTATCTACTTAGGGGGTCGTTTGTTTTTAATCTGAAGGCTGAATAGATCTGAATTTTTCTAAAGACTGAATAGAGATTGATATCCGAAATCTAAATGACATGTTTATTTATTTTCCTTTTAACATCTGAATAAAGTGTTGATTTTTTTTAAGACAAAAATATATAAATAAAAGTAAATTTATATAAGAATGATAAGTATGAAAGAAAATATTATAATTACGGAATAAATATTGTAATTATAATTAAGTGAATAGGTGTTAAATGATAAGTTAGAAGTTTTTAAAACTTTTATTTTATGTTGTTTTTTTTTTTTACCATTTTTAAGTTATTTGGCTATTTAAAAAAATAAACAAAAACAACTTAATATGTCAAATTCAGACCAATTAAATATTAAGTGAAAAATACAAACGATCCCTTAGTCTTTATGTTAGTAAACAGTCAGTCAAATTTAACGGTTTTAGGGGTATTTCAGTTTTTACACACAAAAATCACATTTCAGGTTGAAAAAACTAAAGAAAAAAAATTAGAAAAAATTTATTAAATAAACATTTAGTTCTAAAATAAAATGATAATGTTGTGTGTTAAATTACCTCAGGCCCAAACATGCCCAAAATGCTGAAACCACCAGCAAAGGCCCAACACACGTAAAAGGCCAAGGTATCGCTACAAACCGAAATGGGCCCTGACCCGACGTACGACGAAGAAAGAAACTCTAAACAAACAACAAAGTGTTACACCCCGCAGATTGCTAGCTACGAAGCCCACAGCTCGCAAATGACGCAGCCTGAAGCCTCAATTAAAGGAAGAATCCCGAGAATACAGGGATTGCATTCGGTCAACTAAGCAGACTCCTAATCAATCTCAAACTCCTCACAATCAGCTACTGCATTTAGATTAAACCACGTCCATTACGAGATATAATTTCGCCCTTAAATCATGTAATCAGATTCCATGTAAAATAGGATAACTCTTTCCCCTTCACACTATAAAAGAAGTGGGATACCTCTGTTACAAAGGTTACGAATTTTTTCAGAAAGCACTTACATAAGCAAGCTCGACTTACACCCAGCGAGCTCGACTTGAATATCAAGAACAATGGATGTAGGCATTCCCTTAAAGCCGAACCACTTTAAAATCTCTTGTGTCAATCTTTTTACAAGTTTTATCCTTTAGTTTTTCTATATTCATCAATTTACCACGTTGACCGGATTTGCACGTCAACAGTTTGGCGATAGAAAGAGGGGCCCGTTTGAGGATCCAAACCTCCGCTTCCCGGTAAGAAACAACCATCGTTAATTTTCTAACTTTATTATTTCAGGCTAAAAGCATATCCATACCGATGGCAATAGCCGTAGGCACCCGTTCCAGAGCACTATGAAGTAGCGACGTACACCCCATCGAAGGACCTTCGGAGGCATCCCATCAACCTACGATCCCTCCAATCAACACAAACGTAGCGCCCATTGTACTGACGGTTCAGCAGCCCACCACGAACCTACCAGCTGATCAACTTCATTCTCTAGTGGAGCCCCGCAGCAACGATCAGGCTGGCCTGTCCGGTCCCCTCGACCTTCACAAAATGGTGGAGAGGCAGGCAAAGTTAGAAAGGATGGTGGCGGAGATGTCCCATGGGTACCACCTCCTACTACAAAACCACCCTTCCCGCGAGCAGATAGTGGAAAGTACCTTTCCACCACGCCCTACAAGAGATGGAACAAACCATCCCATCCCTCAGCCCCGCGGGCAAAATCCCCTATGGGATAATGCCCAGTAAGGAGGGATCTTTTTTCACTCTACCCACGCGGCCAGGCAAGCTAGGGTGAGACACTATGAGTCGCGAGAAGGGGATCTCTGCAATGGCCCCGTGGTCCATGTAAATGCGAATGACGAACGGTACGTGGAACTAAACAAAGACCGATGTGGCGCCCTTTCACACAGTACTACTCAATAGCCTAAACGGAGCCTGGAGGCATGCGACTAGTGGCCTGAGAGAAACGGCAGTGGGAATGCCTACCACACGGTACTTACCGCCAATGCCCCATGAGGGCGAGTTCGAGAGCAACAGCTCGACAGAAGAAGGTCACCCAACGAGCAAGCACGAAGGTCGCCCAACCGATTAAACCGACCCCATAGAAAAAATAGTGCTAACTCTAGGGAATCAATAATAACCCCACCAGTTCTAGGATATCAAGCACTGCCGCGACGGCTAGACGTACTAGAGCAGCAGCGAGGATGCGCTGAGCCCATTGACAGGTATGTCGAGAGAAGCTCTTTTAGCTGGGAGATCGACAGTGAGCCACTGCCCGAGCGCTTCAAGATGCCTAGCATCCCTATCTACTAAGCGTCCAGCGACCCCTTCGATCACTTGGATGCTTATAATATGTAGATGAGCCTATTCACGACATCGATGCTTCCTAGCCACTTTGGGCGAAATCCCGAGAAAGTGACTGAGGGGGCTCCCTACAGGCAGCATAACCAGCTGGAGCCAATGTTAGGAGCTTTTTCTAAGCCAGTACCAAGCATTGAAGAAATTACTCATTCCCTCCTGCCACCTGGCAACGGTCTTCCAGAAGGCGGACGAGCCGTTGAAGTATTATATAGCCCGTTTCCAGAAAGAAGTCAGCTGTATGGAGAGCCTCAAGGATAATAGCGTGCTCACAGCCATAACCGCTGGTTTACGAAAAGATGGCGAACTCTACCGGAGTATATACAGCAAGCCGGTAAAGACACTCAGGGATTTCGACAAGCGGTTTAACACCTATATCGTATGGAGGAGGCCTTTGGACCCAAGAAACACCCTAAGAATGACAGGCGTAGGAGCCTACAGGACAGGAGTAAGCGGAAGGAGGGCAGACGAGGAGAAAATCGCAACCGGAACATGGACTCGAGCAGGGACGACGCTTCAACGGACTATGTAGCAAAGAATGTTAGGAACGACGATGACGCATGACGAGGTAGAAGCCGCTACAAGACCTACGCGCAGCTGTCTGACTCATAGGATGAGATTTTCGGGAGGCCACCTCTCATGTGACACCCATGAGAACCCTTAATCTTAGCAAATTCTGCCACTACCAAAATGAGGCGGGCCACAACACGTCCAAATGCTATGAGATCAGAGATGCGATAAAGAGCTTGATCAGGCGAGGCCACCTAGGAGACTACATGGTACGTCCTAGAAACCAAAAGCCTCCCCAACAACCGCAGCCACTACAATAGCAACAGCAGCAGCAATAGATGATCGAGCCTGTTCACCCGGAGCCAATGCCAAATGAGCCTGTGGTAAGGGCTATCCACACCATTCATGGTGGGCCTCACGTCATGATAACAAACAACAGATCGCTGGTGCGACACGTAAAAGAGGCTAGCCAGCCCACCCTGAGGATGATGAGAGTAGACGAGCAACCCACGAAATAGTGCAGAACCATGGTTGAAGGGGTAACTGTTACGCCTTTTTATACCTGCAAGTATACAGGGTCGGCATAAGTAATACAGAATAAGTAAATTATCGTCTCCACAGGGATATTTAGGTATTGAATACTAAAATTAACCAAATCTATATCTATTTGAATAAATCAAGAAGGTTTGTATAAAGGGAATTAATAACGAAAACAATGAAAACATGCAAACGCGAAATACACGTACCAATATGAGAGATTAGTTAGGGTATTTGAATTCACCTAATCCATCCAATTGAGTTTCATGAAAGCACATTATTGCAATTTAATTAACCAACATATTCTCTCGAATTATGCCGGAGTTATTATTACACATCAATATCTATCTCTCGATGATTATCGCATGTATAACAATTTATTAAGCATCATAAACACATATAATGATCACACAAGTAAATTAGCATATCTCTATCTAATTCTACCTATGGTAAACATTACATCGAGCACGTTGTGGGTGTCTCCTCTCAGTACATAACACACAACCATAAAATCAACTAAATGCAGGCCATTACATTCAGAAGCATTAAGAACAATAATATCACTCAACGAAATAATAATCAATCACAATAAATCAAACAATCAATCCATTCAACTTTCAAGGAAAAGGATCCATCAAAACCCTAACTTACAAGTTTAGTTCATAATCAAAGATTTACAACCAAACATGTTTTTCAATAATAAAAGAGAGCTACAAGCAAGATAATAAAGAAGGAAAGGGATAGAAAAACTCTTGGTGCGATGAACTCTCGTCCTCTTCCTGTTGCGAATTCATCTAGCTTCCACTTTCTCCAAATCCAAGGTGATCTTCTTCTCCCCCCTTTGCCTCTTCTTCTCTCTATTGGTCTCTTCTTAGTCCTATGATTAGAGCCCCAGCCGACTCTGTTCACTGTTGACGTTGCAATTTTACTGTTCACAGGTGGCACCACTGTTCATGTGTACGGCACTGGTCATCATTTACTATTCATATGTACAATACTATTCGCGCGTATGTTACTATTCACGTATACGCTCACATCTTCAATTTAATCCACTAAGGCTCTTCAATTATGCACAAACTCTTATTACCTGCATGCTATAATAAAAACATTAAAAATAACCAATAATTACCCGAGAATGGAACACAAGTAGGTGAAGAAAGGTACTAGTGAAGGTCCATTTTTGATCAAGAAATGGAGCCAACAGTAACCTTTACAGACACAAACATGCGAGGAGTGCACTGCCATACAATGATGCGATCATCATCATGGCAATGATAGGGGGAGTGGCCATCTACAGGACGATGGTTGACAATGGAAGCTCAGTGAACGTCCTATATAAAGTGGCCTTTGAGATGATGGGGTTAAAACAAAGCCATTTGCGTCCCTCGAACGAACCTTTATACGGTTTTACGGGCGATTCAATCATCCCCCTGGGACTGATCATCCTACCCCTCACCTTGGGAGAGCAAGGTCGCCTAGCGACTACTATGGCCGATTTTCTGATGATCAACTGTCCTACGGCTTACAACACCATCCTAGGGAGGCCCGCTCTAAACGATCTAGAGGTGATCTCCTCTACAAAACACTTGACCCTAAAATTTCCAACCCCAACGGGTGGGAGACATGTATATGGGGAGCAGAAGGTGGCTATGAGGAGATAATCAGATTTGGCACCAGGAAGAAGACAGCTAAAGCCAAAGCTGCGACCGCAACCCCCCTCCAATGATAAAGACGCATTAGCTGGCCGCGCCCAATAACTATAATCACAAGGAAAAGACTCATCACTCCACCGAAAGCCAGTAAGGCTCGGACATCACAAGATAACATAGAAAAGACTAAAAAAATCTTCTGTAAAGTTTATCTCGATCAATGAAGACGCATTTTTTCTATCATAAATTTCTCGCATCAATAGGACCAGGGGGATTAGCAGATATAAAAAAAAACAACAAACACATATCCCCCCCCCCCCCCCCCCCCCCCCGTCCCGGCATAGCGAATCACCTTTCACGGGCTCGTTAACGAGAAAGTCTTCTACTTTTGAACCTACAAGTCCGCCATGCGTTCGTTAACGAGAAAGTCTCACACTTTCAAACCTACTAGCTCGCTGAAAAACTGAGCATATACATTGGTAAAAGTCGCCAACCTGACAGCCCACGGGCTCTCTAACAAGTAAAGTCAATAGACATGCTCGATGTTAGGTCGAGTATTTTCTAGGTTGGCTAATTCCGTGCAAAACACTTTTTGGTTGTAATTGTATTTGGGAGCTTTCGTTGAAGGCATCAAGATCATCAATTCATTTGGTAAGTTGCTCTCAATCTCACAAAGGTTTTTAGGATCTCACACACTCACAACATATCAGTCATTGTGTTTATAGGCATCTCATTCATCATTGATATGGTCTATGGTGCATAGTTCATTGTATTGCATTCATATGTTATGTTGAAGAAAGTTGAAGAAGCATTGGTACAAAGTGGATTTTCAAGAACAAATCGGATGAAAATGGAAATGTAGTGAGGAACAAAGCAAGACTAGTTGCTCAAGGCTACACACAACTTGAGGGAGTAGACTTTTATGAAACTTTTGCTCCAGTAGCTAGATTGGAATCTATTAGACTTTTATTATGTGTTTCTTGTGTGTGCAGGTTCAAACTACATCAAATGGATGTGAAGAGTGCATTTTTAAATGGAGTTCTTCAAGAAGAAGTATACGTTGAGCAACCAAAGGGATTTGTAGATCCACATCATCCAGAGCACGTATACAAATTAAAGAAAGCACTCTATGGATTGAAACAAGCTCCACGAGCATGGTATGAACGTCTCACCCACTACTTGCTTGAAAACAAATACATAAGAGGTAGTGTTGATAAAACCTTGTTCATCAAATGTGAAAATGGTGAGTTATTCATAGCTCAAATTTATGTTGATGATATTGTGTTTGGTTCCACTAATGAAAAGCGAGTGAGTGACTTTGTTAATGTGATGATTCGTGAGTTTGAGATGAGCATGGTAGGTGAGCTAACTTATTTCTTAGGTTTACAAATCAAGCAAATGAGTGATGGGATTTTCATTTCCCAAGCTAAATATGCTAAAAACCTAGTGAAAAGGTATGGGTTAGAATCGGCAAAACACTATAACACACCTATGAGCACTTCATTGAAATTGAGTAAAGATTCAAATGGAAAAAGTGTTGATCAGAGTCTGTATAGAAGCATGATAGGAAGTTTGTTGTACTTAACTGCTAGTAGACCTGATATTTCTTTGAGTGTTGGTTTGTGTGCTAGGTATCAATCAAATCCGAAAGAGTCACATCTCACAACTGTGAAAAGAATAATTCGATATGTCAATGGAACTTCGGACTTTGGAATTTGGTACTCTTTTGACACTAACCCTAACCTGGTTGGCTTTAGTGATGCAGATTGGGCAGGATGCAGTGATGATCGAAAAAGCACAACTGGAGGATGCTTTTATCTTGGAAACAATCTTGTGTCCTGGTATAGCAAAAAGCAAAACTCTATCTCCTTGTCAACTGCAGAGGCAGAATACATTGCAGTAGGTAGTGGTTGTACACAACTTCTATGGATGAAACAAATGTTGGAGGATTATGGTTTGAAACAAGGTACTCTGACAATTTATTGTGACAATACCAATGCTATAAATATTTCCAAAAATCCTGTTCAACACTCTAGGACTAAGCATATTGACATTCGACATCATTTCATTAGAGAATTAGTCGAAAGCAAAGTAGTGTCCTTAGAGCATATGTCCACAGAAAATCAACTTGCTGATTTGTTTACCAAACCTTTGGATCATGCTAGGTTTCAGTCACTTAGTAAATCCATTGGTGTATGCTCTCTTCATTGATTGTGCCATGTCATTTGTAACTTGTGTTGTTCATGTCTAAGAGTGGACTAGTGTCATATTTGTGTAAAATGATCTGTATCATTTATCTACTCTTAAATTCCTGACATTAGCCCTTCAGATCTTTGTTGCAATTGACAAAATGCCCATATTTGGACTTGTATAAGCAATTGTGTGAATGTTATGTGTCTATTAAGCTCATCCAGTTTCTGAATGTCAAAAAATTTCTCATTGCTCTCAAATGTTTTTGAAAATAGTTTTCTTGTTGAGAAATGTATAATTGGATTAATAATGGCTTGGTAAACAAAAGCTTGGAAATGGCTATGCCCTCTGGAAGAGTGAAAGCTACCTCTACAATATGCTTGAAACAATATCTTTATCTCCAAGTTAGAGGAGAAGGCTACCTCCTTAGGTGCAATGAAAGCCGCCAATGCCTTTGGAAATTAAAATTAAAGTTGAAATACGAGAAAAGGAAGAAAAGAAGCAAAAGAAAAAAAAAACAAATAGAGAGAGAGACGAGCTTGTGTTGAATGATAATGTAAAGCTGTTTTGTAGTTGATATCAAAATATTTCCTTCAAAAGCTTATTTTTGAAATTTTGCGACTTTCTTGAGACAGTATGATATATATTTATATATATATATGTGCTTGCATGTATATTGGTCACTTATTGTGGGCAAATGTTAATTTGTTAATGAAGTGATGATTGTGTTTGTGTTTTTGAAGTTGAGATGGGACTTGATATTTGTTGTGGTGCATATTTGTGACTATTGGTTCCTTAAGGATATGACTCCTATGTTACTTGTGTATGGCATTCAAGAGGAGTTGGTACGTGTATTTTCTTGTCTCTTGTGTGATTTTCCCATATCTTTGTCTACTGTGTTCTTCCTTTGCCTCTCCCGTGACAAAAAGGGGGAGAAGTTTGTATTGTTGTGTAGTACTCAGGGGGAGAATTTGTATTGCTGTGTAGTACTCAGGGGGAGAATTTGAGGGGGAGACAATTGTGTTCATCGTTTTGTGTCTGTTGTTAATGATTATGTTTATCTACAGGCGTTTATATGAACCGCACGGTGTCTACTAACGTCTGTTGTTTTGTGTTAGTGTGCTTTCTTTTGTTTCAGGTTCACCTTGTCCGGAAATGATCTCAAGCTTCAAGTTTTTAGTTTTAAGATCATTCATTGTAATTTTGTGAGGTTGTATTTCTGAGTTCAAACTTTGTATCATTTTGTATATTTGTGAGGTTTGAGGTTTTGTCACGGAATAGCCAAAGGGGGAGATTGTTAGGTCGAGTATTTTCTAGGTTGGCTAATTCCGTGCAAAACACTTTTTGGTTGTAATTGTGTTTGGGAGCTTTCGTTGAAGGCATCAAGATCATCAATTCATTTGGTAAGTTGCTCTCAATCTCACAAAGGTTTTTAGGATCTCACACACTCACAACATATCAGTCATTGTGTTTATAGGCATCTCATTCATCATTGATATGGTCTATGGTGCATAGTTCATTGTATTGCATTCATATGTTATGTTCTGCAGATGTATCCTATAGATGGTCCCATATCTCCACCTTCCTATCCGAATTTCAAAGTGTATTCTTCATCAAAGTTGTTGGTCTATGTGTGTACTGACTTCTGTCAGTTTTTCAGAATTTTCTGGGCGGCACGTCGCTAGATATTAGATAGAAACTGGACATAGGTCAGTGCTGGAAAAATAGGGGAGACAGTTTTTGTTTGACATGTATGTGGTCCAATATGTCACCCTTCCTGTCAGAATTGTAAATGGTGTCATTCATGAAAGTTGTTCATATATGTCTCTACCTTCTTCTCTAATTGTTTCAGAATTTTCTGGGTGGCACGTCTCTAGATAATAGCTAAACACCAGACATAGGTCAATGCTGAAAAAACAGCGGAGACAGTTTTTGTGTGTCATGTATGTGGTCCAATATGGCACCCTTACTGTCCGAATTTTAAATGGTGTTATTCATGAACGTTGTTTATATATGTGTCTACTTTCTTCAGTTATTTTTTCAGAATTTTCTGGGTGGCGTTTCTCTAGATATTAGCTTGAAACCGAACATAGGTCAGTGCAGAAAACTGTACCCGACCCAACATGTGTGTCCGACCCATTTTGTATGGCAACCCGACCCGTGGCTCTTCCTATATATAAATGCCACCTCGTCTTTTTTATTAAGAATCCAGAAAGAAGAACCCTAGCAGCTCCCTCTCTTCATACTCTCTTAACTCCAATCTCTCAAAACTCACCCAATCTCTCTTGTATGTCCATGGAATCAAATTAGAGACTTGTGGTAAGTTTGTTTCTTGTTTGTTCAAGTTGTTTTATGATTCATTTCATTTGAATCTCTTTGTTGTTCTTGAATGAGAGTTAATGGAGTTTCATAGATATTAATTGAATGAAAGCTTGTGGGTTTTGTGTTTAATGCATGATAAGGCATTTAGGAAGTTAAATTAGTACCTAGATAACTTGATGTTGTGATTTAGAATGCATTTATCTTGCTTGAATGAATTAAGCATCTATCTCACATGTGTTTAATGGATTGGTACTAATCTAGGTTGGATCAAGAGTGTTAGTTGTTGTTATAATAATTTACTTGTTGTTAGAATCACATTCATATAAACATGTTAGCTGCCTTGTAGAGTTCATGCATTGAATATGTTTGTTTCATGACTTGAAAATGTTGAATTTGTTGCAAAAATTGTTAGGTCTTGAAATGTATTTATGCTAAGTGTTATTTAAGTAGATTGTGTGCACTAGTTCACTTAGCATCATAGGTTGTATTAGTCATGCATCCTAATTGTATGTTCATGCATCATTGAACACTTAGACTATAATCCTTTGTGTTATTCGAAGAGCTTGTGTGACTTTGGTGAAGTCTTGTGAACAAGCTCAAGGTTTGCTTCTTGTGCAAAAGTTGTATTTGTGTGGAATTTCACTAGTTGGCTCTTGCGAGACGATAGGTGTAGGCTCACGCCAATAGGAGTGTGAATTCTAGGATAGCTTGAGGATATACGTATAGTCACCTAGTGGATCTTGGGAGATCATTAGGGAAAAGGCCTGCGGGTAGACTAGAGCGGGATAGTCCAACAGGAGTGAGTCCTTGTAATTTCAACTTGAGGGTGTAATGCATTTATCACTAGTGGATTGTCCGTTAAGTGGCCAAGAGTGGTCCCGTGGTTTTTGATCCCTTGTTGGAAGGGGTTTTCCACGCTAAAAATCCTTGAGTTGATTTTGTTTATATCTTCCGCATTTGTTATGTGTTTATAATTGTTGAATTGATCTAATTAAATTGTTGGTAATCAAAAAATTGGGTAAGAACCTATTCACCCCCCCTCTAGGTTCATATAGACCGTTGCACTTAAATTTTCACTCGAGGTGATAGACCTAGAGGTATAGACATTGGCAGTACCCGCCTACCTGAGAGCTGATGAGCTCTCAAACTAGCGGAGCCAATATAAACACTCAAGGTGGAATCCCTCCCTGCTCCCCTAAGTATTGACAGAGACTAGCTGACCTGGACTGCCAAGAGCCGCAGAAGCAACGAACTCAATACCCGCGGTAGACAGCCTCCCCGAGGAGCTATATATATTAGCGAGATCTCGCCAAGGGGCCACAGACCCCCAAACTAGCATAGCTAGCATCTACAAATAGTCGGCCTTCCCTAGGAGCCGCGCTAAAGGTTGACAAGACTCGCCAACACGAGAAGCTCTTTAACTCGCGAAGTCAACCCCTGATAAAGCAACAAAGTTCAAGGAATACCTGCGAGGTGACAAGCTTGTAAGCCCTTCAAATAACTAAGGCTGCTGAAGCACACCCAACGAAAGGATTTCCTTGAGCCAAAAGCCTACTGTGACTCCCTGAAGAAGATCGCTTACCAAGTTCTATCATCCTATATATATTCGTGTTATGAGTGTTACTTTATTAAACGCTTTTGAGCACATATCTATATAGAGCTAGTAAAGAAAAAAAATATGAGTATAGCATGAAATTTAGCAGAAAATAGAATTTATTATTATTAAAGCCATAGAACGGGCTGTGATTACAATAAGGTCAGATACAGAGAATCATCGCAATCAGAAAATTACAACCCTATATCAGTAAAAAGGGCAGCTTGAATACAAATGCGATTCTCTCAAGGAGAAGTCAAGGGCTACTAAGAAGTAGTATTGTCCGATGTCTCAATTTGCTGACAAGTTGTTTTGAAGTATCTTTCAAAACCCATGTCACAGCACTCTACTACTACACTTTCCATTTCCGGCAATGGTAACGGAGCCGATAAAAGCAAGAGGAAACTGTCTGACAAAACCACTTCAAACCGACTCATTTAAACTTGATAATGAGAAGCTTGCATACAATAGGGAGAAATATTTTCTTATTGTTGAAATTTCACCATAGAACAAGCTCGGGTTCACCGACCTGATTGAGATGTCATATTAAGAAGCCCGCATAGCTCGAGTTCACTATCGTACTTAAGGAATGGTGTGGAAACTTACATAGCTTGAGTTCACTATCGTACTTGAGGAATTGTGTGGAAACTTACATAGCTCGAGTTCACTATCGTACTTGAGGAATCATGTGGAAAGACTTGCATAGCCCAAGTTCACTATCGTGCTTGAGGAATCGCGTAGAGAAGCTCAGTCAAGTCTTTCCATACGATTCCTTAAGTACGATAGTGAACTCGAGCTATGTAAGTTTCCACACAATTCCTCAAGTACGATAGTGAACTCAAGCTATGTAAGTTTCAGTCACCACAGAATTGTGTAGGAATTGCATAGCCTTCTGCCTCAGAACAAGTTTGAGTTCACAGTAATGTACGGCAGTCACATGGAGAGATTGATATGTGTGAAGTCCGCGCTGATGTAGAGAAATGAGCTCAGTCAAGAAGAAAGGATCGTGGTGAAGGTGAAAAGTCGCAACAGGGTGGCAACCTCCCTATAGCCCCATCAAAAGAAGGTAGGGAGGTCACAGCATATGAAGAATAGGAAGAGGTTCGACAGACCTAACCAGGGGAAGACTCTTAAGCTTAACCATCACCTCCGTCCTAGGCACACTGATTCTCTTCAGGTGCTTCGATAGCACCAGCAACCTGCAGTCCCTCAAACCCCCTAATCAGTTCCTCAACAGGTGGGTCGAGGAAGTCTCACGGCAAGTGCGGATGACAAAGCCAAATACTAAAAAAGAGATTACTTTAGGCTTCGTCATTCATGGCCACCTTCTTCTCCTTCCAACACCTCTCCCTCCGAGAGAACTCCTCATTACTTCTGGCCAAGTCATCTTTTAGTTTCTCCATTTGTCCCTAGACTTGAGCCATTTCACTGTGGGCCCGCTCAGCCTCGGCTTGCTTTTCATTTAATGCAGTAGCCGATTCTTTCAGCTCCATCTCCAGGGCCCTTTTGCGGGCATGTAGTTTCTAGAGTTCCACTGACAGCTCCTTCTCACGGCCTCAAGCAACAGCAAGCCTCTACTCCGTCTTCTCAAGTTCGTCACGGAGAACCCTTTTTTCCGTATCATTGTCCTCTGATTCAAGCATGTTTTTATATGATAAGCAGTCAGTCTGAGAAAAGAAAGAAACAAAGGTAAACAGGTTACAGGAAACAAAAACATATATGCACAAGCAGAGATATGTATATAAACGCACAGCTTACCAGGAGAGCATGGCGAACTATTGTATGGCGAAGATCCGAACCCTCATCCTCCTCGATGCGCTGGCTCAGGCCCCCGGTGAGGAACTTCTCGTAAAGCATTGAAGTTCGATCGAGGTATTCCTTCGCGATCTCACCAAGACCCCGGCTCGAGGATAGGAAAATAGCTGGGCCCATCATGGCGATAGGGCCAAACATCCTCTAAAAAGGCTGCTCTGCGGAGACATTGAAATCGATGTCCTTCCTCTTTCCGCAAGCGCACTTAACAACATCAACATGAGGTGAGCGCTTGCAAGCAGAATGCTTTAGGAGCAAAACCTGGTCGCTCTTATTGGAAGCCCCCAACTTAGTCTTTTTAAGAAAAGCGAGGATAAGAGATCCAGCCTACTCTTTCCCAAAAGGACTTCGTTATATTTAGACTCCCTATCAGACCTCGCTGTGGGCACTGTGGTTGTTACTCCACATCACCCACCTGAGTCTTGCTTTGAGGGAGGATTATCTCCCGAACTTGCTTAGCAGAGGGTACCTCCTTGCTCGGGGCACGCAGCCCAGCCGCCCTTGTACCCCGCTCTGCAAGTTGCTGCAACGTACCCTTGCGATCAAAAGCAAGCTTGAAGTTCATCAGAAGCTCCTCAGTGACCTGCTTATATGCAACGAGCTCCCTTGGGTCCCTCGGGATCAAGGCCGTGAGAGCACCCAGCGTCTCCCTCTCCTCGTTAAAAAGAAAAGAGTTGAGCTCATTCCGTCTACAAATAAAAAGGGAAAAAGGTAAGTACGTGGCATAGACAAGGAAAACAAGAAATAGAACCAACTCACTGGGCTTCAACACGAAGCTCCTATTTTTCAGGAGCTCAATTTCGGGGACCTTAACAAAGAAATAGTTTACTTTGTAGTCCCCGGTGTTCGAACTGGAGTTCGCCTGTAACAGCTCCCTGTACTTACTAGCCCACACCACCAGGTGGTGCACCCTGACATGGAGGGTATCTTTAGGCGAACCCTTTGGCAGAGGGCATTGTCTCAGGATGAAACAGTACATGATAACATTGTTACTAGGAGGGGGAAGCCCATTCATTCTGAATAAGAGATAGAGGGTAAGAAGCTGTCTACACGAGCTGGGGGTAAGCTGCGTGGGAGCAAGCTTCAGCAAGTTCAGCACGTCAACAAGGAACCTCGGAATAGGGAACCTCAAACCCTCCTCCAGGTGGGAGTGACTAACGGCGCCAAAACCAGGTAGCGAGTAAGCAACCCTACCAACCACAGCCGGCACCAACCCTTGATGACCACTGGGGAACCGAAAGCAATCCACCATGACCTTTAAATGCCCCCGATATATCCTGTAAGGAACGGACACAAAGACATTCTTTTTCCTGCGCAGCCCCTTGTAAGCGGCTCGAGGGAGACTGTCCAGTATCTCTACGTCGTTTGCCACCTCCACCTCTTCGAGATGGTAGAGATTATCGACCTGATGAAGTACGCGATTGCCCCCCCGGGCATCTTTTTGGGGCAATATGATCCCCTAACGACTATAGGCAGAAGCCTTCGCACCTTTATCCTCACGAGACCTCTGGGCACATGAGCTAGACATCTACAAAAGGAAAAGGATTAAAATCAGACAACAAAAAAGGAAACATAGGTGTCTACTGAACCTAAAGGCTCGAGTCAAAGGCACCATAGGGTCACAATTACAAAAGGAAAAGGATTAAAATCAGACAACAAAAAAGGAAACCTAGGTGTCTACTGAACCTAAAGGCTCAAGTCAAAGGCACCAGAGGGTCATAATTGGACACCCCCCCCCCCCCCCCCCCGAAAAAAAAAAAAAAGCTTTACAATTTTCAGGCATCCACAAAAACCCTAGGCACACGAGTTTAAGATAGAATATTTAACAAAGAAGACAACAACAACGAAAGGATTGCAACGAAAGATAGAAGAAAAGAATAGAAGATTTACCGAAAGTAAGCAGAAGATGATGAACGCAACAAGCGGAGAAAAAGCGGCAAACCCGATCACACAGGCGAGCGCAAAGCCTTGAAGACGTCCTCTGGAGGCAAGGACCGGCATAAGATGAAGCACAACACTGTTGTTTTTCCAAGAATGATCAGCAGAGAGAAACGAAGAATTTCCAAGAAGTTTGCGAAGAATGAAGAAAATAGTACGAACAACCATACATATAGATGAAGAACTTGAACTCGAACCATCAGATCAAAATAATAATAACTTGGAAGAAGATCTACGTCCACTATTTAACCTTGGGATATGGCATGGTACTCAAAGATCACTTATTTAACGTATGCATTTAATGTGCTTGGCAAACGTGGCAGTTGACATGACTCAACCCATTTACTAAAAGAGTAACCGCCCTTGGACCTTAGAACCAGCAACTTCAAAAGACGACTCACGTACTTCTCCATGAAACAAACTAATAACAGCCTGTTGAAAATGCAACCCACTAGAAAACTTTTCAGCTTCCACCTCGAAGATATCAAGCTAGAAGTTCGGGGGCTAATGTTGTGTGTTAAATTATCCCAGGCCCAAACATGCCCAAAATGCTGAAACCACCAGCAAAGGCCCAACACACGTAAAAGGCCAATTAATTGCTACAAATTGAAATGGGCCCCGACCCGACGTACGACGAAGGAAGAAACTCTAAACAAAAGACTAAGTGTTACACCCCGCAGACCGTTAGCCACGAAGCCCACAGCTCGTAAATGATGCAACTCGAAGCCTCAATTAAAGGAAGAATCTCGAGAATACAGAGATTGCATTCGGTCTAAGTAGACTTCCAATCAATCTCAAATTCCTCACGATTAGCTATGGCATTTATATTAAACCACGTCCATTAAGTGATCGAATTTTGCCCTTAAATCATATAATCAGATTCCATGTAAAATAGGATAACTCTCGTCCCTTCACACTATAAAAGAAGCAGGATACCCCAGTTACAAAAGTTACGAATATTTCCAGAAAGCACTTATATAAGCGAGCCTCACAATACACCCAGCGAACTTGACTTGAATATCAAGAACAGTGGATGTAGGCATTCCCTTAAAGCTGAACCACTTTAAAATCACTCTTGTCAATCTTTTTACAAGTTTTATCCTTTAGTTTTTCTATATTCATCAATTTATCACGTTGACCGGATTTGCACGTCAACAGATAACAACTCAAATAAAAAAAAACATAAAGTAAAAAATTATGAGAATTTCTTAAATTTTTAAAATTTTTTATTACTTTAATAGTTTATTTTTAAATTTTTAATTTACTATAATTAAATTTTCATACATAACAGTTGTTTTTTATATTTTGATATTAATCTGAAGCGTTATTTTGAATGATTGAATTTTTATACATTAGTTTTTATTGTAATAATTTATTTATTTATTTTTTAAAAGGTTTTTAATGATGATGTTAAATTTTTTTTAATACTTAAGGATTTTTCTTATAAAATTTGAGTGTTTCATTATTTTGATTTTATTTATAAAAAAATTAGTGACAGATGTTATAATGTTATTATATGTACAAGTTAAAATTAATTTGTTAAATGTTTTTAAAAAATAAGGTAAAATCGTATTTTCAACCTATTCAATTACATTTAATGGCAAAATAATTAATGTGTATATTCTATTATATTTGACTATCAAAAAATTTATCAAAAAAATAGAGATCCATTTAGAAATATTATTAATAATTAAAAGGATAAATTATATTTTTAAATAGGAGATTCATTGGGTTTCGAGAGAATATTCTGTGTGTTTGTAACAATTTTTCACATGGCGAATTTTTTATCTAGTTGTCTTTTGACAACAACCGTGGTTTTTCTCTGGTTCGGGAGTTTTCCACGTAAATTCTTGTGTTTTGTTAATTGTTATTATTCTCTAATTTATTTATTTTTGTTATTTTTGATATTTATACAAAAGGCAATGTTTCCAAGGAGGGTTTTGGGAACAAATTTTTCAAACAAGTGGTATCAGAGTCCGGCTGCTAAGGTGGTGGATTCTTACGAAAATTCTTAACATGCTCTGTGGTTACAGTATTGTCTGATCTTCTACATCATAAAATAATTGTTTTTGGTTACTAGAAATAAGTGTGGTAGTGTGGAGGTGGAAGGTTCTAGCTAGGAAAGACTTAGTATTTAAGTGTGTCCATTTATAACCCACCTCTCTTTCCTAATAACTTACCTGTTGCACTGTTCATGAGCTACGGACACTATTCTAGTATATGGCCTTTATTCATGGTACAACAGAAATGTTCAAATTTTCAAGCCTTGTTAGGTTTGATGTGGAGAAATTTGATAGGAGAATCAATTTTGGCTTGTGGCAACTACAAGTCAAGAATGTGTTAATTCAATCTAGATTAAATAAGGTGTTGAAGGGGAAACCAACTCCTATTTCCAACAGTGATTCTGGTGAATCTAGTATGAGCGATGAAGATTGAGACGATTTGGATTTGAGAGCTTCAAGTGCAATTCATCTATGTTTGTCTAAGAATATTTTAGCAAATATGCATGGAATGACAACAACCTGAATGAACAGTTTTATACTTTACGTACGGATAAAGGTATAAAAATCTCGGATCATTTGAGCGTTCTCAATGGTATTGTTTCTGAACTGGAGACCACTGAAGTTAAGACTAAAGATGAAGATAAAACATTAAGGCTTATATTGTCTCTTCCATCTTCTTATGAGAACATGAAACCAATTTTGATGCATAGGAAGGAGACTCTAAACTTTACAGAGGTTACCGAGAAACGTCTTTTTTATGAAAAGAGTAGGTTGAAAAGTGCTAGTCGTATTTTATTAGAAGACATAGTATTAGTAACTAAAAATGAGAGCAACCGGAAGAATAACTCTGGGAAGAATACAGTTTGCTGGGGCTGTGGAAAATCTGGGCATGTCAAGAAAAATTATCAGCAAGGTGGAGCGGGTTCGGCAAAAGGCTCCGAGTCAAATACTGGCAGTGTCTCCCTCCTTATGAGAGATAGTGATTTCCTTTGAGAAGTCAGAAGTACATCATCATGGTATGTCCGCTTTACCATGGAAGAGAATATGTTGTTGCTAGCGGATCTATAATTGCACAGGGGCATTGGTTTGGCATTAACTCAAGGTGTATGGTGGAATATATGTCGATGGCTGATGAACTTCCAGTAAAGCCAAACGTGGAAGTTGCACCATAAATTTTCAGCAAGTTTTTCGACATGTGCCGAAGTGAAATTCTTTGAATCATTTAATTTTAAGTGTGTGTACTCTATTTTGATGGAGTATGATAATTCTCAATATAGAGAATTATGACTGTTGGTGAAGACAGTGATAGCTAAACCTATGTTTATTTTTAAAAATAGGTGGAGATTGTTGGGTTTGATTAAAAAATAAAGAAAGAAAAAATTGGTAGGATCCCACATTGAGAAACAACGTAAGAAGGCAAGGGGTTTGAAGACCATATAAAGAGTTTCAAGGCCTTTATTTAAAGTGCACCAGTCAAAAACATTTTAAGCATTGTATTTGACTCTATTTAAATTCATTTCTTGTTTACATTATTTAAAGTGTAGAAATGTGTGAGTTAATATTTTATTTGGAGAGTGTGGGTGTAATACACCCTCCCAATAGTATGTATTGTAGGTATAGGTGTTGTAATATATTCTTCCATAATTTATTTTACGGTACAAATGCAAATAAATAAGTCATTATTATGAGTAAATTGGATGTTAGATGTATTAACGAGCTATAGTGGAATTTATTGGACAAATCCAGAGATTTTTGAAAAGGTGTCCGGAGATCCGAAAAGTTACGAGAGGTGTCCGAAAGGGTATCAGAGACTCAAAAAATGTTCAGAACGGTTTCAGATGGTTAGTAAGGTTCCATAAAGTGTATACGAAATTTAATTATAAGTTTTGGAGGACCTAGGAAGGGTTTTCATAAATTTGGAGTATTAAGGACATTTTTGGAAATTAGATAATAAATTTTTATGAATATATGATGGTGTAATTTTATTAGTGTTTATATATGTGATGGAAAAATAAATTAGGTGTTGTAATTTAATTGGTGTTTTAATGTGGTAGAAAAGTAATGTTGGTGGATTAATTTTAAGGTGTACAAGTGGACTAATCAAAGTTAGTCATATGGACAAATAAAAGTTAAGAGTTAGTAGATTTTTATGGAAACTTTCCTCCTAAAGAAGCATAATCCATGTGAAAGAAAATGAACCAATTATGATATGCTAAGTCAAGAATTAGTGGGAGGAGAAATGAATGAAATGAAATGCGATTGTTGGACTAAATTGACAATTAAAATATTATTGAACAATTACATGTGATTAATTGTAAATTAGTTTGCCATTTTAAGATTTTAAATGTTAAAGGGCATGTTGCAATTGTTGTGAGATATTTATATGGAATTTGAGTGGAGGTTCCACTTACAAACCAAACACATCAGCCGAGTGAAGCAAATGGAGAACCAGAAAATTCGAGAAAGAAAAGAAGAAAAAAAAGAAAAGAAAAGAAAGAAAAGAAAAGAAGAAGAAAAAAAGAAAGAAGAAAGGAGAAGAAGGGCACTTCGGCCGAAGAAGAAGAAGAGAAGGGAGAAGGAAGAAAGAAAGAAGAAGCAGCCGGCCAAGGGGAGAAGAAGGAGATTCCGGCCAAGTAAGAGAAGAAGAAGAAGAAAAAGAGAAAGAAGAGATCAAGCTAGAATCAAAAGTAAGTTTGTATGCTTAAATTCATGAAATTACTTTGGGTCTTTGATTTTGGATGTTTGGGTGATGATTTTGGTGTATGAAATTAAAGAATGAGGCACTAGATAATTTATTGAAGCTAAGAAGAAGATTGGATTTCATCAAAAATGAAATTGAAATCACTAGTTTTGGAATTTTTGAAATATAATTTGAAATTGAAGTTATAATTAGTTTAATCAAGTTTGATGAGGTTGAATTTGATGTTGTTAAGTGAAGGAAAATTCATTTATGTTAAATTGATAAAGATTAGTATGAGAAATTGGGTAGAAATTGAAGTTGAAAGTGTAGAGATTTCAATATGGATATGATAAGTATTAGAAATTGTATTTGTGTGGTTTGATGTTAATTTGGTAGTTAGAAATTTAAGAAAATATGTTAGATTGTGATGTATGAGATTCAATTTAAGAGAAATTGAATGATTCAATGTATATATATATAATTACAGTGACATGATTTTTAGTGGATAAAATGAAATTGACTATGTTAGAATAAAAGAAATCGAAGAATAAATTGTTAAATGTGTTAATTAAGTTTTTGAATAAATTGATGGTATTTATATTAATGATTTATTTGGAAATATATTACTTTAGGGAGAAATCTACATAGTATGGGAGAAAATGAAATTATGCGGAAAGGCAAAAAATGTGATGAAACGAAAGAATCAGAATGCCTATAGCCCAGAGAAATAAGTTAGTGTTTAATTTACAGTATTTTTATATAAGTGCGTTTTACGAAGTTTTGAGTCTATTTGAATAAGTGTTGAATTAGTTTTAAGCAAAGCAAGTGTTATTTTATTAGCATTATGTACGTAAGTATTCAAATTAATTTCCGAAAAGTGAGTTTCATTTAGTAATATGTTTTATGTTAAGTTTAGCAAGTTAATATTTTTATTCAAGTTGGTACAAAACCAGATTTTTAGTTAAATTTTATTTAGTATATTTTCTGTCAAGTTTGATTTGACATTTTAAGATTTTGCATATATTTGTTAATTATATGAGTTTATAATTTAAGCAAAATTGATGCCTTGATTTTTATATCTCAGAAGTTTTAAGTTTATTTTCGCATTGAGAAAATACTTATACATGAGATTTAATTTAAAAAATATGTTTTATGGATATTTTATGCTTTTTGATAAAAAGGGATATTACAAAAAGACTTTATGATTCTATGAATGTTTTAGACAAAAAGAAAACATTTTTAGGCCAATAGGATGCCAATTTATTATCAGATTATCAGCAGTTTATCAGAATTATCAGATCAGCTATCAGTTATCAGATTATCAGCAGCAGACTCGGCCGGTACACCCCATTTGTGTAGGGAAGTAAAAGGGGGGGACAGTCCGCTAACTCCAAGGGGGTTGAGTCTGTCGAGTCTATCAGTCGCCCACATACTGGGGTGTTGTCTCGCTATATGTAGGCGACATAGAATTCCGCCACATAGTCAGTGAGATATCTTTTATCAGATTATCATAGTCACCAGAGCGGCGCTAGATTAGTCGCCTGGTGACACCCTCCATATGGTGCGGCGCCAGTTAAGTCGCCCTATGAATTATCAGTTATCAGATATGGGTTTCCATTGGCATTATCAGAAAAATATATTTCGCATTTTTTTAGTTTTCAGAAAAGTATAATATATCAGTTTTTCAGTTTTATCAGAAAAGTTTTATTAGAAACGTTTTATCAGAAAATGTATATTATCATGTCAGCTTTTCAGTTTTCAGAAAAAGTGTGTTCTCTCAGGTTTTCAGTTTTTAGAAAAGAATAAAAGTATATTCCATTAGTGCAACTTTTCAGTTTTCAGAAAAGTAAAAGTTTATATATTCTCAGCTTTTCAGTCTTTAGTAAAGTGAAGTATATATATAAATTTTCAGCTTATATTTAGAAAGTACGTTATATTAGTTTATCAATTTTCGGTAAGAATAGAAAGTTTGGAAAAATTTCAGGACAACTTTCAATGTAGATTTCAGTATATATATTTCGGTATAATTTTTGTGAAAGATATTTCAGTATAATTTTCATGAGGTTTATTTCAGTTTAGTTTTCACAGAAACAGACAAAGTGTTATTATAATGCTAATTGTTTGGTACAGTTTTCGGAAAGTAGTAAAAGATTTATTATTTTGGAATTTTAGTACGTCACTTCCAGTAAACAAAATTTTGTATAGTTTTTAGTAAATATAAAGGTTTTATTAGTTTTCTTTCAGTATTTTCAGAAAAGCAATTCTTATTCTTCTCAATAAGATTTTAGGGAGGTTAAATCAGAAATATTAGATTTATTAGAAAATGATAACACTCACTGCTCATTTAGTTATGTTTTTAAATCAACTTTCCAGGTACAGGTGCAGACAGTGCAAGGATGCTCAGGACCGGCAGGATCAGTCAAGCAGTGTTGTGACAGTTTAGAATTATGTACAATGTTTTAATTGTAATAATAATGTAAAGTTTATATTTTGATGTTATTCTTAGAACATGAGAAATTTATTTAAAAATTGAATAACTTTATATTTTGCTATACAAAACTGTTTGAGTTGTGAAGTTTTTATGTAGGTCTTCAAAATTTGGTAATCTTAGAAAAACATATGAGACTCTGTCAAAATTTTTAAAAAAAAAAAAAAAAAAAATTCCTACTTAGATTTCCAAGTTAAGAAACGGCTTAGCTTCACGGAAGTCTTTCAGCGAGGCAAGCCTCGACTGGGAAGCTACTGTGGAGTGCCGTCAGGTTACCTAATGGGAGACAGTAAGTTAGGGGCCTGTCAGTAGGTGCACTAGGTTTGTGAGTTTTGAGAGAATAGCCTATGTGGTTATATCAATTTTTCACATAGTAAATTTTTTATTTGGTTGTCTTTTGACAACCACTGTGGTTTTTCTCCGGTTTGGGAGTTGTCCACATAAATTCTTGTGTTTTGTTGATTGTTATTATTCTCTAATTTATTTATCTGTTACTTTTGATATTTCTATAAAAGACTGTTTTCAGGGGAGGTTTTGGGAACCATTTTTCCCAGCAAAAATCTATCATAAGAGAATTGCAAGTCAATCTACACGACCCGTTTCTTTAAACGGGTCAATTCTCTTAAACCCGATACGATCCGTTATTTAAATAAATTATATGGGGTGACCTATCAAACCCTTTTATATAAAATTTATTTATTTATAAATTATAAAAAATTTATTTATTTATAAATTATAAAAAATTTATTTATTTATAAATTATAAAAAATATAATTTATTTATATATTATATAAAATTATAATAATACCCCTAATAATTCTAAAATTACAATGTCCTCCTCCTAAACGAGTTACACGAATCAACCTGCAATCCATTTGACATGACTCGTTTATAGACCCGATTACCAATACGAACCCGTTTAGGTCAACCCGAACCCATTTATTTATCTTGAATTCGTGTCGAGTTCGCGGGTAGCAACCCATAGTGATAGCCCTAATCACAAATCACTTTTTCTTCGTCAAAATCTCAAACTGCTTCGTCTTTTGGTAAATTATAGGCTATGTCTCCTTCGAATAACCAAGGTTCATCCTTTTTAATTCCTTCAACAATTTCTTCGTCATATCATTTGAAAATCTCTTCCTCTTGTGTAATTTCAGCCTTCATCTTATCATAATTACTCACGATTTCATAACGTGACAAAAAATATTAAAGCATATCTTCAAGTTTTGCTTACATTTCTTGAAATTTTTGAAATTTTTTTATATGTAATTTTTTTTAATATTTAATTTAAATGTTAAAAAATTAAATATATATGGCTTGGTTCCATTAAATGTTACCCTCTTGTTCTACCCCTGGGTAGAGCTGTAATGTTTTTAAAATCAGTTGTAACCGTAGTTTTTTTAAAACCCGTTGTAGTTGTGCTTTGGGAAAAAGCTATTGAGTGTTTGATAAGCTGTATTTTTAGAAGTATTGTAAGTTAAAAAAGATGTATAAGTTGTTTGATAAATTATATATCTGAACTGCTGTACAAATATAAGATTTATCAAAATAGGCATTATAGTAAAATTAATTTATTTAATTTGTTAATAGAAATTCTGTTTATATAAATTAACCATTATTTAAATATTTTTACTTTAATTCTAATATGAAAAGAGACTTAATTAAATTTGTTAATTATCTTCTAACATTAGTTTTAAAAATCAATTTTTAGATAACAAAATAAAATATTATTAAGATTTTTAATTATATTTGTCATATATTGAAGATAAAAAAAAATTGGTCTGATTTAATTTTTTATTTTTTTGTTTAAAATTATTGAAGATTAAAAAATGTTAATTATTTTTAATTAATTATTAATTATTAATTTCCAATTTTTAATGTTTAGGATTAGTTTTTTTATAAGTTTAATATAAGATGAAGGATAATTTGGTCCCAAAATTTTTTATTAAAAATTATGATCAGTTTCCCACTTATTAGAAGCTGAAATTGTGGTGAATCATCTTTGCCTTTTAACTATAGTTTATAACCAGATTCTCCAATAAGCTGCCTCCAGAAGGTTTACAAAATAACTTTTGGACCACAGCTTATTGAATAAGTTAAAAGCGGTTATGAATAAGCTCCCAAAATGGGCCGTAGATCTAGTTTGTAGCTATCAAATCTTAATTGTTTACAAAATTTAAGGTTGGAAAAAAATTTTACTACCTTAGTTCCAATAATTATGATATCTGGTAATCTATTTAATTATGATATTTTATTAAATATGTTGTTGATGAAAGACAATAATTATGAATAATAAATTGTTATAAGAAAACAATAATCATGAACAAGATGATTCCTCTACAATTATCAATAGAACAATTATTAATTTGGTCCCTAATTTTTAGGGAATCATCATTTTTCTAAAATAGTTTCATTTATTAGTACTTTTAGGCCCTAAGTTTTCATAAATGTATCAATTTGATCCCTTTGACTAATTTTTTAACAGTCAAACTAACTGAAAATATTAAAATGACAGTTTTGCCCTTAATTCTATTTAACTGAGTTAAAATTATAATTTTACCCTCAAATTTTTAAAAATATTATTAATAATTAGAAGGGTAATATGGTCATTTATATTAATTTTTTAAAAATTAAATTTTTTAAATTTTGTTTTCATAATGTCTTATTAAAAATATTTTAAACTATATTTTTAAACTTTTTAAAAACATTTTAAATTATATTTTTTTTAAAATTTTAAATTATATTTTTAAAATGCGAGATCCATTCAAATTTAAAAATTTTTTTTTTAAAAAAAATACTTAAAAAGGATTAAAAAATAAAAATGATAAAATTTATTAAAAATTAAAAATAATTAAAATTTAAAAAATTAAAAGTAACAACATTTATTAAAGATAGAGCTAATTGCATCGACCTCCCTTGATGTTTTACCAACTACAAGTGGAGTCAACTTTATCGTTTATTGACAAACACCTCCCCTGCCCTTAGTAAAATTTGGTAAAATTTGGACAAACACCTTCCCTATCCTGGGGAGGTCTTTGTCAAAAAACTCAAAAGTTGATTAATGGGAGGGGAAGTCTTTTTCAATAAATCCAAAAGTTGACTCCGCTTGTAATTGAGCAAACCTTAGGGGAGGTAGATTTTATTTACTCTTAAAAATAAAAATAATATTCAAAATTGAATACTTATCAAACTTAAAATTTAGTTAAAAAAATTAAAATGTTAAAATATTATATGTACATGTTTTAGAGTATATTATATAGTATATATAAATTATATATATATATATATATATATTATAAAAATAAAATATATTAACAAAATTACAATATATGTATTGTTGACGTGCAAATTTGGTCAATGAAAATTAAAGGTGTTTATATTGATTTGAGGGATTAAAAGAGATAAAAAGATAAGCTCAAAGATTTTTAAAGTGATTCGGCATATAAGAATGCCTACATCCACTATTCTTGGTATTCAAGTCGAGCTCGCTGGGTGTAATCGCGGAGCTCGCTTATATATGTGTATTTTGTAAAAATTGGTAACCTTTGTAACAGTGATGACCTGCCCCTTTTATAGTGTGAAGGGGCGGGAGTCATCCTATTTTACATGAGATCTGATTGCATAAATCAGGGACGAAATTATATCCCTTAACAGTCTGGTTTGAATTGAATGCAATTGCTGGGATTAGGGAATTTGAGATTGATTGGGAGTCTGTTAGTTGACCGGATGCAATCCCTATATTCTTGGGATTCTTCCTTTGATTGGGGTTTCGAGCTGTGTGGCCTGTAACCTTAGAGTTCAATTTTTGCGACCATATGGTCCTCGAGGAGTGGTACTTAACTCCTTTATTTTTTCCGTGGAGGTCGTTTGCATAGAGTTCCTTCCTTCTGAGTAGTTGGGTCGAGGCCCATTTTGTTGCGTGGTGAATCATTGGTTCCCTTCGTGTATTAGGCTTTCTTGGACATTTCAGCGTCTTTAGGCATGTTTGGGCATGGTGTAATTTGATGCAAAAAATTAGCCCCCTAGCTTCTAACTCGATAATCTTGTAGTGGAAGCTGTTTATGTTTTCTTCCTGCATGCTATGGTTTCGGAGAGTTACTGCTAGCTCGATTACGAGGAAATCCATGGGTCGCTCTTCGAGGTCGCTGGGTCCAAGTTTCAGGGGCGGTTACTCTTCTGGTGAGTGGGAAGTATCATGTCAACTGCCAATCTGTCCATCGTATTGAATGCGCGTTAAATCAGTAACCCTTCGAGTATCTCGCCCTGCCTCTAGGTTGAATATGGATCGTCGATCTTTCTTCAAGTCATTACTGCTTTGATCCGACAGTCATTTCTTCGGTTATATAGAGCAATTTTTATTCCCTCCTTTTGTTCTTTGCTTTCATTTTTCAAAAGTCGTCCCTCTATGTTTCTCTGTTTTCCTTTGCAAGCGAGATTGAACTTCACCCTAGTTCTTTGGCGGCTTTGGGCTTCTATCTCCGGTGTTCAAGAGGTTAATTTTTTGCGGCCATTGTCCTTCTCCGCTAGTGCACATCGCGTCTCGCTTCTTTCTTAGTAAGTTATTTCACATCCTTTTAGTTTCTGTATGTTCTTTCTATTTGCGATTGGGGATTTGGAGACAGTTGGTTTTCTATTTTTGCTTTATGTTGATTCCCGAGTGAGTTGGTCACGACTTTGCAGCACTTCTGATCTTTAGTGTTCTAGGTTGTCAAAGGCGTTTTACACCCTTCTTTTACTAACTCATCCCGTGAAAGGGCTAGGGGTCGTGGTAATAGGGATGTCATGTCTCATGTAAGTGAGGTCACAAAGTCATCTATTCTAGCCGTGTGGAGGCTAGAGAGGACCAAGGGGAGCCTACTTGGGTTTCTACTTCGGGAGATCAGGGTGAGAGTGAGGGGGTCGTACCTAGGGAAAAGAAGGTGGAGATCCTTCTTTATCTATCTCTGAGGAGTTGCAGTCGCAGGCTGGGGACTTCTTGTTTCCTTCTTCCCTAATTAAAAGGGAGGATTTGGTAGGTTTGGTGCATACCTTCCACCTTTCTATGGGTCACAGGGTGTTGATCCCCAAGGCATCGGATGGACCGGCTCATCCTCTTTTGGACTACGTAGCGATTAGCTCGTACCATCTTGTCATCGGGTTGAGATTTCCTCTCCCCCAGTTCCTCATACACGTTATGAACATGCTCGAGCTTGCTCCGATAGAGCTTACTTCCAATGCGTATACTCGGCTGCTATCCTTTTACCTTATCTTTAGGAGAAAGGTGGTTGACTCTCCGACTGACAACATTATTAGGCATTGTTTTCAAATGAAGAAGTGCCCCCTTTCTAAGAGATTATCTAGTAAAAATCAGCATAACGGAATATACTATCTCCCCATGCGGCCAAGTAATTAGTGGGCATTATCACAATCGGACATCAAGTCCAATGTAGGGGACTATAAGACGACTTACTTTTATATTATGGGCCCTGAGATCGTGTCTGTCAAATATAAATGTTTTGTTCAGTCACCTCGTAAGTTGGTTTTTTGATGAGATGTCTTGTTTGATTTTGTCTCCTCCCCTTTCACAAAGGGTTATTTTTCTCTGTTGCACAGTTGGTACAGGCCGGAGCCTTACGCTAAGCGAGGGGGAGAAGGCGTTGCTCAGTGGTATTTTGGAATTGCTCTCAAACGTGAGAGACCCTACCAAGTTTAGGACAGTCACTGAGAAGCTTTTGGTGGGTTTTGGGCTTGTGCCAAATCCTTAAGCGGTTCAAGAGTTGAACGTGGATCAGGATATTTAGGAAATTGCTAACGCACCTCCCATAAACTCTATGAGCGAGGACACGGAGTCTGATGAGTAGGTTCTGGAGCCCGTTCGTAAGTAAGCCAGAAAACAGTGACCAGAACCACAAGCAAAAATGCAGAGCACGACCCAAGGAAATTTGGGGAAACTGACCACCAGGAAGTGTCCCAAGATCAAGGGGAAACCTGGCACTCCTCTATCCGTCACCCCGTCAAAGAAACATAAAGTGGGGGTGTACCTTCGTCGCTGCCATCTCTACCACAAGTCCCTCATGTTGCCGTGGATAAGGGAAAAAGGGTGGCTCCCAATTTTCAGGCCAGCGCGAGGTCGTTGTGTCTGAAGTTGCTCCTTCTGATGTGCTTGTTGGCCCTAATGCAATATCCTTCCTAGAGCATGTTTCGGCTACCTTCGAGAGTTACCTTACACAAGGTTTGAGCGATCGACTTGAGATGGATACTGGGATGGGGCTCCATCTCTTCCTGATGCGCTACAGCCTAGTGGTAAGTAAAGATGGCCTGTTTTCCTCCATACTGTTTCCTCATCTCTTTCCCCCCTTTTTCTCTTTTTTTTTTAGACTGCTTGATAGGCCCCTAACCTACTATCTCTCATTAGGTAGCCTGCCGGCACTCCACGATAGCTCCCCAGTCGAGGCTTGCCTCGCTAAAAGGCTTCCGTGAAGCTAAGCCGTTTCTTATAACTATTTTATTTTTTTAATTTTTATTTATACAAAACTATTTTATAAAAATTTCAACAGAGTCTTTTCTGTTTTTCTGAAATTACCAAATCTTGGAGACCTGCATAAAAACTTCAATACTTCTATAAAATCTCAAATCTCAACTACTGTGGACCTCCGGTCCATCTCATTAAATCACATCTCAAACATTTTAAATATCAAAATAAATAGTTATCAACGAAAAATAAATCAAATCTTTAAATAAAATACTTGTACACTTAAAACAATATTAAAATACAACTTAACAATTTAAAACATCATATATGCTTGTAAAACAATCACAGCATCTTTTGACTGGTCCCGCTAATCCTGGGAGTCCCTACAACGTCTGCACCTGAACCTGTACCTGTACCTGGGGAGGTTGGTTTATAAAATATAAAAACTATAATGAGCTAAATGAGCTCAGTGAATGTTATCATTTTACTAAACAGTTCTAACATTTCTGAATTAACCTCCCGAAAACTTTACTGAAAAGGATAGAATCTTATTTTCTGAAATCTATACTGAAATAACTAATAATTTGTTTCCAATAAAAACTGTACTGAAATCTCTTTTATAAAACTATTCTGAAATATATATATATATATATTAAAATCTTCCTCATAAAACTATACTGAAATCTATTTTCTGGAAACTGTTCTGAAATTTATACAAAAAACTATTCTGAAATTGAATTTCTGAAAACTGGAAAACTGAGAATATATACATATACTTTTACTTTATTAAAACTGAAAAGCTGAAACTATATCTTTTTTTAAATTTGATAAGCTTAAATAATATTCTTTTATATTTCTGAAACTGAAAATTAACCTGATATTCTCTTTTGAAAATTGAAATACTGAGATAATATGTTTTCTGAGAAACTAAAATATTAAGATAATGTACTTTTCTGAAAACTGAAAAGCTAAAAGAATATACTTTACTGAAAATGCTTTTCTAATAAAACTTCTCTGATAAAACTTTTCTAATAACATAGTTTTCTGATAATATTTTTTTTCTAATAAAATACTGTTATGATAATAAACTTTCTGAAAACTTATTCTCTACTGAAGATAATAATAATCTGTTTTTCTGAAAATCTAGCCAAGCCTAACGTATAAAACTCTTAATTTAATATTCTGTACTGATAATCTGAAAATATTTCTAGCTTGACTTCTGTATCTGAAAACTCCCAATGGACCCCTAAGCTGAACTGAACTCATAGGTCGACTAACTGCGCCGTACCATATGAGTGGGTCACAGGGCGACAAATTGCGCTGTCCACTATGACATCTGATATAAGTCAGGAGGCGACTAACTGATGCGCTCAACGTGACATCTGATAAAAGACATCTCACTGTCTATGTGCGAAATACTGCGTCGCATACATATAGCAAGACAACACCCCAATGTGTGGGCGACTGACAGACTCGACAGACTCAACCCCCTAGTGTTAGCGGATTGTCCCCCCTTAACTTGCCACACACAATTGGGATGTACCGACCGGGTCTAACTGCTGATAACTGATCTGATAATCCATAGGGTAATCCATGGGTTTGAAAACTATTTTCTTTACTTTGAAAACTAGCTTTTAATCTAAAAACTTGAAATATATACATAAACTCAAAAATTCTGAAATATAAAATACCTTAATTTAAATATATCATTAAAGCAATCAATTATATTTTGAATATAAAACACATATAAATAAACAACGTAAATATAAAGTCATAAATAATTAAATTAAACTTGGAAGCATACTAAGGTATATTTCAACTAAAAATATAATTTTGTTTAAAATAGTTTAACACTCACTAATTTATGGTTTTCTCTAGGCTTGATGTTCTGGTTCCTTTCGTCTCAATACATTTCTTGTCTTTCCATAACATTTCTTTTTCTCCCATACTGTGAAGACTTCTCCCTAAAGTAATATATTTTCAAATAAATCATTAATATCAATACAACAACTAATATAAAACTCAATTAACACATTCTACGCTTTATTCTTCAATTTCTTCTATTTAATTTAATATAAATCATGTCAATCATACGATTCCTCTATTTGATTGAATTTCAAACATTCAAATTCAATATGATTTCTTGAATCATTCAATTTCTCTTAAATCAAATCTCATATATCACAACTCAACATATTTACTTTATTTTCTAAACGCCAATTGTATCACAATCATACAAATACAATTTCTAATACTTAATTACCTATAAATTGAATTATCTCACTATCAACTTCAATTTCTACACAAATTCTCATTCTAATCTTCATCAATTTAACATAAGTGAATTTCCTTTTAACATCCAATTCAACTTCATTAAACTCGATAAAACTAATTATAACTTAAATTTCAATTTTAATTTCAAAAATTCTCAAAACTAATGATTCAATTTCACTCCAAACACAACATCACAAAAATTTCATACTACAAGTTCACTAATTTAAGAATCATTTTGATTCCTTACTTAATGATTACAAATTCATACCACCAATTAACTCAAAAACACTCAAATTACTAAATTAATATCTCAATTTAATAATTAAACTCAAAATCATCAAATTCCCAAATCTTTAACTTACTAGTTTTCTAAATTTTCATTTCAATCAATTCCAATCCAACTAATTTCAATTAAAACACAACAAAAACTCAAATCAAGTATTAAAATCGACAAAACCCATAATTTTCTTTACCTCCAACAATCCAATTTCACTTTATATTTAACAATCAATTTCAAACACAAATCAAAACTCAATTAATCAAAATCAATTCAATTTCATCAAATATCAACTACTAATTCTAAAATCCAAGGAATATCATCAATACTAACCTGATTTTAAATTTCATAAACTGAAAATCAAATAATTTTTCTTCCTTCTCCTCTTCTCCCTCTTGCTTGGCCGGTTCTCCTCTTCTTTCTCTCTCTCTCTCTCTCTCTCTCTCTCTCTCTCTCTCTCTTTCTTCTTGTCTTCTCACGGCTTCAGCTCTCTCCTTTCTCCCTCTTCTTTCTTTCTTCTTCCTTCCTTCTTCGACCGCCGCTCGCTTCTTCTTTCTTTTTCTTTCTCTGGCCGAGCTGCTCTGTTTTTATTTTCTGGTTTGTTTCTTTTGTTTCTCACGTTTGTTTTTATTTTGACTTGCAATTTGTTTCATTGTTTCCTAGTTGCACTTACACAGTTTGACTTGTCTTCATTTTATTCTTTTGTGAACAAAAATTCACCACTTGTCAAGTTTCTATCCACTCTTTAATTGCAACTAGCCTCTAGATCTTTTAAATTCATAAAATGGCCACAACTTGAAAGTTAATCACATGATCTTGGTCAACAATCTTTTGATTTACAATTTAATCCATAACAATCTATTAACTCTTTTCCACAAAATTCATTTCAGTTTACTTTTCCATCAATTAATTAAATTACAATCTCATGTCATCAAGATATATTTTAATATCCAATAAATATTCTTAATACTCCAATTTATAGAAATCTTTACTATGTTCTCCAAAACTTATAATTGAATTTCGTATATACTTTACGAAATTGTACTAATCGTCCAATAAATTCCATTATAGTACTGTACGATCAATTCTGAAAAAATATATTACAATATCTATACATGTACAGTACAATCTATCGGAAGGGTGTATTACACTGCTTGTCTTCCTCACACCTACATGCTTGAGGCTGAGAGGAGCAAGGTAGAGATAAAGAGGCTTAGCAAGGAGCTTGAGGCTACTAGGAGAGAGCTCGGTGCTAGAGTGGAGAAAAAGAAGCTCAGCAAGGAACTTAAGGTCTCTAAGAAAGAGCTTGCAGCCGGAGCGGAACATGAGAAGCAACTGTTGAAGAGGTGTTTCCATGGTCCTACTGCTGCCGAACTGGTTGATAACTTCAGGGCTATACGAGCTGCGACGATGGACGCAGACCAACATGAGGAAGACGGGCAAATGAAGGGTATTGTTGGGGCCCTCCTGAGGAGAAAGATGGGATGCAGGTAGATGGAGCAGCCTCCAACTTAGCGGATCCTCCTATGCAGATGGGCGACTTGATCCTTCCAGGGAACGTGAGTCCTCCAAGTAACCAGGCTTGATGGTTATGTCTGTGACGCTTTAGCGCATGCTCTTCTGTTTTTTTCTTTTCTGTTGCTTGAGAACTTGTATGTTTTTAATGATGTTTTTTTTTGTAGTCATTTCATAACAAAATTTAACGCGCACCAATTATATAGGATTTAAATATGTGAATGGGCAGAAATGAAAATCTGATTAGTAGTACCCTGTGGGTTGCCAGCTTTGGCTCTTCGTCGTGAAGCTCCCAGGGGAGGGCACGTTGAGCCCTGACATCGCTAGTTTTAGAGCTAACGAGCTTCTCAGGTAAACGAGTTGTGTCAATCGTACCCAGGTCCGTGAGTTGATATCGCTGGTTAGAGAGCTAGCGAGTTGATTGGTAGTACCCCGTAGGTTGCCAGCTTCAGCTCTTCTTCGTGAAGCTCCCGGGAGAGGCGTCGTTGAGCACTGACATCGCTAGTTTGAGAGGTAACGAGCTTCTTAGGTAGGTAAGTTGTGTCAGTCTCGTACCCAGATCCATGAGTATTGACATTGCTAGTTTGAGAGCCGACGAGCTTCTGAGGTAGGCGAGTTGTGTCTTATACTCAGGCTTGTGAGAGATTCCACCTTGAGTGTCTTTATTGGTGCCGCTGGTTTAAGAACTGGTCAGCTCTCAGGTAGGCGAGTACTACCAATGTCTACAGCTTTAGGTCTGTCATCTTGAGTATATCTATTGACCTTGATAGTTAGGTTGGTCATGGGCGACCATGTCAATATGTATACTCAGTTTGATTAGAGCGAGTTTGCTCTTGTTTTTTCATTTTGAAGATTTCGCATATATATCTTGTTCCAACCCCACGAAGGTCGAAAGTTAATGCAATATAACGCGAGATCTTGCAAAAAGAGACATCTTTATAAATAGGGAAAGTACAACTATCAGTGATAATATTTTTGCAAGTGTTCTGCATTCCAGGCATGCGGGAACTTCATCCCGTCGATGTTTACGAGGTAGTAGGCATCGTTTTCTAGGTCCTCATCTATAATGTAGGCTCCTTCCCAGTTTGGACCTAGGGCTACTTCTTGTGGGTTGCGGGCTCCAAGCAGGAGTAATCATAATACGAGGTCCCTTCTTTTGAAGCGTCGCACTTTGACGTTCCTATTATAGTACCTGGCTACCCTTTGCTGGTAAACGACTATTTTTAGACGAGCTATTTCTCTTCTTTCCTCGATGAGGTTGAGGTTAGTTGTGAGCAAACCTTCATTTTGCTCGGCATCGAACGTGGCTCGCCTGTGAGTGCTGGCGATGGATTCAGTCAAAATTATAGCTTTTGTTCCGTATACCATGGAGAATGGGGTTTCTCAGTGGTTCTGTACGACCACAACACCTCGGGTAGCTCTTCAGCCCAAGATCCCTTTAGCCCTGTAAGTTTTGCTTTCAAGGTGTGCTTGATGATTTTGTTAACGACCTCTACTTGCCCGTTCGCCAGCGGGTGGTCAACTGCGGAGAAACTTTTCGTTATAGCCAACTCTTCGCAGAATGTTCTAAATTTGTGACTTTCAAATTGCGTACAATTATCTGTGATGATTTTCTAAGGAACGCCAAATCTGCATACGATGTTTTCCTATATAAAGTTTTTGATCTTAGCTGTTGAGTTTTCACTGAGGCCTTCGTTTCTGTCCACTTTGTAAAGTATTCTACTGCCACCACCGCTTGTTTGCAGTTTTCGCGGGCTATTGGCAATAGGCCGATCAAGTCCATCCCCCATACAGCGAATGGCCAGGGGCTGACCATTGAATGTAGCGATGCCGGGGGTGTTCGGGGTACGTTGGTGAATCGCTGACACTTGTCAAATCTCTTTATGAGGTCGATCGCATCTTGCTTCATCATGGGCCAGTAGAAGCCTTGTCGTAGAGCTTTATTGGCTAGGGAGAGCCCCCCAGCGTGGTTGCCACATACTCCTTCATGGATGTCATGAAGGACCAGGATAACGTCTTCTTCGTCTATGCACCGTAGCAGGGGCGTGGAGAAACCTCATTTGAACAGCATGTCATCATATATGACGTATCTTGCTGCTAGTATTCGCAGGCGGTGAGCTTTGTTCTTATCGGATGACAGCGTTCTGTTGGAAAGGTAACTAAGGAGGAGGTTTATCCATGAATTTGGCGAGGTCCTGACTATCATGACCGCATCTTTGGTTGCTATGCTGGGTTCTGGCAAGTGTTCAACCGACACCGCGTTAAGTAGATCTGTATCCTTGGTGGTCGCCAGACGAGCTAATGCATCTACATGTGCATTTTGAGCTCGTAGGATCTGCTAGATTTCGTGCCACTAGAACATTCCCAGAAGCTCGCTGGCCTTTCGTAGGTAGGCTATCATGTTTGTACCGAGAGCTTACAATTCCTATTTTACCTGATTCACAATCAGCTGTGAGTCGCTATATATCTTATTTGCTCATACCTATAGTTCTTTGGCCAGACGTAACCCCACGAGGAGGGCTTTATATTCTGCTTCGTTGTTGGATGCGGTGAATCCGAAACGTAAGGCAAAGTGGATTTTGTGTCCCTCCGGGCTTATCAATAGGGTCCCAGCTCCAACCATTCCTTCACATGAGGACCCGTCGATGTATAGTTCCCATGGTGGGGATTTGGGTTCTTCTTGGTTGCTTGTCGTAGGAATGGAATGTTCTTGTTGAGGCCCTTCCCATTGAGTTCTTTCTTCCAAGCCTGTGAACTTTGCTACGAAGTCCGCGAGGGCTTGGTCTTTGATCGCCGTGCAAGGTTTGTATTCCAGGTCATACTGCGCTAGCTCTATTGCCCACTTTAGTAACTTTCTCGAAGTGTTAGGCTTCTGCAGGACTTGTCGCAAAAGGTAGCTGGTGAGCACGTCAATGTTGTGGGCTTGTAAGTACCGGCATAGCTTCCTTGAGGCCACTATTAGACAGTATACGAGTTTCTTCATTAGTGGGCACCTGCTTTTCGTATCTTGTAGCCTCTTACTTACGTAATAGACTAGTAGTTGGGCTTTATTCTCCTCAGCAATCAGGACTGCGCTTATGGTGTGCTACGTTACTGCTAGGTAGATAATAAGTTTTTCCCCGTCCTGAGGTTTCGATAGCAGTGGAGCCCGCCCCATATATTCCTTCAGTTTCTAAAAGGCTAGCTCGCATTCCTCTGTCCACTCTAATTTCTTATTCCCTCTTAGGACGTTGAAGAAAAGGACACATTTGTCCGTTAATTTCGAGATGAACCTGGTAAGGGCCGCAACTTATCCATTGAGACTTTGAACGTGCTTTGGCTTCGTAGGTGACTGCATCTCGCGTAGGGCCTTTATTTTTTCAGAGTTTGCTTCTATTCCTCTCTGGTTCACCATGAAGCCCAAGAACTTTTCGGACGCCACTCTGAAATTGCACTTTAAGGGATTAAGTTTCAACTAGTACCGTTTTAGCACTTGGAACATCTCTTCTATGTGCTTAATGTGATCAGTTGCTTTGATTGACTTTACAAGCATGTCATCCACATATACTTTCATCATCTTCCTAATTTGGTCAGCGAACATCATGTTGACTAACAGCTGGTATATTGCTCCTGTGTTCTTCAAGCCCAATGGCATTACTTTGTAATAGTAGAGCCCCCTATCCTTGATGAATAAGGTATGCTCCTCATCTGCTGGAAACATGAGAATCTGGTTGTAGCCTAAGTATGCGTCCATAAAGCTTAGTAGCTCATGTCCGGCAGTCAAGTCGACCAGTTGATCGATCCTTGGCAGGAGGAAATTGTCGTTTGGGCATGCCCTGTTGAGGTCGGTGAAATCTACACATGTTCTCCATCTGTTATTTTTCTTTTTTACCAGTACTAGGTTAGCGAGCCAGCTGGGATAATAGGATTCTCTAATGAATCCATTGGTTAGGAGTTTGTCGACTTCCTCCTTCAAGGCTACGTATCTCACAGCATTTATGGCTCTTCTTTTCTGCCTGACTGGTGAAGGTCGGGTCTGTATTAAGTCTGTGTACCATTACCTCGGGGCTGATTCCTGCCATGTCATTGTGTGTCCATCCAAAGACATTGAGGTTTCCTTTTAGGAAAGCGAACAACCTTCCTTTCTAGGTTGGAGTCAAATTTGCCACCAATTTTAGCGTCATCTCTGGCCTTAATTCATCTATTCGTACTTCTTCTAGTTCTTCAATGGCACCGATGCCTTCGTGTTCATCGATTACTCTTGGATCGATGCTATCGTCGAGCTCCGAGGTCGGAGGGGATAAGGGAGCCCTAACTTGCATTCCTATCTGTAATTCGCTGACTTCGGCCACCGTCTTCACTCCCGACACCCCTATCTCGACGGCCACTTTGTAGCATGCTATAGCCACCTTTTGTTTGCCACGAACACTTCCTATTCCCATTAGGCTTGGGAATCTAAAGGTCAAGTGTTTGGTAGAAGTGACCACTTCCAGGTTGTTGAGAGTCGATCTCCCTAGAATGGCATTATAGGTCGTTGCGCAATCAACAATGAGGAAGGTTACCATGGAAGTTGTCTGGTTCTCCTAAGGCGAGGGGTAGGAGGATCAACCTTAGGGGGATGATGGAGTCTCTCATGAAGCCGTACAACAGTTCTCTTGCGGGTTGTAGGTGATTATAGTTCAAACCCATTCCCTCGAACGCGACTTTGTATAGGATGTTCACCGAGTTGCCGTTGTCAACCATGGTCCGATGTACTGCCATCCCCCGATAGTTGCTTTTATGATGATTGCGTCATTGTGCAGTGAGTGCACACCTCTTATGGCGGAGCTTGTGAAAGTTATATCCTCCATTTTGTTTCGCTTCACAAGCCCTTTATTAGTTGTAGGTGATTCGGCTACGGGATGATAGACTTCTCTCACATGGTGTGCTAATGATCTGCAGGGTACGGGCCTCCATGTATAGTGTGAATGAATTTCTCAGCGGGCTACTGCTGTTGTGTATAATTTCTAGGGTATTCCATATAGTCTTGGAGCCATCCGCATCGAACTAGGTCCTCGACTGTGTCTTTGAGCTCGAAACAATTGGCTGTACGATGCCCTATCTCGTTGTGGTAAATGCAAAATTTGTCCAAATTCCTGGCCCGTGCTGGCATTCTTAAGGGAGGCGGCCTCCCAAGTTTTTCCCTGTTCCTTTCTGTGCTGAAGATTTTATTCTGGGAATCGAACAATTGCATGTAGGTCTGCTAGCCGGCCTCTACCTTTTCGCACATCTTCGTTATTCTTGGCTTTCTTGGCTACCTGGCTTGCTGGGGCATTATCCCTATACAAGCCCTTATTTCGATTGCGGATATTATTACCGCCGCCTTATCCGTTTTCCTTCCGCTTGCTCTTATCTTACGGGCTCCTGCTCCGGTCTTTTTTAGAATGTTTCTTAGGCTCGAAGGCCTCTTCCATGGGGATATGGGTGTTTGACCACTTGTAGAAATCCTTGAGCATTTTCACCAGTTTTCTATATATGTTCCGGTAGAGTTCGCCATCTTTTCACAGGCCGGCGGTAATTGCAGTGAGCATGCTTTAGTTAATGGGGCTCTTCACATAGCTGACTTCTTTTTGGAAGCGAGCTATGTAATCCTTCAGAGGCTAGTCCCATTTTTTAAAGATTATCGCCAAGTGACATGAGGGAACAAGTTGCTTCTTCAATGCCTGATACTTGCTTAGGAAAAGCTCATGGCATTAGTTGCAGCTGGTTGTGCTGCCCGTAGGGAGCCCCCTCAGCCATTTTCTCATAATTTCTCCTAAAGTGGTCAGGAAGCACCGACACTTGAACCTACTGTTGGTCGTGAGAAGGCTCATCTGTACATTGTAGGTGTCCAAATGATCAAATGGGTCACTGGACGCCTGGTAAATGGAGATGTTGGGCATCTTAAAGCGCTCTGGCAACGGCTCATTGTCAATCTCCTAGCTGAACGAACTTCTCTCAATGTACCTGTCGGTAGGCTCTGTACCACCTCTCTATTGTTCTAATAGGTCCACCCGTTGCAACAAAGCTTGGTACCCAGGGGCTGGAAGGGTCATTACTGATGCACTGGAGGCGGCGCTATCCCATCTGGCGATCCCCTCCTATTGAGTTGCAATTTAACAACCCTTTCTCTGGGAATTTCGGTAGTCCGCACTGCGTGGTAGGTGTTCCTATTGTTGCTCATGTCAGGCCGTTGGTCCTGTGCTTCTGGGCGTTGCTTGGGCTGTTGAGACGTACTGTGCACGGGGGCACCTCGCTGGTCCCTGTTAAGTTCAACGTACCTTTCCTCGCTGATGTTCATGTGGATTACTAGGCCGGTGCGAGGAGGTCTCTCTCGTTGCTCGTCGCATCTTATTCTAGTTCGCCTGGTCATGTTGGCCGAGTGAAAAGAGATTCCACCTCGTTGGATGTCATTTCGCGGTTGAGTGTGATGGATAAGACGGTTTGTGTCATCTCCAGCAGGATGTGGTCGCCGGGTACACTTTACGATCTGCTCACAGGGAGGGTGGTTCTGTAGCAGAAGATGGTAGCCGCGGGATATCTCCGCAACCATCCTCTCTTATTCGGCCTGCCTCTCCATCATTTTACTAAGGTCTGAGGGACTGGATAGGCCAGCCTGATCGTGGCTCCGAGGCTCCGCCCTAGGGTGGAGTTGATTTGCTAATGTATTTGTGATGGGCAGTTGAATAGTTGGTGTAATGGGTGCAATGTTTGTAATGACATGCGCGCCTAGCACCATGGGTGCGTTTGGTACAACTGGTGGGGCTGGAGGTTGATGTGAAGTCTCCGAAGGTCCTCCAACTGGGGGTACTGATTAACACTTAAATTTGTATAATAATAAAGGTTAAAACCATTATTTTATACTATTAGTGTCATCAAATTACCTAACTTGTTTATAACTGCACTTAATTGTTAAACTTTCTATTTTGATGCAGGTTCAGTGTAATGGGCATTACTTTACACTCAAATATCAAATCTATGAACTCTCAAATATAAATTATTATTAACTTTCATGCTCATATACCCAAAGCAAGTGTTCATAAACTACCCTTCTCACACACACACTTTGACATTTGATTGTGGGTTGCAAATTGAAGATTATTAAGAGTCTATTCTTGTGTGTTAACAAAATCAACAACCAAAGGTAGTGAATCCTCATCTTCTTCTCCTCTCTTTAAAAGAAAAAGTAATAATAAATTATGGATGCGTTTGGTTTCGAAGCCTTCTTAACTCGAGTAATTAAGTTCATAGGGGTGTCTCAATACCTAATGCCCTAAGGTCAACTGATCTGGGAGCCATTGGTCTAAAGCTCGCTACATGGGTTAAGAAGAAAGCTTAAGGGAACTAGACATTGCACTATCCACTATTACTATATAAATCTAGTTACATTTCAACCCGAGTGATTAAGTCCGTAGGAGTGTCTCAACACCTAATGCCCTATGGTCAGCTGATCTAGGAGTCATTGGCCTAAAGCCTGCTACGTGGGTTATAAATGTACTACATCTTATTCCAAAAAAAAAAAATAGAGAGAGAGAGAGAGGAAGAAATACATTGCCCTGCCTAAGGAAGTTATTTTGGAAGAAACATTAGAATGGAACTTTGATATTTTCGGTGAAGCCGCATGAACTTATGTCAACCTTTAATGAGCACAAAGAAAGTCTATTAATATCTTGTCTGAGGGTACATGATGCACATAAAAAAATGATGAAGAAGACAAATTAAATATTTTGGTTGTGAGTTCATGTATTTGGATAGAACAAACAGAGAATGGGTAAGTGAGGTTTTGGATATAAATTTAAGAAATCATTATGAAAAGATAACCCTTTAATTGCTAGGGACTAGCAATAAGCTGGTTGGGGGGTGTGATGAACACCTAAATTTGTATAATAATAAAGGTTAAAACCATTATTTTATACTATTAGTGTCATCAAATTACCTAACTTGTTTATAACTGCACTTAATTGTTAAACTTTCTATTTTGATGCAGGTTCAGTGTAATGAGCATAACTTTGCACTCGAATATCCAATCACTACGTTCTTGATAGTGTTGGAAAGATAACTCATAGCCCTATGAGTTTGGTTTGTAAACTCTTGTCAGATTGGGACTCCTTTGAAGTCAAAAATTTGATTATCTTGGGCTGGTCTGCATGGCCGTGTAAATTGGGCAGTCTTCCCCATTTGGGCCATAACTTTCTCCAGAAAGTCCCAAAAATTATGAGTCTTATCATTCCAGAAAGATAAGAGAATTATCTACAACTTTGATGCTATCATGAGATCCAAATTTCAAAGGGACAACACCTAATTTGGTGGAGAATTCGGTGCATGTGTGGAAGACACCACAGTTGGCAACTTTACCTTACCAAATTCAATCAACTTACATTAATTTCTTCCTACCGTTTTTGACTTGTTTGCCTCTCAGTGTGTCTATAAATAGAGGCCTTGTAAAAGCATAAGGGCAGCTTGGGTTCCTTGCCAAGTTCACCTTGCATTGTTGTATTGTTGAACTTTTATGATAATCTAATTTCTCTCTTGCTCATTTTATTTATTCTACTAGTTTTCTTTCTTCTATCATGAGTAGTGTTAAGCCTTTTGGGTACCTGCAAGTATACGGGATTGGCACAAGTAATATAGAATAGTGAGTTATGATTATTGTTCCCACGAGGACGATTGATAATTGAATACTAAAAATAACCACGCCTAATGCTATCTAAAATACTAATTCAAGATTTGTGATGAGTAAAATGTAACCTAAGCAATTATAAAACTATAACTATTATTTACTTCTTATCAGAGGTAAAAGGAACTAGGGAATCCGATTTCACCAACTAATTCTTATGATGTAACATAACTATGCCTGGATGTTCAAGTCAACCACTGATGATCATGTTATATATTTATTCGAAATCCTCTCTCAAGTTAAATCGAACCTATTCAACATATACTAACACCCTATCTCTCGATGACTGTTAACTATATGAGAATGCAATGAATACGGAAACATATTTAATCACATAACTCACACCAATATATGTTTACTTGGTTCCTGAGTTATGGTGTTGATTTATCGAACATGTTGTGAGCGTCTCCTCTTGGTACTTAACCCACAACAACAAGATATTGGATATTGGTGTTCAAGCAATACACAATCAATAAAGCATTAAATCAACACTCAATTAAATAACTTAATTCACCCAAGCATGTATTAATCTCAATCATAATTCATAGTAAGATCCATCATCATCCCTAATATAGGGAATTAGTTCATACTCAAGAAATAAGAGTACATATTAAGTTTTATCACGAGTAACATCAATAACAAAAGACTAAGGAAAAGATTGTGATAGAAAAACTCTAAACGGCTGGACTCTCGTCTGAACCCGATTTGATTGAGTTTCTCCGTGCACAAATCCGACTCCTCCGAGTGATTGAAGTCGTCCGATGAGTCGATCCGATAGCTAGTCTCATAGGCCTTCTTCTCTCTTCTTCTTCCTCCTTCTTTCTCTCTTCCTTCTGTTTTTATGATAATTCTCAATCCCCTCTTCTCAAAATCTCGTTTTCCTTTTATACTGACAGCTAGGGTTGCCATTTACACGTTACTCGCGACTTGGTAACTCACGGGCCAAGTCGCGAGTCAACTCGCGTTTGCCTCGGCCTTGCCTGGAATTTTGCCTTCGCGACTTGACCAACTCACGAGTAATTCGCAAGTCAAGTCGCGTGTGTCTCGATCTCTGGTTTCCTTGATTGTCATCCCGACTTGCCCAACTCGCGAGTAAGTCACGAGGCAAGTCGTGTGTGTCTTAGTCTGTTGCTGCACTAATGGTCATCGCGACTTGCCCAACTCGCAAGTAAGTCACTAGGCAAGTCGCGTGTGTCTTAGTCTGATGCTGCGCTCATGGTCATCGCGACTTTCCCAACTCGCGAGTAAGTCGCGAGGCAAGTCGCGTGTGTCTCGGTCTGATTGCCGGGATTTTGCCCTCGCAAGTTGGGCAAGTCGCGACCCCAACTCGCGAGTCTTCTCTGGAAGAGCTGAAATACATCCTTCGAACTGCGTCAAGCATCGCATAGATGTTCACAACACGTTTTTGACTGAGATCAACTGAAATCACCAACGAAACCTAGCAAACCTGCATACTCAATAAAACCATCAAATACCTCCCATAATTGCCCTAAACTGGACAAAAGCACGGATGAATGAGGCTCCATTTCCGGCTAGAAATGGTGCCAGCAAACACCCTCAAACTTGGCTTTTGCTCATCCTCGAGCAAAGATGGGAGAAGGGAAAGCAAACGACTAACACACGAAAATCAAAACAGGAAAACGTTGACACAACCACAGAGGGTTCGCACATCTACACTAGTTAACTAAACCTAACCACTTTCGTAGGTAACACGGTGGCACTTAGCATGTGCTATAAGCCTTTAAACCTCTAGGTGTTCCTAGAGGACGAGTTGTAGTCTCCTGAGGGTTTACTAGCAGTGATACCCACAAACACACAACTTAATCATCACAGAAACAAAATCATGCTAAACATATACCCCTGTCAAGAATAGTTATTCGCACCCACAATAAAACTGATTTGAAAGCATCCACTCATGAAATTTTATACTATATGCCACGCACAAGTAACATTCTATGAGCCTTAAACAAAAGCAAAAATTAAACCAACTACCAGGATGTAATTCGCCTCGACTCTAACCTCTCAAGTGATTTCACTCAAGTCGCTCAGACCCTAGGCAAAACTCTCAACAACGTATGCGAATTGGAGTTTAAGCACAAAAAAATATTCAAAATGAAATTCGCATAGAGCCTAAGTAGTAGAATAACGCTCAGATTAAGCAAAAGATCTCATGAACGGATTCAGACACTAAGAACCACCGAATTCACTATGCATGCATAACTATTGGATTGGAATCATCAAGCGATCAGTAGGTCTTTTAATCGAATGTAATGGGGCCACGGGTGAGGGTTATGGAAAGAACAGAATTTTTGGGTTCAAACAAGAGCTTAGAATCATTATTATAGAGATTTTCTTAACTTACTCAATCTTCTTCAAGTTTTTTTTTTCTTTGCGCCCATCAATTGTCTATATGAACCCTTCTTTTGCTTTTTCTACTGATTCTTTCTTTCTTCTCTTCTCAACAATCTAAACAAATATTTTATTTTATTTCATTTTATTTTATTTTATTTTACTTTATTTTTTTTTTCAATTCCGGTAATCCCTTTTATTTTCCCCATCCACATTTTTTTCAAAAAGATTCATTTTCTATCAATGATACATCTCTAGTCGATCCCAAGATCAACGGGTAAGGTTTTTTATCAATCAGGCTTGGATATGTTTTCATATTGGTGACTTTAGAAATGGTTTGTGTGTTTGGTTTCAAAGGGGCAATGGAGCATGCAACATGGTAGGGAAAAGGCCTTTTTACTGATTAATAATACACATCGCCTACATCCTTTCACAAGAATCAACCACATCTACAGCAATTCACGCAAGTGATATTCATATAAATAAGTTCAGTCGTATCTAAAGCAAAGCCTACAGAGATCAATCTACATATGACGAATAAATCAAGAAGAGTGTATCAGATTAGAACAAGAAAACCTGCACTCAGACAAGACGTTTATGGCTCAAATCGCTTACCAGGTCGTCTCCACTATTAATCCTAGTTGGTTGGTCTACGCATGCGTTCCGAAAAAGAAACACATAGAACGCAACAAGACACGGTGCAAAGCAGTCAAAAAGTACTGAGTGTTACCTAACATTTCAATTTTTCTTATAAGACTAGCAACAGGTTCCTAACTGAAAGTATATGCCCAGCAACAATAAGGTTCAATGATGTTCAAAGTTTTTATTTTTTTATTTTTTTTTAACTTAATTCAAACATACATCAAAAGACACACAAACACAACAACAAAACAAAACCACCCCCAAACTTAAGATCAACATTGTCCCCAATGTTGACTTTATCTTAGAAGTGGAACACCACATAACTCACGGCAAAAACAAAAAAACACGCGAGACAACAATATAGAATAAAATGATAAATAAAGAAAAGAATGAAAACAAACCCAATGTCCTATCGGTTGGATGACAGCGGTGGAGTTCTGGAGTGCCTGCGAGAAAACTGCTGAATGGCTGTGGTTTCGATTCTGTCGATTTTGTTTCCCATGGTAGTCATCCGGCGTCCCAAATCTACCATATGTTCTTCCATGACATCCAAACGGGAGGTAATTCTAGCCTCCATAAGGTCCAACCGGCCTTCGAAGGATGCTTGCATTGTTGCTATGGCTGTCATCAAGCGATCGTCATGCGCATGTGGAGCTTGGTGTTGCTCGTGATCCATGGGATCATGGTCCTACTGACCTAAACCCTGCTCATGCGCCCTTTCTTCATCAGATCCCTGGGCGTCTAGCAACAGACACACTTTTTTGTTACCCACAAGTATACGGGGTCAGCACAAGTAATAAAATGATGAGTACATTATCGTCTCCACAGGGATATTTAAGCGATCGTCATCCAGTCTTTCATCCATCTTAGACATGAATTTTAAAATCATGTCTTCCAATGCTGGATCAATTTCCTAATGTTCCTGCTAGTTGCTCCAATTAGATTCGGGATGATAGCTCCACTCGGGATTATATGAGCTCAGGCAGGGGTTATTCTGATCATAGTCTACATATTCGTCACGCTGCATTTGGTCAGAACTGCCTGCATCGAACGGATTGCCAAGTGGACAATTGGTACTCCAATGTGGCCCCCCACAAAAGTAACACTTCGAATGTGCTCCATAGTCACTAGTCGCCACTTTCTCGGTAAGCTCCTGCGCCTCATACCAAGGATACATTTACTGTACAGAGAAAGAAAATCAAACTTAATAAAAATAAAATATATACAAATCCAAAGTAGCTATAGACCTAATCGGTATTAATATTAACACAACTAAAATATCCCCGGCAACGGCGCCAAAAACTTGACACGCCTTTTTGTTACCCGCAAGTATACGGGGTCGGCACAAGTAATAAAATGATGAGTAAATTATCGTCTCCACAGGGATATTTTAGCGTTGAGTACTAAAATTAACCAAGCCTATTTCTATTTGGATAATCGAAAGGTTTAAAAGAACAATATAAAAACATAAAAGTAAAGCAAACAACCAATATGAGAGATTAGTTAGGGCATTTGAATTCGCCTAATCCATCCAATTGAGTTCCATGAAAGCACATTGTTGAGGTTTAATTATTCATGAAGATGACCGTGTTTATCTAATTTATCCAAAGTCCCCTCTCGAGGTAAATCGGACCTATTCCGCACACACTAATATCCTATCTCTCGATGGTATATCCAAGTGCATGGAAATGCATTAGTCACAATAAACACCCTATGTGATCACACAACAAATTAGTATATCTCTACCTAATTCTACTTGTGGTGGACATTATATCGAGCACGTTATGGGCGTCTCCTCTCGGTACATAACACACAACCAATTTATCATCTAAACGTAGGCCTTCACATTCAAAAGCATTAAGCACAATAATACCACTCAATAACACAATAATCAACCGCAACAAATTATACAATCAATTTATTCAATCATCATAGAATAAGATCCATCAAAACCCCAACTTACAAGTTTAGCTCATAATCAACATTTACAATTAATTAAACTAAATTAAATTAACTAAAACAATTAATATAAAGCGAGACGGATTAAATGAAGGATATGCGAGGTGGTCACACGGTTCCAATCACGGAAATGGAAAACATATTGATTATTATTAAGCACATAATATCATGAAATAAATCACATAATATATTCATAAACAATAAAATCCAAATCCATTCATAGTTCTGAAAATCACCTAACAATAGTTCTAACAACTCATAATCATAAACGAACAATCAAGGAAGATTAATGAGATAAAATACAACCCTTCGAAGCTCTCAAGTCTCGAAGTCCCGCTTTGGTCCGGCTTGAACTTCTCTGCTTTCGATCTTCGTCTTCTTCGATAAGCACTCACGATCTAGAGATGTCTTGGTGATTTGTGATGTTGGAATGTGTTTGGGAGGAGCAAGGAGGATGAGAATCACCCTTGGAGCAGCTTGAAGGCTGCTTGGACTGTACTGCCACGAGCTCTCTTCCTCCACCCAGCTGCTACATCTTTTTCTTCTTATAGACAGCACATTAGGGCGCGTTTTTCACTCACTGCGACCACCACCGCGACCTGTGGTTACGGTGGCTTGGTCACGGCCTTCACTGGCTTGATCCCATCACCGCGACCATTGGCTAGTCGCCATGCTCTCTGCCAAGAACGTCACTCTCACCGCGACCACCTCATCGCGACCTGTGGTCGCGGTGAGTGGTCGCGCTGCTCACTGCCAGGATCCACATTTTCCACCGTGATCAGCACAGCGCGACCATAGGTGCAATGGCTAGGTCGCGATGCTCCCTGCCAGAAAATCACAGCTTTGGACCGAGAATTCCAATCTTCGCGCGATTCCGAGAGAAACACCTAAAACCTACAAACACTTAACAAACACATCAAAAGCACCAAAAATACTCAAGAATACAATTAAAAGATACGGTTAAAGGGTCATAATTATATGAAAATAAATGACCGATCAACAACCATCGCGACCAGTGGTCGCGGTGGCTTGGTCGCGGCCTTCACTGGTTTGCTTGGAGATGCTGCACCGCGAGCTGCGCCGCAAGGAGGGAAGGTCGCTCTCGAGCTCTCGCGCTGCTCACTGGACGATGTTCTCTTCTTCACCGCGAGCTGCACCGCGAGCTGGGGCTGGTCGCGGTGGTGCTCGCCGTGCTCACTGCTGGGTTGGATCATCTTCATCGCAAGCTGGTGGACGCGAGGGAGATGAGGTCGCGCTGTGCATGGCTGCAGGGTTTATTTTTTATTTCTTTAAACTGCAAAACGACGCCGTTTTGCACCACCCCTTTGGTGCCAAAACGGCGCCGGCGCCGTTCCACTAAAGTCAGAAACCTTTGGTGCAAAACGCACCGTTTCACTTAAGTTTGGTGGAACTTCCTAAAATTACAGTTTTGCCCCAGAACGTTAACCTTCTTTCATCGATGCCCTTCCACTAAGGTATTGAAATTACACATTTTCCCCAAAAATATATAAAATCATCACTTAGGTCCCTAAACCTGCACACTCAAGGAAAACACGTCAAAAGCACCAAAAATACTCAAGAATACAATTAAAAGATACGGTTTAAGGGTCGTAATTATATGAAAATAAATGACCGATCAAATACGCCCAAACTTATCTTTTGCTTGTCCTCAAGCAAATCGGAACACACCACGACTAAAAGCAAAGACAAAAATAACTAAAACTAATCAACAAAAACGAACTAAGCTATATCCATTTTCGTAGGATGCAAATGGCACTTAGCACGTGCCACAAGCCTTTAAACCCCTAGGTGGCCCTAGTGGACGAGTTATAGTCTCGTGAGGGTTTACCAGCTACGATACCCACAAACGTCCTAAGCTAACCATATTCATAACTAAACATCAAATTAAATATATACACAAGTGCAAAGGCATAAGAATAGCACAAAATCAGAAATCTAAGACGCTGTCAATAAGTCTAATACACCATATATCATACAGGACACTGACATGCAACGCATTTATAATCGTGACACCTTTCATATCAATAAATCGCTGAAATAATTTGCCTCGACTCTAGGCTCACCAGTTTTCACACAATGACACTCAGAACCTAGGCAATCACACTTTCAATTGCATACGACTGGAATTTATGAGCAAATAATTTCGAAATGTGTCGTATGCATCAATAATTAGAAAGAACGCACAGATTTAACAAAGGATCTCATAAAAGATATCAAATGCTAAGAACAGAAAAATTCGTGTATATACATGTCAAATATTATAATTGAGTTTCCTAAGGAGATCAACAGGTCTTTATATGGTTGTAATGGGGCTTAGGGTGATTGGCTCAAAAAGAACGGAAATCGGGTTCAACTCACGTGGAAACCTATTGAGAGACTTCATAAAATTTTCAATTCGTGCAACTTCTCTCACGACTACCAAATTTGCTCAACTTTTCTTCCCTTCCTCTTCTACACCTTTCTCCTTCAACCTTTTCTCAATTTTTACTTTGTGCATTTCACTCCTTTTTCTCATTTTAGCCAACTCTTTTTCTTTTATTTATTCTTTTATTGGCTATTCTCTTTTTCTGCACATTACCCATATTTATATCATCTTTTCTACTCCACTCCTTCCTCACTCAACACTTACACATTTTTCTTTTAATTGCCTCTAGTTTCCAAGCGTCAAAGGTAACGTCTTATAATTTCGGCTAGGATTTTTGGACATGTAGGTCAGACAATAAAAAGCTAATATGCGAGTGTTTGGCTGCGAATGGGATAAGGAGCACGCAATTATGGATAGGAAATCAAGCTATTTAGGAATTCACACACAATGCCTGGATTATATCTCCAAAATCTACTCAATTGAACATTCAGCACAAACATACAAGATTCTTATTATGCAGTTCATTAACATCCAATGCAAACCTATAGAGATCAATCTAATGACAATAAAGCTTAAGAAAGTGTTTAAGAGTAGAAACAAGAATTCCCGCAGAATAAATACGCAATAATCTCAAAATCTCACTAAGGGTAACCTCCACTATTAATCAGGGCTATTAATTGAAAGTTGTCACATATTACAATGCAAAGACGTCAGACCTATATGCTTAGATGCAAAAACACTACCGGCATTATTCCAAATAACAACTTTGTACACTCAAATGACCTAAGTATTTACATATTATTACTCAATTATCTATAAAGCATGCATATGGTTTCGCTATCCTAACACAAACACAACAAAACACGAAAATACAATAAAAGACTCGAAAACTGATGTACGTGGCATTGTTATGCCTAAGTCTTCCAAACGCATTGCGTATAAGGAAAGTCTAGGTTTCCAGCCTATATACACCAACAAGACACAACAACACACAAATAGCAAAACACCCCCAAACTTAAGATAAACATTGTCCTCAATGTTTTAACACCTTACGTACGAGGAAAAGAGGTTTATAAAGAAATAAAAACTAAAGACTTGAAATAAAAACTAAAAACAAACAAACTAGACACAAAAACAAAAACGCACAAAACAAATGAACACATAACAACAGTCCTAATATCCACAACTAACAACCCTAAATATCCACAACTAAGAAACAAAAACAAAATCAAAGGAATCAAACGCTTCAAAAATATCTACATCCAACCAAACTTCCCCCGAACTTCAAAATTTTCAACACAAGGCACAACACTTCAAAAGGTTCATGGGAAATAATTACGAAATACTAAAAAAAATTTAACTAGAAAAAAATTCAAAATAAAATAAAAAGAAAATACTATACAGATTTACCTCATCACTTGAGCTTTCGCCCACCTGCCCCATGATTGGTATCTCCTCATCAGCTTACCGCACCATCCTAACCAAATGACTGGAAGAGAAGACGACTCTCCTAGCACTACATACCTCGAATGCGAAGATATCTCTTTACGGCCTAAGTACGGTGGCTTCTCAAAAGGCGGAGGCGGTTTGGGCTTCCCTTCTCTGAGGTCTATAGAAACATATGTATCTTGGTGGCTTTCTTCTTTCGCAGTGGCGCTATGGACTAGATATAACTCAAGTGGTTCTTGAAGGGTAGATGCCTCATCTCTATCAAACAAGTTCTTGCTCGCTTCCGTCTCTACTTGATCAACCCAAATCTGGTGCTCAATTTGCTCTTCGATTTCCACGGCCGTTTCATTGCATTGCACCATAGGATAGGATATGGTTCATGCTCTTGCCATTGGATCTCTGTAGCTAATTGGCCGATTTGAATCTCCAAGCTTTGGGTAGCTACTTGAGTATGTTGAGCAACTTGATCAAGTTTAGCTTCCAGCTTTTTCAGGGCATTATCTTGGAAATCCAGTCTTTCATCCATCTTAGACATGAATTTTAAAATCATATATTCCAATGCTGGATCAATTTCCTGATGTTCCGGCTGGTTGCTCCAATTAGATTCGGGATGATAGCTCCACTCGGGATTATATGAGCTCAGGCAAGGGTTATTCTGATCATAGTCTACATATTCGTCACGCTGCATTTGGTCAGAACTGCCTGCATCGAACGGATTGCCAAGTGGACAATTGGTACTCCAATGTGGCCCCCCACAAAAGTAACACTTCGAATGTGCTCCATAGTCACTAGTCGCCACTTCCTCGGTAAGCTCCTGCGCCTCATACCAAGGATACATTTACTGTACAGAAAAAGAAAATCAAACTTAATAAAAATAAAATATATACAAATCCAAAGTAGCTATAGACCTAATCGGTATTAATATTAACACAACTAAAATATCCCCGGCAACGGCGCCAAAAACTTGACACGCCTTTTTGTTACCCGCAAGTATACGGGGTCGGCACAAGTAATAAAATGATGAGTAAATTATCGTCTCCACAGGGATATTTAAGCGTTGAGTACTAAAATTAACCAAGCCTATTTCTATTTGGATAATCGAAAGGTTTAAAAGAACAATATAAAAACATAAAAGTAAAGCAAACAATAAATGACCGATCAGCAACACAGTCCTCGATTTAACTAATCGGTTGTAAGTATGGCGGCCAAGATAGACCTGCGGAGTGTTCATCTGTCCTCCCACAGCACTCACATTAATTCCTGCCATCTCACAGAAACGTTTGATCAAGCAAGGAAAAGGAAGGACTCCCTTTGTCAGAGTTGCTAAGAAGTGAATTTCACTGATGATAATTCGCCCAATGTCCAATGGCAACCCCCGCTGAATACTGAATAGAGTCTTGGCCACCAGCAAAGTAAGCGTAGTCCGATGTAATTTGGGTAGGATGGAATGACAGCAGAAGATGTGTCACCATGCCATATCAGCCTTTAGCTCAGAGTGAAGCAGCTCTTGATCTTGGAACACCCATCGGCGGTAAGCTTCATCTGCTCGCAATGATCCCACCAAGTCTTAGTTATGTGGCTAGAAAAATTCATGGTTAACCTAACCGCCTACTGGTTTAGGAAAATTCTGCAAGTGGAAAAAATTGTTCACTATCTCCGGAGTTAGTGTCACTGGAATCCCCTGTACTAGTAATATCCCGTATGCGAAAAAGTCTTCAGGGATCATGGAGGCATAAAACTCCTTAACTAACTTCTCGCTGGCATCATTGGGATGCTGCACATAGCATTCCCACTGTCTATCTACTATCACAGCTGGTATCCCTGTCCTGTCCATGGATGCAACATCAATACCTCACTCTAAATATAACGCCCGTTTATGGAACATGCGCTTGCGTTCTTTGTAGTCAGGATTGACTCGGAGCGGTCGTTTGTGACTCTACTAGCTAACAGTTTGTGATGACTCACCCTGGAATCACATTGGACAATCCTGAAACAAACAAAATAACAAAACACAAAAAAAACAAAATCAAAACTACTCACATCGAAACGTACGTGGCATTGTTATACCTATGTTTTCCAATCGCAAAGCGTATAAGGAAATTTTAGGTTTCCAGTCGATAAACGTATCGAAAACACATAATCCACAACCATTGAAGAAAGCAAATAACAATACATAACACAAACATCACACAACAAAAACAAAAGAACCACAAAAATCAAACAATACATAACACATTTATAGCACACAATCACTATCAAAACACTTCATTATTCATTATAGCCCACCAAACGTCCCCCAAACTACATTTGGGATTCAACCTCAATGCACAACACTTCCAAAAGGTCCAAAACCACCCTTAATTCATCTACAAATAAACTAGAAAGGTTTGGAGAGTGAGAGATACATACCTTGTGCTTGAAAAAACCAAGAGGAAGTTGAAGAATGTGAACCGGCCTAGAGAAGATTTGAGAGAATTTTTCAAAGTGCAAAAAGGTTGAGAATTTACCTTGTGCGGCGCCCAAGCTTGGGTTTCACTATTTAAACACGGTCGCGACTCAAGTCGCAAAGGCCAATTGTCATAGGTTTGGCATGAAACACACCGTTTCACTAACCATTTAGGGTTTGTCGCGACTTACCCGCGACTTCGCAAGTCGCGAAGTCTAATACCCAGAAATTTCCCGAGACACACGCGAGTTTGGTCGCGAATTGCAAAGTCGCGAGTCTCTGTTTTTCATCCTTCATGTCCAAATTTTTCTTCCCTTCTCAAGCTCTACCTGTGTAAGAATAAATAAACATAAAAAAAAAAATATTTAGAAGCTTAAACATCAAAACTCAAACGAAAAACAAACAAATCAAAAGACATAAACCAAATTAAACAAAATTAAAATTGGAAGACTTGGGTTGCCTCCCAAGAAGCGCTTGTTTATAGTCATAGCTTGACTGTATGCCCTATCACGTAGAGTTGAGCAACGCCACCGATGTTTTGGGTGGCATGGCAGCTCCCTTGATGTATAGCTTCCATCGTTGCCCATTGACTTTAAACGATTCTCCACTCGTGTTCTTGATATCCACAGCCCCATATCGGTACACTTTCACTATCTCAAATGGCCCGAACCATCGTGACTTCAACTTTCCTGGAAAGAGCTGTAGGCGAGAATTAAAAAGGACTTTCTGCCCCACCTCAAACTCTTTCCGCACAATATGCTTGTCATTCCATCTCTTGGTGCGCACTTTGTAGATTCGGGCATTCTCATAAGCATCTAGCCGAAACTGCTCTAACTTGTTCAACTGCAGTAGATGCTTCTCACCTATCAGTTGCATGTCAAAATTAAGCGCCTTGACTGCCTAATATGCCTTGTGTTGGAGTTCTACCGGGAGATGACATGATTTCCCATAAACCAACCTATAGGGAGACATCCCAATAGGAGTTTTGAAACCTGTCCGATAGGCCCATAATGCATCGTCTAGCTGGACTGACCAGTCTTTTCTGGAACTACTCACCATTTTCTCCATGATCTGCTTGATTTCCCGATTTGATATTTCCACCTGCCCACTTGTTTGAGGGTGGTACGGTGTGGTGATGCGGTGAGTAACTCCATACCTTTCGAGTAGCATTTCAAATTGCTAGTTGTAAAAGTGCGAACCTCCATCACTGATGACTGCCCGCGGTGTTCCGAACCTGCAAAAAATATTTTTCTTGAAAAAAATCAGCACTACCTTCGCATCATTTGTCGGAGTGGCTATGACTTCCACCCATTTAGAGACATAATCCCCCACTACCAGAATGTATTGGTTGTTGAAAGACATGGGGAATGGTCCCATGAAATCAACCTCCCATAAGCCAAACAGCTCGACCTCCAAGATGGGGTTTAGAGGCATTTGGTTCCGGCGGCTAATATTGCCTGTTCTCTGACACCTGTCACATGAGTCGACAAAGCGCCGGGCGTCCTAAAAGATCGATGGCCAGTAGAAACCTGACTGAAGAACTTTTGCAACCATCTTTGAAACACTGAAGTGACCTCCGCACTCCAAACTGTGGCAATGTAGGAGAATATCTCTGATGTCCGTTTCTAGTACACATCTCCTGATTATACCATCCGAATAATACTTGAACAAGTATGGTTCCTCCCACATGAGTATTTCTGCCTGTCACACGGGTGACCCGGGTTCGATCCCCGGCAACGGCGCCAAAAACTTGTTAAGCTTTTTGGGTACCCGCAAGTATACGGGGTCGGCACAAGTAATATAGAATAGTGAGTTATGATTATCGTTCCCACGAGGACGATTGATAATTGAATACTGAAAATAACCATGCTTAATGCTATCTAGAATACTAATTCAAGATTTGTGATGAGTAACTTGTAACCTAAGCAATTATAAAACTATAACTATTATGTACTTCTTATCAGAGGTAAAAGGAACTAGGGAATCCGATTTCACCAACTAATCCTTATGATGTAAAATAACTATACTTGGATGTTCAAGTCAACCACTTATGATCATGTTATATATTTATCTGAAATCCTCTCTCAAGGTAAATCGAACCTATTCAACATATACTAACACCCTATCTCTCGATGACTGTTAACTATATGAGAATGCAATGAACACGGAAACATATTTAATCACATAACTCACACTAATATATCTCTATTTGGTTCCTGAGTTATGGTGTTGATTTATCGAACACGTTGTGAGCGTCTCCTCTCGGTACTTAATCCACAACAACAAGATATTGGATATTGGTGATCAAGCAATACACAATCAATAAAGCATTAAATCAACACTCAATTAAATAACTTAATTCACCCAAGCATGTATGAATCTCAATCATAATTCATAGTAAGATCCATCATCATCCTTAGTATAGAGAATTAGTTCATACTCAAGAAATAATAATACATATTAAGTTTTATCACGAGTAACATCAATAACAAAAGACTAAGGAAAAAATTGTGATAGAAAAACTCTAAATGGCTGGACTCTCGTCTGAACCCGATTTGATTGAGTTTCTCCATGCACAAATCCGACTCCTCCGAGTGATTGAAGTCGTCTGATGAGTCGATCCGATGGCTAGTCTCCTAGGCCTTCTTCTCTCTTCTTCTTCCTCCTTCTTTCTCTCTTCCTTCTATTTTTCTGATAATTCTCGGTCCCCTCTTCTCAAAATCCAATTTTCCTTTTATACTGACAGCTAGGGTTGCCATTACACGTTACTCGCGACTTGGCAACTCGCGGGCCAAGTCGCGAGTCAACTCGCTTATGCCTCGGCCTTGTCTGGAATTTTGCCTTCGCGACTTGACCAACTCGCGAGTAAGTCGCGAGTCACGTCGCATATGTCTCGGTCTCTGACTGTCTTGATTGTTATCGCGACTTGCCCAACTCGCGAGTAAGTTGCGAGTCAAGTTGCGTGTGTCTCGGTCTGTTGCTGCGCTGATGGTCATTGTGACTTGCCCAACTCACGAGTAAGTCGCAAGGCAAGTCGCGTGTGCCTCAGTCTACTGCTGCGCTGATGGTCATCGCGACTTTCCCAACTCGAGAGTAAGTCACGAGGCAAGTCGCATGTGTCTCGGTCTGATTGCTGGGATTTTACCCTTGCGAGTTGGGCAAGTCGCGATCACAACTCGTGAGTCTTCTCTGGAAGAGCTGAAATACATCCTTCGAACTGCGTCAAGCATCGCATAGATGTTCACAACCCGTTTTTGACTGAGATCAACTGAAATCACCAACGAAACCTAGCAAACCTGCACACTCAATAAAACCATAAAATACCTCCCATAATTGCCCTAAACTGGACAAAAGCAAGGATGAATGAGGCTCAATTTCCGGCTAGAAAGTGCCAACAAGTAGCTAAATTCTCTTTTTGCTAAGGTGTAGGGTGAAGCTCTTGGTATGTGAATAAAGATTTATTTAACTCTTAACATGATCTTAAAGTTTATATTCATTTGTGTAAATTTATCTACATGTGTTATATTACTTTTCTTATTAAATTGAATTGAATTTTCACCTCTTACTCTTATGTGAAGTAGGGATCTTGACTTATTGTAGACAATTCTTGGCACAATGAATACTTGAATCCGTCTAGAACCGCATGGTTATACCTGCACCTCTAGCAAAGGATTCTTGATTCATTGTAGATAAACAACACCATAAATACTTGAATCTGTCCAGAACCGCATGGTTATTGATACGACTTTTTGTACCCGCAAGTATACGGGGTCGGCACAAGTAATAAAATGATGAGTAAAATTATCGTCTCCACAGGGATATTTAGGCGTTGAGTACTAAAATTAACCAAGCCTATTTCTATTTGGATAATCGAAAGGTTTAAAAGAATGAATTAAAAGATAACAATATAAAAACATAAAAGTAAAGCAAACAACCAATATGAGAGATTAGTTAGGGTATTTGAATTCACCTAATCCGTCCAATTGAATTTCATGAAAGCACATTGTTGTAGTTTAATTATTCATATTGATGATCGTGTTTATCTAAATTATCCAAAGTCCCCTCTCGAGGTAAATCGGACCTATTCCACATACACTAATATCCTATCTCTCGATGGTATATCTAAGTGCATGAGAATGCATTAGTCACAATAAACACCCTATGTGATCACACAAACAAATTAGTATATCTCTATCTAATTCTACTTGTGGTGGACATTATATCGAGCACGTGGTGGGCGTCTCCTCTCGGTACATAACACACAACCAATTTATCATCTAAATGTAGGCCTTCACATTCAAAAGCATTAAGCACAATAATACCACTCAACAACATAATAATCAACCACAACAAATTAAACAATCAATTCATTCAATCATCATAGAATAAGATTCATCAAAACCCTAACTTACAAATTTAGTTCATAATCAAAGATTTACAACTAAACATGTTTTCCAATTAATAAAGAGAGTTACAAGCATGAAAATAAAGAAGGAAAGGGATAGAAAAACTCTAGGTGTGATGAACTTTCGTCCTCCTCCTCATTGGGAATTTGTCTAGCTTCCACTTTCTCCAAATCCAAGCTTGATGGTGAGATTTTGGCTCAAGGATTGATTCCAATCCCTCTTGGTTTCAAGATGATCTTCTTCTCCCCTCTTTACCTCTTCTCTTCTCTCTTGGTCTCCTCTTGGTCCTCTCCTTAGAGCCCTAGTCGAATCCCCTCTCTTTAGAGCCCTTTTTCTACTTATAGGCATTGAAAAATAGGTTTCTCGCGTCGCCATCGCGACCATGGGTCGCTACCGCTGGTCGCGGTACTAGGTCGCGGTGCTCACTGGTCCAAATTTCAGGATTGCGCACTGTTACGAAAATGACCATAACTTCCTCTAGAAAACTCCAAATCACGAACCGTAAAATGTATGGGAAAGTTGACATCTATATCGTTCCATACATATAAAGCTCGAAACCCAGTTCATCCTCTGGAATTTATGACGGCCTCCGAAACATGACTCGTGATTTAACTCTCGACATGAAAGTCGTGAGTCTGCGCACTGTTGTGAAAATGAACATAACTTTCTCTAGACAACTCGGAATCATGAACCGTAAAATTTTCCGGAAATTAGATATTGTGACCTTTCCAGAAATATAAGGTTCTCAACCCAGTTCATCTTGTAGAATTTATGGCAGCCTCCAAATGATGACAGCTATGCACTCCCAAATCTTCAATTTAATCCACCAAAACTCTTCAATAACGCACAAAACCTTATTACCTGTACACTAGAGGAAAACACGTCAAAAGCACCAAAAATACTCAAGATACAATTAAAAGATACGGTTTAAGGGTCGTAAATATATGAAAATAAATGACCGATCAGTTATACCTGCATCTGGCAAAGGATCCTTGATTTATGGTAGTTGATTGCCACAATAAGTACTTGAACCCATTTAACATAAGAAGTGTAGAGTATCCATTGTAATATAACTAAAAGAAAAGAAATATAACTTGATAGATGTGTAAAGAACTTAAATGGTCTAACTTCCGATTGGAACCTCCTTTGTGTGTGGATTCCAATTGAGTGATAAAAATGAGTTAAATATAACTTAAACCATATACCAAGAGTGGAAACTCTAACCTTAGCATATTTTAATTTGATTTGTTTCACCATTATTCGTGCTTTCATTCCATAATATTTTCTTTAGATCATAATCTAGGCCAAAACTCAGCATATTTGGCCATACCAAAGTTGTAGCATATCCAACATGGTAAATAGATTTAGAGGTAACCAATTATTTCATTGCTGACCTGAACAACCTAGCTATTAGCACATAAGACAAAAGGAAATATAAGCTTTCAGTGGGAAATGATAATCAACTCTCTATTCATAAAGTTGGTAAAATTTTTGTCCATCCGCAGACATCAGTTACTCATAATTTTTGCTAAAAAAATAATTTTTTTTGTTTGACATTACTAAAAATCTCTTGAGCATTCCTAGAATCACAACTGATAACAGCTTGACAGTTAAGTTTTCCGAAAGTTCTTGCATTTTAAGAATAAGCATATAATTAGGAAGACTTTGCTCAAAGGAACTCAAGGATTGTCAATACATGCAGTCTAAGCCTTGAGCCAAATGTTAATCCTCTAGCATTCTTAAATTTCTCAAGTCAATCTCAAAATCTGTCACTCTTACTGCAAAGAATTTCTACTTTGTCAACTCTTGGTTGTTCTTCCAGTTAGTATTTTGTAAACAATAAGTTTGATGTTGCTTTAGTTGCTAAGACAAACACTAATCTCTAGCATGCAAAGTTTGGACATCCTTTTTTTGTTATGTAGAAAAGGTGTTAAATGTTGGCTCCATTTTTTGATAAAAAATGGGCCTCTATCTTTACCTATCTTTACCTACTTTTGTTCCATTCCAGGGTAATTATCTGTTGTTTTTGATGTTTTACTCTAGTGTGTAGATAAAAAGGTTTTGTGCTTAATTGAAGAGCTTTAGTGGAATAAATTGAAGATTTGAAGAATTGTTAGTACACAGTTGTCATGTTTCGGAGGCCGTCATGAATTCCATAGAATGAACTGGGTTGCGAGCCTTATATTTCTAGAAAATTTTACGGTTCATGATTCTGAGTTTTCTAGAGGAAGTTATGTTCATTTTTGCATCAGTATACAGTATCACGACTTGACCCGTGACCTGGGTCGCGACTTGTGCAAATCGCAGCGTTATAATTCCAAAACAGGCCGATGCACTTACGACTTCGCCCATGACTTGACTCGCAACTTGTACAAGTAGTGGGCGGACTAAAAATTGCCCTAATCAGCTCAAGTATAAAAGGAAGAACATGAAAAACAAAAGGAGAATTCGGCTAGGACTTAGAGAACTCGACCAAGAGGAGAACAAGAGAGAAAATGTGAGGTAAAGGGGGAGAAGAAGATCATCTTGGAGACAAGAGGGTGCGGATTCGATCCTTTAGTCATCTTCTCAACACCAAGCTTGGATTTTGGAGAAAGTGAAAGCTAGAAGAAGTCACAATTGGAAGAGGACGAGAGTTCATACATTCCAGGAGTTTTTCTATCCCTTTCCTTCTTTGATTTTTATTCTTGTATCTCTCTTTTAGAATTGATAAATATGTTTAGTTATAATTTCTTGATTATGACTTAAACATGTAAGTTATGGTTTTGATAGATCCTTTTTCTTGAAAGTTGAATGAATTGATTGTTTAATTTATTGCGATTGATTATTACTTGTTGAGTGATGTTATTAATCTTAATGATTTTGAATGTAATATCCTGCATTTAATTGATATTATGGTTGTGTGTTATGGACTGAGAGGTGACGCGCACAACGTGCTCGATATAATATCCACCATAAGTAGAATTAGATAGAGATATGCTAATTTACTTGTGTGATAATTATATGTGTTTATGATGCTTAATAAATTGTCATGCATGCGATAATCATCGAGAGATAGATATTGATGTGTAATAATAACTTCGACATAATATGTTGGTTAAACTAGATAAACACGATCATCAACAATAATAATTAAATCTCAATAATGTGCTTTCATGAAATTCAATTGGATGGATTAGGTGAATTCAAATACCCTAGCTAATCTCTCATATTGGTTTGTGTTATTCCACATTTGCATGTTTTTTTAATGTTTTTGTTTTCCACCATTAATTCTCTTCTTACATAAACGTTCCAATTTTCTAAATAGATATAGACTTAGTTAATTTTAGTACTCAATACCTAAATATCCCTGTGGAGAAGATAATTTATTCATTATGTATTATTTGTGCTGACCCTGTATACTTGCGGGTACAAAAAAAGGCATAACATTAAACAAGTTGCTTTTTAACATAAATGTCTTAGTTTGAAAGTGTGTGTTTAAGTGTCACCATCAATCTAGAGGGGAGGTGAATAAGTTTATACCCACTTTTCGATAATCTCAATATTGCACAACGGAATAACAAATAAAATCAAGTAAAAGATAGAAACGTTGAACACTTGATTTTGGAAAACCTTAACTATGTCCCCAAGAACCATAATACAATGCACAAATAAAGTCTAATAGAAGTAGTAAATACAAGTTAAGAAGAAAAACATGCATTTATATGGATATGATAACCTCTTGGAGACAAGATCCAAAGAAAACTTAGCTCATGAAGCACATGAAGGGTCTAGGGTTTGAGACAGAGAGTGAGTTAATCAAGTTTGAGAGCTTGAGAGTCTGTTTTTGTCTTTCTATTTTGTGGGGCTCTCTATTTCTCACATCTACGTTCTCCAAAATGCAAGGGTCCTATTTATAGAAGGCTCAAGATTTCACTTAGAAATTTCCTGATGAAACCGTTAGCATGACTCGCTGGCATACGATCGCGTATTGAAACCAGTGACAACCCACTATGAAAAATTGCTAGTGTATGGTCACGCTTTTGTCTGATACAACCAGTGGCAAATAGCTAGCGACAACTTGTCGGTGTTTGGTAGCACCTTTTGTCATGGGTTGAAACCGGTAACAGCCCGCTAGTATTTGTTAGCACCTTGCCTGACGTGCTAGCAACAACACACGTCTCTCTCTGACGATCACATGATTGCTTCACAAGGTTGCAAGATGCATATGAAGCACTTGTGTTCCAACCTTACTTGTATGGGATAGCAATCCAAAATTATGATCCAAACTAGGAACTCCCTGGAATGGAACCATGAGTATGAGTATTACGAAATAAGGTCGCGAGTTAATCCAGGAACTCCCTAGAAAGAGCTTACGATCAATAATCTGCAACAATTAGGTCGTGTCATGCCATTGGGTGACAGGACCAGAAGCAACTAGTCTGAAACTATGAGGCAACTCGTGATTATTGGATCGGGTCATAAGGTCACGGCAGATAACCATAACACTAGGGTAAAACAGTGAATAGCGACCGTGAGCATACCATCGCACTATAAGATCATGAGACACAACTAGTAAGCAACTGCAGGAACAGCAACCAGAACCTGCGAGCACACCATCACACATTTGGTACATTTGGTCGCGAGAGAGGAAACCAAGGAGTTTCTTAAGGTGGCTTACTTTAACGTGCTTACAAAAGCACGAGTTTAAAGACTCAAGCACAGACCTTAACATACTTGCAAACGTAAAGAGTCCAAAGGCGCAAGCACGTACAACACAAACATGCAAACATAACAATATGGAACTAGTTTATATCCAACTAAGTTATGGAGGAGCACATATGTATGAAATCTATGTGTGTGCTTTAAATTGTGATAACAATGTAGGGACAAAAATATGTAGAAAGAGTATTTTTTGCTATGAATATTGTGAAGATTGAACTATGTAATCAAATGGGAGATGCGTAGTTGAATGATACCTTGCTTATGTATGAGAAGACAGATGTTTTCGACAAAATTGATTGGGAGACTGTTATAATATGATTTTAAAATATGACGCCCTATCAAGGAAAATTGTAACTTCGTATAATTTATATTGCTTTATCTTTCTAGTTTTTCTTTCTTTTTTAGTGTAAAACTATTTAATTTATCTTGATTAGGTGTTTTATTTATTCTATTGTATCTAAACTTCCTGTTGCCATCATTTTCATATAAAAACCTCAATAAAGCCCTCGGGCTACTGCATATATACCAACCCATTCAACTCACCATTTAGAAATGCATAATTAATATCAACCTGTTGGATCTCCCAATTGTAGGTAACAACAAGACTAAAAATGATTCTAATGGTTGAAGGCTTAATAACCGGACTAAAGGTATCAAATAAATCAACACCTTTGATAAACTGATATGAGAAGATAATTGATGAATCAATCAACATAAAATCAAGCAAAGCTTGATGACACCATTAGAGAAGCTTGAGCAAAATGACGTTCTGTATTGTATTATATTCAACAACCATTCTATTACAAGAGCCAGCAATATATATATATATATATATGTACAGGTGACTCACATCATGCATTAAGCATGATACAATACAGCTCATCAAAAATCTGGAAAGAATATAAACTAATAACTGATAATTCTAACTAAATCTTCCACATCACTAGCGCTCTTCAATCTAACCATTTTCATAATCAATATGATAAGACTGACCAATCAATGGTACTGGCTTGCCATGCACATAATCATCCTACAAATAGTGATAACCAGAGTATTGTTATGCATGTTGTGTTCCAGCACCTAAGGCACCTAAAGCAGCCTCTGCCTTAATAGCCCCCCGCAAACTGAACTTGGGAGAGGAAACAAGGCTCATTTTGGATCGAAGGAACTCAAAACAAGGTTGAGACAAGGACTTAGTAAAGATGTCTGCACGTTGAAGGTCAATAGGCACATACTGCACTTTGAGCTGCCTGCGACTGACTTTTTTACGAACAAAATGGACATCGATTTCAATGTGATTGGTCCTTGCATGGAACAGAGGATTGTAAGCCAAGGAACCCGCATTAGTGTTGTCATACCAAATAATTAGTGGAGCAGTAACAACAACACCAAGTTCAGTAAGCAAGGAGAGTAACCACAACAATTCAGAGGCAGCCTGTGATAATGCATGGTACTCAGCATCAGTGCTTGATTTAGCCCCTACCTTTTGCTTCCTTGAGCTATAAAAAATAAAGTTAGGTTAAAGATAAACACAGCATCCACTGGTAGAGCACCTATCATCCAAGGAAGATCCCCAGTCCGCATCAGCATAAGCAGCAACATAAAGAGAAGAATCAGGCTAAAAGTGTAAGCCAAGAAATAGTGTCCCTTTCAAATATCGAAGGATCCTCTTGCAGGCTACCCATTGAACATATGTAGGAACGGAAAGGAACTGACTAAGCTTATTTACAGCATAAGCAATGTCAGGACGGGAATGAGTCAGATATTGTAATGCTCCAATAGTACTACAAAACAATGTGGGATCAAGGAAAAGAGAACCAGTGGAAAGGGATAGCTAAATATAACTAGGACACATAGGAGTACTACAAGGCTTAGATGGCTGCATCTGTGTCTTGATTAATAAGTCTAAAATGTACTTAGTCTGTGCCAAGAACAGCCCATCAGAATTTCTAAAGGCTTTGAAGCCTAAGAAATAGTTCACAGGTCCAAGCACTTTTAGAGCAATAAAAGGCTAGGATTTTTGGACATGTAGGTCATACAATAAAAGGCTAATATGCGAGTGTTTGGCCGCGAATGGGATAAGGAGCACACAATTTAAGGATAGAAAATCAAGCTATTTAGGAATTCACACACAATGCCTGGATCATATCTCCAAAATCTACTCAATTGAACATTCAGCACAAACATACAAGATTCTTATTATGCAGTTCATTAACATCCAATGCAAACCTATAGAGATCAATCTAATGACAATAAAGCTCAAGAAAGTGTTTAAGAGTAGAAACAAGAATTCCCTTAGAATAACTATGCAATAATCTCAAAATCTCACTAAGGGTAGTCTCCACTATTAATCAGAGCTATTGATTGAAAGTTGTCACATATTACAATGCAAAGACGTCAGACCTATATGTTTAGATACAAAAACCCTACCGGCATTATTCCAAATAACAACTTTGTACACTCAAATGACCTAAGTATTTACATATTATTACTCAATTATCTGTAAAGCATGCATATGGTTTCACTATCCTAACACAAACACAACAAAACACGAAAATACAATAAAATACTCGAAAACTGATGTACGTGGCATTGTTATACCTAAGTCTTCCAAACGCATTGCGTATGAGGAAAGTCTAGGTTTCCAGCCTATATACACCAACAAGAAACGAACACACAAACACCAAACAATACCCCCAAACTTAAAATAAACATTGTCCTCAATGTTTTACACCTTACGTACGAAGAAAAGGGGCTTATAAAGAAATAAAAACAAAAAAAGTAGAAATAAAAACTAAAAACAATCAAACTAGACACAAAAACAAAAACAAACAAAACAAATGAACAGAGAACAACAGTCCTAATATCCACAACTAACAACCCTAGATATCCACAACTAACAAATCTAAATAGACACACAAAAACAAACAAAAACAAAATCAAAGAAATCAAACACTTCAATAATATGTACATCCAACCAAACTTCACCCGAACTTCAAAATTTTCAACTCAAGGCACAACACTTCAAAAGGTTCATGGGAAATAATTATGAAACACTAAAAAAAAATTTAAACTAAAAAAAATTCAAAAAATAAAAATAAAAAAAAATAAAAAGAAAATACTATACAGATTTACCTCATCACTTGAGCTTTCGCCCACCTGCCCCATGATTGGTATCTCCTCATCAGCTTACTGCACCATCCTAACCAAATGACTGGAAGAGAAGATGACTCTCCTAGCACGGCATACCTCGAATACGAAGGTATCTCTTTACGGCCTAAGTGCGGGTTCTGCTCAAAAGGCGGAGGCGGTTTGGGCTTCCCTTCTCCGAGATCTACAGAAACGTATGTATCTTGGTGGCTTTCTTCTTTCGCTGTGGCGCTGTGGACTAGACATAACTCAAGTGGTTCTGGAAGGGTAGATGCCTCATCTTCTTGCAACAAACTCTTGCTCCCTTCCATCTCTACTTGATCAACCCAAATCTGATGCTCAATTTGCTCTTCGATTTCCACGGCCGTTTCATTGCATTGCACCATTGGATATGGTTCGTGCTCTTGCCATTGGATCTCTGTAGCTAATTTGCTGATTTGAATCTCCAAGCGTTTGGTAGCTGCTTGAGTATGTTCCGCAACTTGATCAAGTTTAGCTTCCAGCTTCTTCAGGGCCTCATCTTGGGAATCCATTCTTTCATCCATCTTAGACATGAATTTTAAAATCATGTTTTCCAATGCTGGATCAATTTCCTGATATTCCTGCTGGTCGCTCCAATGAGATTCGGAATGATTGCTCCACCCAGGATTGTACGAGCTCAAGTAGGGGTTGTTCTGTTGATAATGTACATAGCCCTGGTACTGCATTTGCTCAGAACGGCTCTCAGCAAACGGATTGCCCACCTGACAATCAGTACTCATATGCGGCCCCCCACATAAGAAACAACCCAAAGGTGCTTCGTAGTCTCTAGCCGCCACTTCCTCGGTAAGCTCCTGCGCCTCATACCAAGGATACATGTCCTCCATAGAAAACAAAAACAAAAATCACAATTAATAATAATAAAAATAAAATATATACAAATCCAAATTAGCTATAAACTTAATCGGTATTAATATCAACACAACTAAAATATCCCCGGCAACGGCGCCAAAAACTTGATGCAACTTTTTGTACCCGCAAGTATACGGGGTCGGCACAAGTAATAAAATGATGAATAAATTATCATCTCCACAGGGATATTTAGGCGTTGAGTACTAAAATTAACCAAGCCTATTTCTATTTGAATAATCGAAAGATATTAAATGATAAAAATATAAAGACATGAAAATAAAGCAAGCAACCAATATGAGAGATTAGTTAGGGTATTTGAATTCACCTAATCCATCCTATTGAATTTCATAAAAGCACATTGTTGAGGTTTAACTATGCATGATGATGACCGTGTTCATCTAATTTATCCAAAGTCCCCTCTCGAGGTAAATCGGACCTATTCCGCATACACTAATATCCTATCTCTCGATGGTATATCCAAGTGCATGAGAATGCATTAGTTACAATAAACACCCTATGTGATCACACAAGAAAATTAGTATATCTCTATCCAATTCTACTTGTGGTGGACATTATATCGAGCACGTGGTGGGCGTCTCCTCTCGGTACATAACACACCACCAATTTATCATCTAAATGTAGGCCTTCACATTCAAAGCATTAATTACAATAAAACCACTCAACAACACAATAATCAACCGCAACAAATTAAACAATCAATTCATTCAATCATCATAGAATAGGATCCATCAAAACCCCAACTTACTAGTTTAGCTCATAATCATGGTTTACAATTAATTAAACTAAATTAAATTAACTAAAACAATTAAAATAAAGCGAGACGGATTCAATAGAGGATAATGCGAGGTAGTCACACGGTTCCAATCACGGAAATGGAAAATATATTGATTATTATTAAGCACATAATATCATGAGATAAATCACATAATATATATTCATAAACAATAAAATCCAAATCCGTTCACGGTTCCGAAAATCACCTAACAATAGTTCTAACAACTCATAATCATAAATGAACAATCAAGGAAGATTAATGAGATGAAATACAATCCATTGAAGCTCTCAAGACTCGAAGTTCCGCTTTGGTCCGGCTTGAACTTCTCCGCTTTCGATCTTCGTCTTCTTCGATGAACACCCACGATCTAGAGTTGTTGTGATGATTTGTGATGCTTGGGATGTGTTTGGGAGGAGCAAGGAGGGTTGAGATCACCCTTGGAGCAGCTTGGGAGCTGCTTGGACTGGCTGCCACGAGCTCTCTCTCCCTTGGCAAGTTTCTGCAACTTTTCTTCTTATAGTGCGAACTTAGGGCTGCGTTTTTTCTTCACCGCGACCTGTGGTCGTGGTGGCTTGGTAGCGACCTTCACTGGATGGCTAGGAGTTGCTGGAATGCGAGCTGCACCGCGAGGAGGACACACCGCGCTCGAGCTCGCCACCTTCACTGGTTCACTTCTCTTCTCCATCGCGAGCTGCACCGCGAGGAGCACAGGTCGCGCTGCCCCTCGCGTTGCACACTGCTGGGCTGGGTCATCATCGCCGCGAGGAGGGACGCGAGCTGGGGTTGATCGCGCGAGGCATCGCGGTGCTCACTGGATTGGCATGGGCGTCTTCAACGCGAGCGAGGGCGCGAAGGAGAGGAGCTGGAGGTGCTGGTTGCGGTCTGCATGGGGATGTTTTGTTTTTGTTTTCTTTCTTACCAAAACGGCGCCGTTCCACTTAAGTTAGAAACCTTTGGTGCAAAACACACCGTTTCACTTAAGTTTGGTGGAACTTTCTGAAATTTCAGTTTTGCCCCAAAACTTTGCTATTCTTTCATAGATGCCCTTCCCCAATGTTACTGAATTTACACTTTTTTCCCATAAATATACAAAATCATCACTTAGGTCCCTAAACCTACACACTCAAGGAAAACACATGAAAAGCACCAAAAATACTCAAGAATACAATTAAAAGATACGGTTTAAGGTCGTAAATATGTGAAAATAAATGACCGATCAGTACTACAAGGCTTAGATGGCTGCATCTGTGTCTTGATTAATAAGTCTAAAATGTACTTAGTCTGTGCCAAGAACAGCCCATCAGAATTTCTAAAGGCTTTGAAGCCTAAGAAATAGTTCACAGGTCCAAGCACTTTCAGAGCAAAGGCGGAGTTGAGGGTGGTAATTGTATGCTGAATTAAGAAGGGACAACTGCCAGTTATCAAGATATCATCCACATAAATAAGCAAATAGATGACATAATGCTTCACCTTTCGAATGAACAAGGATACATCAGATTGAGCATTAACAAAATCCCATCCTAGCAAGGCCGATTTGAGCTTGTGAAACCATGCTCTTGGTGCTTGCTTAAGACCATAGTGGGCCTTGTTGAGTTTGCAAACAAATTGAGGATGTTGAGCACTAACAAATCCCTCTGGCTGCTGCATAAACACAACCTCACTCAAATCTCCATTTAAAAACACATTGTTGATATCTACTTGTTGGATGGCCAATTGTATATGACTGCCAAGCTGAAAATAATTCAAATTGTTGATGGCTTAATCACCGGACTAAAGGTTTCAAAGAAATTAATTCCTTAACTTTAGTGAAACCCCTTAGCCACAAGTCTAGTTTTATATTTTTACATACTCCCATCTAAATTATATTTGATTCTAAACACCCACTTGTTTCCCACAACACGCATATTAGAAGAGTAGGGAACTAGAGTCCAAGTGTTGGCGTTTATGAGAGCATTGTACTCATCTTGCATTGCAGCCTTCCATTTAACATTTTGAAGAGCATCTCTAACCCAGCTAGGTTCAGTTTTTACTAACAAGCTGAGAAGAGAGGTGCACAAAGCATAATATGTTTTAGGCTTGAACACCCTCACCTTGGACTGTGTAACCATTGAATGAGTATTAACAGGAGTAGCTTCAGAAGAAAGAACATATGAAACTACTATAGGCAGGGAAATGTGCCACTCTGGAGAAGCAATAAGCCTCACAGCAGAAACAACATCAACAAGATGAGAACTAGATGGAGCAGTAGTACTCTTATGAGAATGCAAAGTTGAAATATTATGATGATCATGCAATAAAGGACTAGAAGAAGGAGAATGAGATGCAAGAGCTGGAGATATAGCATGTAAAACAGAAACTTGCAGGTTAGGACCAGTTGATGAAACAGCAGGAGAAGAGGAAGTAAATAATGATTTGAATGGAAAATCAAATTCATTGAATATAACATTTCTAGAAATATATATTCTCCCTGTAGAATGAGGACATTTGTAACCTTTGTGAAAGATGTTATAGCCAATAAAAACACATTTAGATGTATGGAAACCAAACTTTTGAGATTTGAAATGCCTAAGATAAGGAAAGCATGCACAGCCAAAAGGTTTTAGATATTGATAGTTGGGTTTTTTGAGATAAAACATCTCATATGGAGTTTTAAGATGCAACATAGGAGAATGAAGATTATTAATAAAAGGGCTGCTGTTTGAAAGGCTTCTAACTAGAATTTCAAGGGTATATTAGCATAAGAAAGAAGAGTGAGTCCAGTCTCAACTAAATGTCTATGTTTACGCTTGGCTACCCCATTTTATTGATGGGAATAAAGGTAGGAAAATCTAATAAGGATACCACTGTTTCGGAGATGAGAAATAAAAGGTTTGTACTCCCCTACCATATCAGCGTGGACACACTTTAATTGACCATTAAATTGAACTTGAATCATCTTTTGAAATTGAACAAAGATGCCAAATTATTCAAACTTAAGCTTCAAGGGATAAAGCCAAGTAAATCTGCTACAGGAGACTATAAAAGAGATGTAATACCTATAACCTTCACTAGATAGCATGGGACCTGGTCCCCATTTATCAGAATGCACTAACTCAAAGGGCTTAGAAGCAACAGTTTGAGAGGCAAGATATGGCAACTGATGCAATTCGCCAAATTTGCAAGACTCACAGAAATTAAGATCAGCAACATTGTAAGGTAAATGTAAACCATTCATCACACATTTTAGAATAGAAGTAGAAGGATGTCCAAGCTTATTATATTATGCCACAAGTTTGCAACAACATCAGCATAATTTTTTGAGCCTAAACAAGCTGTAAATTATGATGAATTATTACAGCTATGAAAAACAGAATTTGACAAATGAACAGGTATTTGACCACTTAATATTTCATGCTTTTTGAGAGTCAGTGATGGACCAAGTTCAAGTTGATACAGACCATCCCTAAGTTGACCTTAAAGGAGCATCTTCCTCGAACCCTTGTCCTTTACCACAAAAGGATTATCATAAAATTCAGCACATGTATTGTTGTCTTTAGTAAATTTTGAGATGCTCAAGAGATTGTTAGTTATATTTGGCACATGCAATATATCTCTAAGCTATAAAAGTCTAGCTGGTTGAGTATGAGAGTTGATGAAAGTGTTACCAATACGAGAGATGGGAAGTTGCTGCCCATTTCCAACCGTGGGTCTGTCAGTTCTATTGTATTATGATTTCACGGACAAATTGCCAAGGTTTGAGCTAATATGATTTGTGGCTCCACTATCCACGTACCATGATCGATCCTGCACAGTATCAGGTGAAACAAAATATGATGTGGACTGATTAAAGTGAGCCTGTGGTTGCTACTGAACAGGGCTGAAACTTGTGTGCTGCTGCAGATAATGTTGAGTTTGGCCTGAACTCTACTGATTGTAGTGGCTATTTTGATTGTTGTTTTGATTAAAACCAGTCCAACCTTGATCAAAATGCTTATAGCATTGTAATGCTCCATGTCCTATTTTTCCACACACTTGACAATTAATTCTATTGTTGCTCCACCTACCATTTCTGCCACGACCTCTACTACCTCTAGAGTTGTTAGAACCTCTTCCATTTGAGTTGTTACCTCCTCTAGAATTGTTACTACTATTTTGTGAGGCAAAATTAGCAGTAGCATTATGAACTTCAACTTGTGACACAACATTCAATTGATCAATCCTTTCCACAAACTTCGGTGGACAAATCTTCAGGCCAAAAATGAAATAGTCGAGCTCCAAACCTCTTATGGTAGGAAGAACTTGAGCCTTCCAGTACATATAGTTGCTGGAGTTAAGTTTGATACTAATATGAAAGTTGAGTCTTGGCCAAGGTTAACAGATCTATTGGCGGAACTGAGATCTGAGATGAAAGAGGATTTTGTTGTTGATGAAGCGGATCAACGAAGCTTGAAGATCCATAATCCATAACAGTTAGTCTACTTGAGCTCTGATACCATGATAAACTGATATGAGAAGATAATTGATGAATCAATCAACATAAATCAAGCAAAGCTTGATGACTCCATTAGAGAAGCTTGAGAGAAAATGACGTTATGTATTGTATTATATTCAACAACCATTCTGTTACAAGAGCCAGCACAATATATATATATATATATTTATATATGCACAGGTGGCTCACATACATCAAGCATGATACAAAACAACTCATTAGAAATCTGGAAAGAATATAAACTAATAACTGATAATTCTAAGTAACTCTTCCACGTCACTAACTCTCTTCAATCTAACCATTTTCATAATCAGTATGGTAAGATTAACCAATCAATGGTACTGGCTTTCCATGCACATAATCATCTTGCAAAAACTGATAAGCAGAGTATTGTTGTGCATGTTGTGTTCCAGCACCTAAGGCACTTAAGGAAGCTAAAGCAGCCTCTGCCTCGACAACCTTGACTTTGATGAAATCCTTTAGCTACAAGCCTTGCCTTGTACTTCAACACACTCCCATCAGGATTATACTTGATCTTAATCACCCATTTGTTTCCAATAATGTGCAGATGAGGTGTAAATGGAACAAGGGACCAAGTATTATTAGTCTGCAAAGCATTAAAGTCATCCTTTATGGCTGCCAACCATTTAACACTTTGAATAGCATCTTCACCTTTTGAGGTTCAGTTTCAGCAACCATACTGAGAGGAGATTGACATAGGCCTGAGAAGGTTTTTGGCTTAAATTCCCTGCCTTGGATCGAGTTACCATAGAGTGAGCATTGACAGGTGCTGCAAGAATATCTGATGTAGGCAAAGAAATGTGCCACTTTGGAGAAGGAAGATTATGCTCAAGCACAGGGAAAGAAGAAGTTGAATCAGAACATAAAGAGCCACTCACATATGCATGCATAGCTTAATTATTAAGATGATCATGCGATTTAGAACAAGGAGATGCAGGACCATTTAGAGAGGCAGGAACAGAATGGCACCAGATTGACAAACAGGGGACACAGAATGAAGAATAGAAACAGGCAAGCTGGAAGAAGAAGAAACAGGAGAAGAATGTGAGGAAATTGATCAGCAGAGCTTATGGATCCAGAATCCATGACGATTAGTTGATCAGTTCTGATACCATGTAAAACTAAGTGTTTGATAAAAGAAGCAAACTATTTGACAAAATGCTAAAGAGAAAACCTAGCAATTCTATAAAACTCCATTGACAAGTATTGAGAGAACTTCTTTGTATATTATATTCTCTGTGTTAACTAAACTAATACAAAGATATGGAAATACAAATATATACGTCATCTCCATGCATTGTGCATTATCATTAAACCAAAATCCAAGCAATAACTAACTAGGTACACCTCAGCTCAAGGATGACAGGTCATCAATAACAGAATACCCTGTCACCTTACAAACTATCAACAATCATACTGATGACAACCAGCTATTGAAGGATCATGAATTGGATATAGTAAACACATCTTATCTTTGGTGAGTTGAGCTGCTAATGTGTACTGAGCTGCGTGACAATGAGCAGCGGTATTGTAGCTTGTCTAACAAGTTAATTTATTCAATAATGTATTTATGCTTGCTGAATACACATACTTGATCAGCCGCTCCAAAGTTACAAAAATATGTAATTGATTATAACACAATCCATAAGCTAAATTATAACCAAATAACAAAATAACATTCAACAAGCTAAATTAATAGTTTTACCAAATTCCTATCCAAAAACATGTTTCTGTGAAGCACAATTTCCTCAACTCTCAAAACAATCAACACAATAGCATAATACCAAAGTTCTTGAATTGTTTCTTTAAAAGTTTAGCTGCAACGTCTTCATGACAGAGCTCCAGTTCTCTTTATCATGGCCAAACCCACCATATGTTGCACTCCAGTCTCCTGTAAATATCACAATACAAGATAATGTTATGTCAAATTCAAGAAAATCAATTGATTTGAAATGAAGAGTACAGATAGTAGTTCAGCAAATACATACGCGATCCACCATTTCAGAACTGTTTTTTCAGCCTTTCCAGCAAGTCACAAGGTCATAAGCTATACATCCTTTTACATTACAAGAAATACAAATTTTAAAGTACTTAATTCTCTACATAATTGTATTTGTCACCTTTCGGAACCATTTAATTTCTTTCTTGAATATTATTAAGGCTTCAAACCAGATAGTCTTATAATCCAAAACATTAGTCTACTAGGTTGTGACATCCTTTAATATTAATATTCTTCTATTGTCTTTTATCTTTTTAGTGTTGGATTCATACCATCTTTTTTTATCTTAACATATGTTCAATCTCGAACACTCACTTTCTCGTATGACGTTGGTCAAAGAATCTTATATCAGGATCAGCTGTTATATATATAACAACTGAAAATATATATATACGGATGTCACAAATTAATTGACTAGTATTATGGAAATTTAACAAATTGATGTCAGCCAAAATGTTAATCATTAATTAATACATGAAAGTAAATTATCAATCATGGTAGTAAAAAACATTTTTTTTTCTTTTTAATCCTATATAGGTGACCACTTTATAAAAGCAGATCAGGTATTTTTAGATTGAACCTGCCTTTGGACTCGAGCCATGATTACTCAGTTACCCTAAATCTTTAGTAAACAAATGTCATTATCAATAAAATTAATAAAAATCCCATCACATACCTTGTCCAGCACCACAATTTTAGTTCTTCCGCCAACATTGTTACGATACAAAATGAATTTCTCCTGAAAAAATTATAACCAAACAATATATGAGTCAAACTTTAATGGAATTTGAAATAAATTTGTGCTGCTTAGAAAATATTTTACATGGAAGTAATATTACACATCAAATAGATAAAAGACACGTACCTCAGGAAAGTTCAGTGATATTTTAAGTGAATATTTCAAATGAACCCTTGAAGCATACGCAATGTATCCAAAATGTATGTTTGCTTCTTATGATCATCAGCTTTTTTATAAGGTTCGGACAAATAAATTTCCATCTTTTCAAGTGTCGGGCAATCATCCATATCCAACACAGATGAAGGATCCATCTCGCTCAAGTTTAAGAATTTAAGTGTAGGTGTACTAATCACGACCTTCTCATAGCCATTCTTTGTCAAGAATATGAGATTTGAAATCATCAATTTACCAAGCCGCGGAGCAGATATGTTTAAAGTAGATGGCACCCAACATTTTATTAAGGATAGGTTCTCCAGCATCAAACAACTTGAGAAGTAATCACAATCATTAGGTAACCAAACCTCAGTAAGTTCCAAAGTAGTCAAAAATGTCAAGCCAGACAAGTTGGGTAGATCATGACTTGTGGAAGGACCCAATTTGAGAGTCCTTAGAGTTTGACATTGGAAGAAGCTTGGAGGAAAAGTAGTGAGATTTGTATCAAACTCTTCCACACTTTTCGATAAGGCATAGCTTGAAATTTTTCTTACAAGAGTCTGACTCTTGGCACCTCTTAGATGAAACCGCAGTGCATTGAGGTTTAAAGGCTTGCGACGTTGTAAGACATCAAGAACAAATTTTTTGAAAGTAGTGATTTTATTTTGTCTGCACTCAAGGTTGAGATTGTGGATATCAGTTCAATGATACCTCCATTTTTTGGACAAGACAGAAGTTTGAACTGCGCATTTGGTATCCACAAAGGAAAGGATGTGATGAATTATATGGTTTGGGAGGTTGCTAAGTCGATCAATATCCATTTGATTACTGATTTCTGCTTCCTTTTCTGCAAACATTTCTTCTAGTATGATGGCCAATTGATTGATGTCAAAAGAAAACAGTAGCCTCTCCTTCCCGGTCTCCTAAAAATAGCATAGCACCAGAACACGATATCAAAAGAAGATAAAAAAAATACAATAAAATACTTGATTTCAATTCGGTTCACAACTTCAATTCGGTTCAATTTGATTTCAATTTTTAAAATTTTTTTAAAAAAAAATTTAATTCGATTCGGTTCATTTTTACCCGAAACTAAACCAAATTGAAACATGTGCACCCTAACTATAACCTTTAGCAATTGAAAGTGCAATCTTTTTGTAAAGAAAGCTTTGTTGCAGTCAAGCATCAAATGTTAATTTTTGATCAACCAAACGATCAACGGTTCTCAGGAGGTTAGTTGTGCGGTAATTTGGTCAATAGTGTTGACTTATTAGTTAGTATGATGTAGCAGTATCATTGGATACCCGTACTTATAGAAGAGTTAGTTATTATTATAAATATTAGACTTTGGATCTGATTTGTAGGAATCTTCTTGATTGTCTTTTCTTTTTAAGATTTCTTGATCTCTGATAGATGAAAAATGGTTTTTAATGGTGAATGGAAGAATTAGTGTATGGTAGGAAAAGTTATTTAATGGTAGGAAAGGTTATTCTGCCTGAGATAAGTCCAAGGTGGCCATTTGTTCGTCTCTACTAATCCTCATCCCCAAAATCTATTTCGCTTAACCTAAATCTTTCATCTCGAATTCGGTGGACAATTGCTTCTTCAATTTGTTGATCTCTTGCAAATATGTACCAGCCACTAACATATCATCAACATAATGTAGCAGAATTATATACCCGGAGCTAACGCTTTTGAAGTAATATCAATGGTCTGCATTGCAACTGAAGAACTCATTCTCTTACATGAAGCCATCGAACATTTTATACCATTGCCTCGGAGCTTGTTTCAACCCATACAGGCTCTTGGTTAACTTGAACACCTAGTCTTCATCTCCTATCACTGCGAAACATTCAGGTTACTGCATATATATCTCTTCCTCTAGATCCCTATGAAGAAAAGTTATTTTCACATCTAGCTGCTCTTACCCTTCTGCTGCCACTAGACTCAATACAATTGAATGGTTTCCAATTTCACAATAGGAGAGAAAATGTCAGTGTAATCAATGCCTTTATTCTTCTGAAAGCTCTTGATCACTAATATTGCCTGACATCTCATGGAATCATCGTGTTCATGTTTGATGCAGTACACCCACTTGTTCTAAACTGCTTTCTTACTTGCTGGTAATTGTGCTAACTTTCAAGTTTGATTTGATATATGAAACTTCATCTCATCCTTTATCGTAAGCTCCTACTTGTTGGCATCATCGACCTGGCAAGCCTCATGATAGCTTTCAGGTTCGCCCCCATCCAAAAGGAAAAGGCAATTAAGATACTTTCTGTTTGGAACCGACTGTGCTTGGATATTCTTAATGTAGTATCCTAAAAATGTTCAATATTTTCATCTGCATGACCTATAATGCGACCTCTTAGTGCGACCCATAGGTTACACCGCTCACCGGTTTCTGCCTGTTTTTCCACGAAACCTGCGGCACTAGTATAGAGTCACGCGACGCTGGTTGCGCCACTCATTGGTTTGAAAAAGAATAAACGCGAGACAAGAACTTTTATGTAGTTCGAAAAAACTTTCCTACATCCAAGGAGCGGACCTGCATTTAATCCACCATAAAAAACTTTCCTACATTCATGGAGCGGACCTGCACTTAATCCACCATACCAAAAAGATTACAATCACTTTATGTTTCTCTTCTTTGTCTCTCTATTGCTTTGGATTGTTATATCACATAACACTCAATTACATTAAGCTTATATATGATTAATTAGGGATAGGGTTGACCTAAACAAGAACTAGTTTGATTAGGAAACAAATTCTTCCTAAACTGGTTATTCTGCTCGAATCAGGAGACGCGTGCGACCTGTGGCGCGCGACCTCCTGGACGCTCCACTTACTACCAAAGATGCCTTCTTCTGTTTGCGCATTATGTAGTTTGCGCGACCTAACACGGTAACCTCCTAGTAAGTTGCGTGGCTTACTGCCTTAACGCAGCCGAATCTGATTTCTGATTCAGTCTTCATAACCCAACAAGAGGTTAGTTGTATGGTAAGATGGTCTCTAGTGTTAGTTGATTAGTTAGTATGGTATGGCAATAAGAGAGTTAGTTATTAGTTTGACATCCGAAAAGCGTGTGATTTGTGTATAAATATCAGACTATCTGATTTGTAGTGTGAAAAAGTGTATCGTATTCACTGATAATAGAAGCTTGAAAAGCTCTCTCCAATGGAGTTTTAGCTCATATATAGTATAATTCTCCATTAAAGTTGTTTACTGATTTTAGTTTGTTCTCTTCACATTTCAAAAATATTAAAGAACAAAACCACAAAAAGGCAACCAGAGTACGTAATTAAATCAAGGTTACAAAATTGATTCATAACAAAGATACAAATAATCAATCAATATAACTATATATTAAGTAAAATGAAACCAAACAAATATGCCTTCTCAATAATAGTTTTATTTGATCTGTTAAGTTATATATATATATATATATATATATAAAAAAATATTTATATCGTAAATAGCCTTACAATCCAAAAAAACTACTTTTTTGGCTTGTAGTATCCCTTGATATATATACCCTTTTATTGCTTTATATTTTTTTAATGTGAGATTCATCTCATTCTAGGAATGTCAAAAATCCCTCTTCTGTCCCAAACCGACGGGGCTCCGATCCATTTGGAACGGGTTTGGAGCACTTAAAATGGGGTCGGCTCGGCTCGGGTCAAACTTTTGTGATTCGGTTTTTTACCGGGTTGGATTCAGGTCAAATCATTATGGTCCGACCAGCTCCGTTTAACCCGATTTTTATTTAATTATTCTTTCAAAATATTATAAATATAAAAGAAGAAACAAAATTCTTGTCTCTTATCTCCCCTAATTCTTTATACTTAAAATTTACATGTTAATTAATCAATTTAGTAACTTTTTTTTAAATTGAATCTTTTATATATATATATTGCAAAGATTGTAAGAAATTAATGAATTTTATATCATTTAGGTTACTTTGGTGTGTGCACTTTATATTTGAATGTAAGGTTTATTCAACTTAAATGTTGTATGGTTTATTAAACTTAAATATTGTATAGTTTATTGAACTAAGTATTTTATGGTTTATTTGGACTTAAATGTCATAACTTGTATTGTATTAAATTTAAGTGTATGTGTATTAATATTTAGTTATACCTGATATTTAATTTTAATTTTATGTGAAAACTGATTTAATTAGTGAGTTAAACATTTTTTTTTTCTAAAAAATTATAAACTGAATTGGGTCAGATATGGTCAAGTATAGATCATCCTGCTCCGAATAGGTTTGGATTTATGGCAGAAATTGAAAATTCTCCCGGAGCATGGATTGGGTTTGGAGCCTCCTATCCAAAACAGGTTTTGGGTTTGAAGCATGTTGATCCGTTGCCATCCCTATAGACTCATTATCTATGAAAGTTTAAGTGCAACAGTCTATATGAACCTAGAGGGGGGGTGAATAGGTTCTTACCCAATTTTTTTATTACCAACAATTTAATTAGATCAATTCAACAATTATAAGCACATAACAAATGCGGAAGATATAAACAAAATCAACACAAGGATTTTAGCGTGGAAAACCCCTTCCAACAAGGGATCAAAAACCACGGGACCACTCTTGGCCACTTAACGGACAATCCACTAGTAATAAATGCAGTACACCCTCAAGTTGAAATTACAAGGACTCACTCCTCTTGGACTATCCCGTTCTAGTCTACCCGCAGGCCTTTTCCCTAATGATCTCCCAAGATCCACTAGGTGACTAAACGTATATCCTCAAGCTATCCTAGATTTCACACTCCTATTGGCGTGAGCCTACACCTATCGTCTCGCAAGAGCCAACTAGTGAAATTCCACACAAATGCAACTTTTGCACAAGAAGCAAACCTTGAGCTTGTTCACAAGACTTCACCAAAGTCACACAAGCTCTTCCAATAACACAAAGGATTATTGTCTAAGTGTTCAATGATGCATGAACATACAATTAGGATGCATGACTAATACAACCTATGATGCTAAGTGAACTAGTGCACACAATCTACTTAAATAACACTTAGCATAAACACATTTCAAGACCTAACAATTTTTGCAACAAATTCAACACTTTCAAGTCATGAAACAAACATATTCAATGCATGAACTCTACAAGGCAGCCAACATGTTTATATGAATGTGATTCTAACAACAAGTAAATTATTATAACAACAACTAACACTCTTGATCAAACCTAGATTAGTACCAATCCATTAACCACATGTGAGATAGATGCTTAATTCATTCAAGCAAGATAAATGCATTCTAAATCACAACATCAAGTTATCTAGGTACTAATTTAACTTCCTAAATGTCTTATCATGCATTAAACACAAAAACCACAAGCTTTCAACATCCAATCAATATCTAACTCTCATTCAATAACAACAAAGAGTTTTAAATGATATGAAGCATAAAACAATTTCAACATATAAGAAAAACACTTACCACAAGTCTCTAGTTTGATTCCATGGACATACAAGAGAGATTGGGTGAGTTTTGAGAGATTGGAGTTGAGAGAGTATGAAGAGAGAGAGCTGCTAGGGTTCTTCTTTCTGGATTTCTTGATGAAAAAGACGAAGTGGCATTTATATATAGGAAGAGCCACGGTCGGGTTGCCATACAAAATGGGTCGGACACACATGTTGGGTCGGGTGCAGTTTTCTGCACTGACCTATGTTCGGTTTCAAGCTAATATCTAGAGAAATGCCACCCAGAAGATTCTAAAATAATAACTGAAGAAATTAGACACATATATGAACAACGTTCATGAAGAACACCATTTAAAAGTCGGACAGTAAGGGTGTCATATTGGACCACATACATGACACACAAAAACTGTCTCCCCTGTTTTTTCAGCATTGACCTATGTCTGGTGTTTAGCTATTATCTAGAGACGTGCCACCCAGAAAATTCTGAAAACATTAGAGAAGAAGGTAGAGACATATATGAACAACTTTCATGAATGACACCATTTACATTTCTGACAGAAAGGGTGACATATTGGACCACATACATGTCAAACAAAAACTGTCTCCCCTGTTTTTCCAGCACTGACCTATGTCCAGTTTCTATCTAATATCTAGCGACGTGCCGCCCAGAAAATTCTGAAAAACTGACAGAAGTAAGTACACACATAGACCAACAACTTGGATGAAGAATACACTTTAAAATTTGGATAGGAAGGTGGAGATATAGGACCATCTATAGGATGCATCTGCAGAACATAACATATGAATGCAATACAATGAACTATGCACCATAGACCATGTCAATGATGAATGAGATGCCTAGAAACATAATGAATGATATGTTGTGAGTGTGTGAGATCCTAAAAACCTTTGTGAGATTGAGAGCAACTTACCAAATGAATCGATGATCTTGATGCCTTCAACGAAAGCTCCTAAACACAATTACAACCAAAGAGTGTTTTGCACGGAATTAGCCAACCTAGAAAATACTCGACCTAACAATCTATTAGCTTCACATATGAGTTCTCTAAAATGATCAATCAATTATTTATGAGTATAAAATAAATATATTCAAAACCTTTCTAACAAATTTGATTTCTCCACTGTTCAGACTTTTTAGATATAAATAGCTGATGTCATAGGTGTATATATATATATATATATATATACATATATATATATATATATATATACATATATATATATATATGTAAACTTGTATTACAATCAATAAAAATGATATCAATCCTATAATACCTTGTTTAGCTCCACAACTTTTATTTGAACGTCAGCAGTGCTATAATACAATATGAATTTTCCCTGAAAGATTATAATAGAAAAACCAAAAGTAAGGTGCATTCGATATCTAGTAAGCACGACTGATAAATGCATGATGAAAGTCATTTATATTTCAGATAAGAGATATGCTAGGGCGACTGTTGCTAGCAGTCGTTAATAAAGAGTGACAATTGGCTTCTCCCTTTTTTTTATATAATTAATTTTATTATATTTATAATTTTAGTCATATATTACTAAATTATTATAAATTATTAATTTAATCTTTATGATAAAATTTTAATGCTCGAACTTAAATCAAAATCAAAATTAACTTCTATAAAAAATTAAAACTAAAAAGTAAGAATAAAACTCGATAATATATATATTTTTTAAATATAACACCTGATTGGTCAGAAGAAGAAGTTTTAAATTTAAATCAAAAGAAGAAGTCTACTCCTAACATTGGGAGAGGTCTTCCTACACTTATTGCGGTTTGGTGGGCAACTGTTCGACAATATTTATAATATCAAGGTTTAATCCTTAATGGATTGGAAGAACTTGTGAAATTCCAACTAATAAGATAAGGGCTTTTGGTAAAATTGATAATAATTAAAATTAAAAAAATTAAACAAAATAATTAAAGAATTTATCAAAATTATTGTCATATTTATTATTTTATATAATCATAAATGTAACAAAATATGTTTTTTAAAAATAGGTGACCTCCATAGAAGAAGGTAAGAAGATGTTGCTTGGTTGCGATATTTTTTTTTATAAAAAAATAAACAGTTAAGATATGAAAAACTCAATTCTAAAACTATTGAAAATAAAAGTATGTGCTACCTTAGAAAGATTCAATGACACCTCAATCGATTTTGCATGGCAGCACCCTTCGACCAGGTCTCTCATTTTCGAAGCATACGATTTCTGTGTTTGACAATAAACTGGTGGAGACATGTGAAGATTCACCTTCTCAAGGGCCAAACATTTATCAATACTCAACAAGTAAGGAATATCCTGTTGGAAATAAAACACTCAAAAAACTTTTATTAAACTCAAAACAAATATTACAAGAAAACTCTCACTCAATAACTCACTCACTCTTTACTTCTTCTTCACTCACTTAGAAGCTTTGCTTCTTCTTGATGCCTAAACCAAAATGGGGAGGGGGTATTTATACTACTTACAAACAATTTTAGACCACACAAATAAACTAATCCAAAATTATAATAACCATACACCTCATCCTTCCACATTCTTCCAATTGACCACATGATTTTTATGCCTAATTACCAAACCCTAGAGAATTCTAGATAAAGGGCTTGGACCTTATTTATGGACTTGGACTCTAATTTATTTGGGCTTAGGTTTGGGCTCCCATAATAGTTCGGGCCTTCAAATGGTTTGGGCCTAAAACAAGTTTATACTTCAACACCCCCCTTTAAACTTGTTTTACCATGCCAAGCAAACTTCTTAATCTCGAAAAATCTTCGAACCTGAGTGGCTTGGTGAAAATATCTGCAATTTGATCTTTGGACTTCACGTACTCCATTTGCACATCCCTTTTTGCTATGCACTCCCTTATGTAGTGGTAACGAGTATCAATATGCTTGCTTCGATCATGGAACACTGGATTCTTTGCTAAGGCAATGGCTGACTTGTTGTCGACACAAATCTCAGTTGGTTCTTCTTGTGGCAAACCCAATTCTTTCAGCAAATTTCTAAGCCATATCACATGACAAACGCACGAAGTAGCAGCTACGTATTCAGCTTCACAAGTAGATAAGGTGACAATCGGTTGCTTCTTTGACATCCATGTAAAAGCTGTGTTTCCCATGAAGAATACGAACCCACTGGTGCTCTTCCTGTCATCTACATCTCCACCCCAATCGCTATCGCTATATCCGACAAGCTTGTAATCATTAGAAATTGAATAAAACAAGCCAAAATCAAGCGTACCTTTAATGTAACGGAGGATTCTCTTAGCGGTTTTGAAATGGGTGGTTGTTGGATTCTCCATGTATCGACTCACAAGTCCAACAGCATAAAGAATATCTGGCCTTGTGCACGTCAAATAGCGTAAGCTTCCAACTAAACTCTTGAAGAATGTTGGATCTATGCTTTCACCTTCACCATGCTTCGATAGTTTGATTCCGCATTCTGCTGGCGTGTTTATCGGCTTACAATCATCCATCTTGAACTTCTTGAGTATCTCCTTTGCATAATTTTCTTGGGAGATAAAGATGCCTTCTTCCTTTTGCTTGACTTCAATACCAAGATAGTACGCCATTAATCCGATGTCAGTCATCTCAAATTCCTTGGCCATTGCTTTCTTGAACTCTTCAATCAGGCTTAGGTTATTGCCGGTGAAAATCAAATCATCCACGTACAAGCATACTACCAGAATATCTCCATTCATGATCTTGATATATAGGGCGTGCTCATAGGGACATTTGGTGAAGCCATTCTGTTTGAAGTACTTGTCAATTCTGCTATTCCATGCCCTTGGTGCTTGCTTTAACCCATAGAGAGCTCTTCTCAGCTTCAGAACTTTGTCTTCTTGGCCTTTGACTTCGTAACCCAGTAGTTGCTAAATGTAGACATCTTCTTCAAGAAATCCATTTAGGAAGGCAGACTTTACATCCATCTGATGTATCTTCCACTTGTTTTGCCCTGCCATAGAAATGATTAGTCTTATAGTTTCTAATCTAGCAACTGGAGCAAATACCTCATCATAGTCTATTCCAGCTCTTTGACTGTAGCCCTTCGCAACTAGCCTTGCCTTGTGTCTTTCAATCTCTCCCTTAGAATTTCGCTTTGTTTTGTACACCCATTTGACTCCAATTGCCTTGTGTCCTTTTGGAAGTGGAACAAGTTCCCAAGTGTTGTTCTTCTCAATGGCCTTAATTTCCTCATCCATCGTATCTCTCCACTTCTTTTCTTGAGCAGCTTCTTCAAAACTCACTGGTTCACAATCAGCAAAGAGGCAAAAAAGAGTAAGATTATCAGATCTCTCAGTTACCTCGTATAAATCTTGAAGACCTCTTGTTCGCTCCATTGCTCTTTCTTGTAAAAATGATGGTGGTGAATTTCCATTATTTGTTGAAGCTGGTGATGCTGGTGGTGTAGTGGGTTCTTGTTGAGGTTCTTCTAGTTGCTCCACTGGCGTCTGCTCTGTTTCTTCAAATTGTGGAGTGAAGTTGAAGTTGTCTACATACGATCCAAAATCCCATTCTCCTTCTTCATCAAATATCACATCTCGGCTGATCACAAACTTTTTGTTGTTCGGGTTGTATAGCTTGTAACCTTTTGAATAAGCGGGATAGCCGATGAATATGAAACTTTCACTTCTATCGTCAAGCTTGGTTCTTCTCTCTTCTGGTACATGAACATGAGCTATGCTTCCAAAAACTCTTAGGTGGGAGATGCCGGGCTTTCTACCACTCCATGCTTCTTGAGGTGTCTTTCCTCACACACTTCTTGTTGGAGAGCGATTGGACAAATAGACTGCACACGCCACTGCTTCTGCCCAAAACTCCTTGGGCAATTTCTTGCTTTTGAGCATGCTTCGAGCCAAATCCAGGATTGTTCTATTCTTTCTTTCTGCAACTCCATTTCGTTGGAGGGATCTGGGAACAGTTAGAGGACGTCTAATTCCATTATCTTCACAAAACTCCAGGAATTCCTTGGATGTGAATTCTCCTCCTCTATCGGATCTCAGTGCCTTGATCTTATGGCCACTCTCTTTTTCCACGGCAGCTTTGAACTTCTTGAATACTCCAAAGACTTCTGATTTCTGCTTCAAGAAATAAACCCATGTTTTTCTTGAAAAATCATCAATGAAGAGAAGGAAATAATTACTGTTACCGAGAGAGCTTGGCTTGATCGGACCACACACATCGGTATGGACTAGCTCGAGTAGCTTCTTGGCTCTTGAGTCTGACTCTTTTGGAAAGCTATTTCTAAATTTCTTCCCGAGTAAACATCCTTCACAAAGTTGGTTAGGATGATTGATGCATGGTAGTCCTCTCACCATTTCCTTATTAGATAGTAGCTCCAAGCTTCCAAAATTGAGATGCCCAAATCGAAGGTGCCATAACCAAGATGCATCTTTGTAGCAGGCTTTCAGACACTTTGCAACATCGTTTTGAATGTTCAAAGAAAATAATCTATTCTTTGACATTTTTACTATGGCTATTAGATTCCCTTTGCCATCTCTTATAGAAAGACTACGATTCTGGCTATGAATATCATAGCCTTTTTCTAAGAGTTGACCCATACTCAGAATGTTGCATATCATGTTGGGCACATAGTAGACATTAGAGATTAATTGATGACTACCATTTTTAGTACGGATAAGGATGTTACCTTTTCCTTTCACTGATATTTTTGAATCATCTCCAAATGAGACATTGCCAGCCACTGATTCATCTAGCTCTACGAACATACTTCTTCTTCCACACATGTGGTTGCTTGCACCAGTGTCGAGGTACCAAGCATTTTCTTGGTCTCCATCATTGTCTCTACAAGTTAGTAGCACTGTCTCCTTCTCTTCGGTTTTTACTTCCACATAATTGGACCTTTCGTCAACCTTACTGCTAGGAGCTCTACATTCCGAAGCATAATGCCCAAATTTCTGACAATTATAACATTGAACTTGAGATTTATCGTACCTCGAGTTTGAATTGCCTCTCCCACGGCCTCTTGTTGAGCTTTCTTTTTTCTCGTAGTTGTTGAGGTTGCTGCTGTTAGAATTCCAACCTCGTCCATGACCATGGCCTCTACCTCGTCCTCGGCCTCGGCCTCTACCTCGACCACGCTGGCTTCTCTCGTGGCCTTGACTTTCTTCCTTCTCCTTCAGTTGCATCTTGAGGAGTTGCTCGTTAATCCCTTGCTTCCTCTTATGTTTTTCTTCATATGCTTGCAATGATCCTTGGAGTTGCTCGATCGTCATTTCTTCCAAGTCTTTAGTTTCTTCTATTGTCACGACAATGTGCTCAAATTTTGGATCCAATGAACGGAGTATCTTCTCTATTATTCTCATATCTTCTAACTTTTCACCGTTTCTTTTCAATTGGTTAGAAACAGCTGCTACTCTTGAGAAATAATCTAAAATAGATTCAGATGCTTTCATGTGTAAAGATTCGAATTCACCTCTTAATGTTTGGAGACGGACCTTCTTTACCTTTTCGACTCCTTTGTAAGAGATTTGCAACTTCTCCCACGCTTGCTTGGCGGAGCTTGCACTCGAAATCTTCTCAAAACCATCATCATCTAACGCTTGATAGATGAGATAGAGAGCCTTCTTGTCTCTTTTCCTTGAGTCTTTTAAACTATCCTTTTGAGTTTGGGATAGAGTTGACTCATCTTCTGGTTCGGTGTAGCCTTTCTCTACGATCTCCCAGACATCGTGTGCTGCAAGGAGAGCCTTCATCTTGATACTCCAATTATCATAGTTTTCGTTCTTGAGTGTTGGAACTTGAAACGACGCTATACCATTAGCCATAACTCTCAATATAGTGAGAATTTCGAAATTCTAACTACACGGATGAACTTAGAACGTCGAAAAACCTTAAGATGAACTCAGACAAAAAATCGAATTTTATGGTCAAAGTCAAAGTCAACGGTCAACCTAACCTGGTCAACAGTCAACGGCTTGGCGGCTCTGTCAGCGGCTCGGTCAACAAGCTTAGTGGCTCGGTCAACTCGGCTCTAACTTGGCTGGACTCACTTCCAACTCGGCTGACTCGGCTTGAACTCGACTTGGACTCGGTGAGTTAACTCACTCTCTGGCAGCAAACGTCCGGCGGCCCGTGGCAGCTCGTTTGAACTCCGACCGGGGCGATTTTTGCGGCGTCGGCTTCGTCTCGTCAAGAACTTCAATTTGTATATGCTATAGTGCACACCTTCCAACTCTGCTCTGATACCACTTTGTTGGAAATAAAACACTCAAAAAACTTTTATTAAACTCAAAACAAATATTACAAGAAAACTCTCACTCAATAACTCACTCACTCTTTACTTCTTCTTCACTCACTTAGAAGCTTTGCTTCTTCTTGATGCCTAAACCAAAATGGGGAGGGGGTATTTATACTACTTACAAACAATTTTAGACCACACAAATAAACTAATCCAAAATTATAATAACCATACACCTCATCCTTCTACATCCTTCCACATTCTTCCAATTGACCACATGATTTTTATGCCTAATTACCAAACCCTAGAGAATTCTAGATAAAGGGCTTGGACCTTATTTATGGACTTGGACTTTAATTTATTTGGGCTTAGGTTTGGGCTCCCATAATAGTTCGGGCCTTCAAATGGTTTGGGCCTAAAACAAGTTTATACTTCAACATATCCTCCATCAAGTTAATGAATTTAAGTGTAGCTGCAGTTATCACAATATTTTCACAAAAAGTAAAATCTGAAATTGTCAAAGTAACCAGTCGCGGGGCAGATATGATAAAGGTATCCCCATAAAACAATTCACATCGAACAATATTAAATTTTCCAGATTCAAGCAATCAGAAAAGAGATCAGTTTCTGCCGGTGACGGAGCTGAAATTTCCAAAGTTGTCAAAGTTGCAAACTTAGGGAAATCTGTTAAACGTCTGTGATATACCGTTAAAGTCTTCAAAGTTTCACATTTACTCATGCTTGTTTCCCAATGCTAGACGCTTCGAGTACTCTTAACTAATACGGGTTACTCTTAACTAAGAAATCACCTATGTGAAAGAGAAGCGATGCCGCTTCGAAAGAGAATTGTGTAGGGCTCAATTCTTTAGAAACTCTCACAGAACCAGACTTTTGTTCATGGCCAAAACGAACATAATAATGAGAGCTAAATTATGTCAGGAAACATTCTTGTGTGAGATACGTTATCGTTTACAAAAATGGCAGAACAGTTCAAAGACATCATATCTACTGGTCAGTTAGTAAAGTCTATGTATTATCACAAGGGAAGGTTCAAAGGGTAACTCCTACCTATCCTATGTAGGTTTCGACCGTTGAACTCTATCACCAAGTCAAAGTGTTATTTTGTTTTCTCTTGTCTCTACCATCAATTTCATTCATGTGGGGGGATTGTTAGAAAATAAATGAAAATTATGGCAATTTAATTTGTAACGGACAATTGATTTTGTAACAATCAAATAAATTGTCTTGAATATTTTGTAACGGTCATTCCATTGATTGTTTATATATTAGCATCAAATTATTTTGAAAACACACACAGAATCATACACAAGTAATTGCGAAATATTTTCTTCGTTCCGTTTTCGAGTAATAGAGTTCAGACAGTATTCAGTTCGTCGGATTTGTCTAACGACAATCACTAGAAGCAGTTGTATCCTGGAAAACATGCGTACCCACGGTAGGGGACGAATATGTTTTAAGGACACCGTGTGAAACACGGGCCTCGGCTTCAAATTTATATTATTATTATAATAATTGCTTAGAATTATATTCAATTTTTTTTTTATCAGCATCTGTTTGATTTTTCCATATACTGTGTATAGCAGTTTTCTCCCCTTATTGTGGGAGTAGATGTCTCTCGTAATGGGAATAGATATCCGAGCCGCACATTTAGTGATTGATCTCGGCAGGTTCCAGCAGTTATTAATCTTGTAATTGTAACCCTTTAAAAAAAATGGTCTAAATAGAAAATATTCCACTAGTACCAATCGAAATAAAGCCTCTTTCAGTATTGATTTTGAATAATTGAAATAAACTTATTTAGTAAGTTTGGTATAATAATGATGTAATACACCCTCCCAATAGTATGTACTGTACATGTATAAATATTGTAATATATTCTTTCAGAATTTATTGTACAGTACACAAGTAAATAAATGAGCCTTTACTATGAGTAAATCGAATGTTTAAAGTATTAAGGGTGCTATAATGGAATCTATTGCATGGATACGGAGATTTTCGAAAAAGGGTATCAGAGAGTTAGAAAATATCTGAAATGGTTTCAGATGATTAATAAGGTTTCATAAAGTATATAAGAAAATTCAATTATAAGTTTTGGAGAACATAGTAAAGATTTCCATAAATTGGAGCATGAAGAATAATTATTGGAAGTCAAAATATATTTTTACGATATGAGGTTTTGATTTAATTAATTGATGGAAAAGTAAATTGAAATGGATTTTTGTGGAAAAGAGTTAATGGATTGTTATGGATTAAATTGTAAATCAAAATATTGTGACCAAGATTATGTGAATATGTTTTTAAGTTGTGGCCATTTTATGGTTTTAAAATGAAATGGGGCAAGTTGTAAATATAAAAGTATAATATATATATATATATATATATATATATTAGTGAATCAGGAAATGAGGAAGAACAAAAACAGAAACTGGGTAGAAGAACCCAAAAAAATCAAAAGAAATGGAGAGGAAAGCTTGGCCGAAGAGAAGAAGAAGAGAGAAGAAGAAAAGAAGAAAAGAGAAAGGAAAAGAGAGAGAGAAGACCAGCCAGCAGAAGAGAAGGAAGAGGAGGAAGAAAGGAATCAGCTGTGAGAAGAAAACATAAAATTAGAGAGGGACAGGAGAGAGGAAGAACAGACCAGAAAACAGAGCAGCGAAGAGAGAAAGAAGAAGAGGGAGAGAGAGCTGTCAGCAACGGGAGAAGAAGAGAGGAAGAAGAAAAAGAGGAAGAGAGTAGAAATTGTTCAGAAAAAGGGAGAAAGAAAAAAAACAGAGCAGAGAAGAAGAAGTAGCTGCCGAGAAAGAGAAAAAGAAAAGAGAAAGAGGAAGAGGAAATTCGGTCAAGCCAAGGAGAAGAAGAAGAGGAGTCTAGGAACCTTCAGTAAGTGATTGATGAAGTAAATTGTTTTGAATTTGATGAAATTAAATTGTTTTGGAGTTGGGTGTGAAATTAGTTCTTGAGTTTTTTATTTCTAGTGCTTGGGTGATGATTTTGATGATGGGTTTTGGTTGATTTTAGAAATTTATTGAGTTTGATGATGTTTTTATTTGAAATTAGTTTAATTGGAGTTGATAAAAATGAAAATCAAGAAAATTAGTAAGTTAAATTTTGGGAATTTTATGATTTCAAGTTTAAATTGTTAAATTGAGATATTAATTGAGTAATTTGAGTATTTTTGAGTTAATTGGTGGTATGAATTTGGAATCGTTAAGTAAGAAATCAAAATGATTCTCAAATTAGTGACTTGTATTATGAGTTTTGTTGTAATGTTGTGTTTGGTGGTTGATAAGAGTTGTAGAAATTATTTAGAATAAAATTGAAATCATTAGTTTTGAGAATTTTTTAATTTAATTTTGAAATTTAAGTTGAAAGTGTAGAGATTTCAGTTTATGTGTATACTTAAGATATTAGAAATTATAATTGTACGATTGTGATGCAAATTGATACTTAGTTTGAATGTTTGAAATTCAGTTAAGAAGAGAAATTGTATGATTGATATGTATTTAATTAAGTTGACATGGTTTTTATTAGATTAAATGTAATTGATATTATTAGAATAGAAGAAATGGAGGAATAAAGCATAGAATGTGTTAATTGAGTCTTTGTATTAGTTGTTATATTTATATTAATGAATTATTTGAAAATATATTACTTTAGGGAGAAATATCCGTAGTATGGGAGAAAAAGAAACGTTATGGAAAGACAAGAAATGTAATGAGACGAAGGAACCAGAGCGCCAAGCCTAGAGAAAACCAGAAATCAGTGAGTGTAAATTTATTTTAAAGCAAAGTATATTTTATTTTAGTAATATGTTTTATCTAAAGTTTAGCAAGCTAATATCTTTATTTAAGTTAGTACAAAATCATATTTTCGATTGAATTTCATTTAGTATATTTTATTCTAAGTTTGATTTAGTATTTTATGACTTTGTATATAATTGTTTATTTTTATGAGTCTTATAAGTTAAACAAAATTTATGTTAAAGTATATTTTAATTAAAGTATTTTTATATCTCAGAGATTTAGAATTTATATTTATTTAATAAATAAGTTTTATGTATGAATTTAGTAAAGAAATATATTTATGCGTATTTCAAGTTTTAGAACTAAAAGTTAGTTTTCAAAGTAAAGAAAACAGTTTTCAAACCCGTGGATTACCCTTCGGATCAGTTATCAGATTATCAGCAGTTAGACCCGGCCGGTACACCCCATTTGTGTGTGGCAAGTTAAGGGGGGATAGTCCGCTAACTCCAGGGGGTTTAGTTTGTCGAGTCTGTCAGTCGCCCACACATTGGGGTGTTATCTCGCTATATGTATGTGACGCAGCATTCCGCACATAGACAGTGAGATGTCTTTTATCATATGTCACGTTGAGTGGCGTCAGTTAGTCGCCTCGTGACCCTTATATCAGATGTCACAGTGGACGGCGTCAGTTAGTCACCCTGTGATCCACTCATATGATACGATGCCAGTTAGTGACCTATGAGTTCAGCTTAGGGGTCCATTGGGAGTTTTAAGATACAGAAGCCAAGCCAAAAATGTTTTGCTAATTTTCAGTACAGAACATTAAATTTACAGAAATAATTTAGTATGTGCTTTAGTATTTATTAAAGAGTTTTTGTACATTAGGCTTGGCTAGATTTTCAGAAAATAAACAGATAGGCATGACCATTAGAACCGGACCGGCGGTTCCAGTTCCAATTTTTCCTCAACCGGAACCGGGACCGGGGAGGTCCAAATCCCGGTTTCGGTTGAAACCGGGGGGAACCGCCTGGTTTGGTTCCTCCCCTATTTTTTTGGAACCGGCGGTTCAACCGCCAATTCCAAACCGGCCGGAACCGGCAAACAATGAAAAAAATTAAAAAATTAAGAATTAAAAAATAAATTAATAAAAAAATTAAATATATAAATAACGATAATAATATTTATAAATAAACTAGGTACTCGATTTCAAAAAATAACGATAAAATTGAAATAAAATTTTGATAATATCATAAAACTATAAAATTAAATAAATAAATAAAAAATTAGGGCTTGCACTTAATTTTACCTCAATTAAGCTGCCTACGTATCCTCTAGAAGGAATCAAAGCCCACGTAGTTCTTTTACCTGTTATGTTTCGGATGTGATCAATCGTCGCTTGTTCCTTCGGTTGCCGTTGTATCCTCGTTGGTGTCGAAGAAGTCATTGTCGTCGGACACCAGATCCAATTCCTGCTGCCGGTATGTGGCCTTGGTCCAGTCGTCAACACAGACCTGGATCTGTATTGAGTCAGGACTGAGCAATGCTCGTCTTTCGTCCAGAACATTGCCACCTGCACTAAATTCCTGTTCGACGGCGACGGTCGAGACAGGGGTTCCAAAAATTTGTTTGGCAATGATGGCCAAAATTGGAAAGTTAGTTTCGTGCTCCCTCCACCACTGTAGGACGTTAAAGTCTGGGGTGTCCAAAAACTCAAACGAGGTGTTTATGTAAACATCAACCTCTGAAACATAGGTTGATGAAGACGAACTCCCCGACGTCCTTGCTTTTTTGGTAAACACGCTTGCCCCTAACTTCCTTAATGTGGAGGGAAAGCACAAATGACTAGTACTACCGCTTCCGCTTGGTTCCGGTTGTTGAACAATAATGTTCAGCGATGGACCGTAAACAGAACGATATTCGTCATCTATGTCCATTTTCCCTAGAGATTGGTAATAAAGTGTAAAAAATTCATATAAACTATTAAATTTATTCCTAGGGTCAAAAACTGATGCAACAGTATAAATTACAGGAATGTCCCTATATCTTTCTCGCATTGCATAAACACACGGAACTAATTCATTTATTTGTGCACATTCATTAAGTGCACTTACAATATTAAGGGCTTCAAATAAAAATAAATGTGCAGTTGGATAATATATACCGGATAAAGAATGTGTTGCATCATGAAAAACTTTTAAAAGCATGCAAATTTTTGTACAAACATCCCAATGATGTTCATATAAATTAATGGTATTAACATTATGCTGCATAAATCTAACTAATAATTCTCTATACTCATAGCTTTCACAAAGCAATTTATATGTGGAGTTCCAACGAGTGGGAACATCACGGGAAAACCTAATTTGATGTTTCCCGCTAGCTTTACAATACCTAGCCCATTGTTTCATAGTGCTAGGATGTTTCGACAAATAGTATAGAGCATCCCTAATTAGTGTAATCCACTCATGTAGTGTTTGCAAGCCATGTTGTACACATATATTTAAAACATGGCAAACACATCTTTGATGAAAAAATCTACCGCCAAAATAGGGTTGACACAATTGAATTAATTGTGGAACGGCGGCAGTATTATTTGCAGCATTATCAAAACCAATTGCAAAAATTTTACTCTCAATACAATATTCTTCAAAAATAATTTTCATTAATTTATAAATATTGTCAGTAGTATGGGTGTCGTCAAAAACTCTAAATGCAATATTCATTTTTGCAAATCCCATGATTGGTCAACGAAATGGCAAGTGAGTCCTAACTATGAATGTTTTTACCGATGATCACTCCAGATATCGGCACAAACAGACACACGGCCTGGATAATTTTAAAAATATTTTACTAAAGTTTTTTTTTCTTTTTTATAAATATCACACATAGTACGTTTCAATGTGGTCCTAGGTACTCTACATGCAGCGGGATTTAAAGCATTATGACAATATTTTAAAGAACCAGTTTTTTCCCCAAAACTAAAGGGGAGATGTTCGGTCGCTACCATTCTTGCTAATTGGTCCCTATTATTTTGATCAATATATTTAAATAAAGGATGGTTAGGGGATGTGTACCTTGAAATTTGGTGTTGCTGTCGCTGATGGTGAGCTTCGGCTGGATGCTTGCTGTTGATATGCTTCCAATACGTCCCATACCCTCTGCATTTGTTCCATTTAAAATCTTTGGAACAATAGTTGCAAACCACTATAACTAACCCATCCTTCTCCACCCTCTTCATATGAACTTTAAAAAGTTCAGATTTGTACTTTGACAAATTTGGCTGCGCTTGCGGCATTTGTACGGTTTCACTTGGGATTGGGAGGGTTGGAGAAGAGGAGGGACCACCGCCAGAAGAGGGATGAGAACAATCAGGATTAAAATTAAAAGGAGTTTCATTACCAAAAATTACCTCCTCAAATTCTCTTTCTTGCAGGTATTTAGCAAAATTTCGATCGTTGTTATATTCTAGAAAAGGGCGACTTTACACTTCTTGAACATTTAAATCTGGTACTTGCTTATTTTGCTCAGCGTTTCTGTTGGAAACGGACATTCGGCCTCTGGAAATAGATTTTCGACCTCCGAAAATAGATTTTCAACCTCCGGAAATAGATGGTCTTGAGGGTGATGCCATTATAAATTTATAAAATAAAGTGTTTAAACAAATAATGAAAACAATTGCAGTAGTGAAAAATAATAGCAAAATTGAGAGAATGAGAGAATTAGAGAAATATTGAGAGAATTAGAGATGAGAGAAATATTGAGAGAATGAGAGAATTTGTGTGAATGAATTGGAGAATTTATGGGGTTTATATAGTTTTTTGGATTGGGAAAAAATTAATATTTTTAAAAATTTAGGGGGATAAATTGTAATTTTCCAGGGGCTTTTGGTAATTTTTCAGGAAGGAGCCGTTGAACAACGGCTCCCTGCCTCTCTCAACGTTTACATTGCTGCCAGCTGGTTTGTGGCCAATGGCCCAAAAATTTTTAAAAAATTTTAATTTTAAAAAAAAAAAAAAAAAAAAAAAAAAAACCTGAACCGCCCGAACCGGGCGGTTCCGATTTTTTTTTTAGGCAAACCGGAACCAAGACCAGCTGTCCCGATTTCAGAATCGGTTTTGAACCGAACCGAACCGAACCGGGGCCATCCTTACAAACAGATTTCAGCACAGTGTTCAGAAAACATATTATTACAGATTTTAGTACATTATTTTCAGGAGACCGAATAAGTTTTCAGAAAAGTTTATTATCATAAAAGCATTTTATCAAAAAAGTATTTTATGAGAAGAGTATTATCAGAAAAGTTTATTCAAAGAAGTTTTATCAGAAAAAGTATTATCAGAAAATGTATACTATTTCAGCTTTTCAGTTTTCAGAAAAATATATTATCTCAGTATTTCAGTTTCCAGAAAAGAATATCATTTTAGTTTTTCAATTTTCAGAAATATAAAGGAATATTATTTCAGCTTGTCAGTTTTTCAAAGAAGATATATTTTAAGCTTTTTAGTTTCTAGCAAAGTAAAAATATTGATATATATATATATATATATATATATATATATATATATATATATATATATATATATTCAGCTTCTCTGTTTCTTTTAGTAAAGTGAAAATATATGTATATATATTCTCAGCTTTCCAGTTTTTAGAAATTAGATTTCAGAATAGTTTTTATAAAAGAGATTTCAGTATAGTTTCATGAAATATATTTCAGTTCAGTTTTCAAGGAAACAGAGAGATTTTTATTAATAAGTAAATTGTTTAGCACAGTTTTTTAGAATTAGTAAAAGAATTATTATTTTGAAATTCCAGTATATTACGTTCAGTAAATAAATTTTAGTTATTTTGTCAAGTTAATTTATTAGAAACTAGTAACACTCACTGAGCTCTTTTAGCTCACTCTAGTTTTTCTTTATGTTTTTAAATCAACCTCCCAGGTACCAATGCAGACATTGCAGATATGCCGTAGACCAGTGGGACCAGTCAGAGGATGTTGTGACTGTTTTATAAACATATATAATGTTTTAGTTGTTAAGTTTGTAAGTTTGTATTTTGATATTATTTTAAGTGTATAAGTTGATTTATCTATTTTTTATAATCATTTATTCTGATAAATCAACTGTTTGAGTTGTGATTTGTTAAGATGGACCTGAGGTCTATAGTAGTTGAGATTTGAAATTTTATAGAAGTGTTCAAGTTTTTATGTAGGTCTCCAAGATTTGGTAATCTCAGAAAAACAGAGAAGACTCTGCCAAAATTTTAATAAAGTAGTTTTGTTTAAAAAAAATAAATTTAGATTTCCAGTTAAAAGAAACGGCTTAGCTTCACGGAAGCCTTTCAGCGGGGCAAGTTTCTACTGGGAAGCTACCGTGGTATGCAAGCAGGCTACCTAATGGGAGATAGTAAGTTAGGGGCCTGTCAAATGATGTTTGGTAAAATCTATAAAATTGATTATTTAATCATTTGAGTTAATTTAGCAGCATTTTAAAAAATTAGGTGGAAGATTATTTTTGTAAAATCACTATTATTTGATTGAATGATGACTTTCTCAGGATAGTTGTGAGAAAGTGAAGAGAAAATTGAAGAGAAATCTAGAGCTATTATTCCCTAAATAGCAAGAAAACACATCATGAGAAATGCATGTGTAACAAATTGTTCTGATGTGGAAGAATAAGATTCAAGAGCTCTCACATGATAATTTTGTTTTTTAAACAATTACAATTAATTCGGGATTTAGGGAGGGGGACACGAGTCGAACTCACAATCTCAAGGATGTAAGTGTAAGGGGTAAACCACTGAACCAACTTCATCTTGTCTCAATATGGTAGTTTTGTTAATTGACGTTTGTACGTTTAATTTGATGTTGTTTTTCATTAATGTTTGTTCTTTTAATTAGATTTTTTTTTTCAATTAATGCATCTTTATTGTACATTCGATCTCCACTGTTGGGTCACATCTCTCCTACACTCTATCTAATATGGTAATTTTCATTTTGAATTTTAAATTAATATCACTATATATTTATTTTGATCTTTATTTTAGGGCTAACTATAATTATTAATTTGCAAATAATATAAAGTATAGGAATAATAAGTAAGTATTGATAAATGAAAAATTAATTAATAAATATTCAATATTTTTGTAAAAATAAATAAATAGTCAATATTAATCTTATTTTAAATATCTAGATGAGACCTTTGTAATGATATAATTTTTTATAATAGGATTTATAAATTAAAACTTATTATATATTAATTGAATTTAGTATTTTTTTTTAAGTAAAAAAGTTATCAATATCAAATACTTATTTATAACTATGGACATAAGGATAAAATTGAAAAATAATTTTTCAAATGTAAATTTAGAGATCCAAATAACCAAACTCTAAATTATTTTCTTGGATTGATAAATTTAGAATATTATTGGCATAAGTGGTACTCTAAAATATCCTTTTAAAAAAAAAAGTGGTACTCTAAAGTACAGTTTATACTCTATTTTAGAGTAGAGCAAATAACACCTAGAACTCCTAAAGTTTGCTCTTCTACAAGCGAAAATAACATTTCAGTTTATTGGTAAAGACCTCCCCTGATGTTAGTCAAATTGTATCTAATTTATTGGTTGACCAAGTTTGACTGTAAAGGAGTACCAAAATGCTCCCAAAATAATAAATAATATTACTAAAGATCATTAAATTATAAAATAGTTGAAATGGACGGTGGAGATCTTAACTATTTTTTTATTTTTTTTATTTAATAAATTTTATTAATTTTATATATTATTTTAAAAGCATTTTAATATTTCTCACAGTCAAACCTGGTCAATCGTTAAATTGTATGGAATTTAACTAATAGCAGGAGTGGTCTTTATCAATAAACCCAAAGGTTATTTCCGCTTGTAGAAGAGCAAACCTCAAATATCTGTATATTATTTACTTTGTAGGTTGCGTTTGGCAACCGGGTTTAACTCGGGATTAGACTAAAAATAGTCCAATCCCGAGTTTGTGGAGTGCATGAGATTGGGTTTCACCAATCCCATGCACTCATTTATCTTGCCCAAGCGGGACTATTAAGTCCCGCCTGGTAGCATTGGACAAACTTATCCCATACCTTTTTTTTTTTTACTTTTTACTTTTTTTAATATTAAATTTATGTAAATATTTAATATTTAATATATATTATTAAAATATTTTAAAAATAATATTTTTAAAATCAATAAAACATTATTTATAATATTAAAATATTTATTTTATTTAAAAAGTTATTTTTTAATTAAATTTAATATAAATCTTTTAATTTTTAAAAATAATTTTATTTGTTTTAAAATTAATTTAATATAATTTTATACTTATCAATCTCACACCATATAAACACAATACATAATGATATTTTATTCAATTTCATACTATACCAAATAAAATACGAACCTTGATAGTCCGATACTTTTATATCTTTTTAATATTTTTTATATTTTTAATATTTAATTAATTACTATAATATATTTTATAATTAATTTTAAAATATTTAAATTTTAAAATATTTAGATTTATTTTAAATAATTTTAATTTAATTATATAATATTTAAAAATAGTTTTATTTATATGAAATTAATTTAATCAAATATGATTTTATCCAATCTCATTCTACACCAAACAAGGGACGGTACTATTTTTAATCCTATTCATACTACACTAAATATATCACAGTACTAATTAGTCCGATCCAGTCCAATCCTATCATATTCTACTATCCTATCCCATAAAAATAGTTCAATTCAATCTCGCACACCAAACACACCCTTAGAGTACTATTAAATATGCTCTTAGCTCGCCAAAGAGATGATGTTGTTGAAATATAAAATTGTTTTAAGCCGTCGAAATATAAAATTATTTTAAGCCCAAACTATTTGAAGGCCCAAACCATTTGAAGACCCAATCCATTTTAAGTTTTAGAAGACCTAACTCATGGAAGTTTCTAGTATTGAAAAATAAATTATTTAATTGGTGAATGAGGGTTGAAAATAATTAATGAGTTGGTGAGAGTTGGTAGGAATAATTAATAGGTTTTGTGAGAGTTGGTAGGAATAATTGGTAGGTTAGGTGAGGTTAAGTGAGAGTTGTTGATTTTTGCTCTCTCCCTCTTCCTATAAATACCTCATTCCTCTTAGTTGTGTAATCATCAAGTTAAGCATTAATAAAAACATTTTTCTTTCTTTCTTAGAGTTGTATTCATAGTTGTCACGTATTGAATGTATTTTGAGTAAGATTCGATCCAACAAAGTGGTATCAGTGCTATAAGAAATTTGTTTCAAACAAAGCATTATAGCATACCAAATCAAAGATCTCGAAGAGAGGAAGGCAACGCCGCAAAAATCAGCCCGATCAGAGGTCTCACGCACTACCACGCTCCGTTGAAAGTTTGCTATAGAAAACTGAGTCAACTCAACGAGTTGCACTGGTTCTACTCACCGAGTCGAGCCTAGCCAAGCCAGATTGAGCTAGTCAAGCTGGTTCTACTCACCGAGCCGAGTCGCTGCCGACCAAAGTCCTGTCGTTTACTGTTCACCATTGACTTTGACGGTTGGCCAGTGTTGACTGTTGACTTGACCGTTGACCAAAAGTTGACCTTTTGGTCTAAGTTCTTATTGAGGTTTTTCGACGTTCTGAATCCATCCGTGTAATTAGAATTTCAAAATTCTCACCATATTAAGAGATATGGCTAATGGTATGGCATCCTTCCAAGTTCCAACACTCAAGAGTGACAATTATAATAATTGGAGTATCAAAATGAAAGCACTCCTTAGAGCACACGATGTCTGGGAGGTTGTAGAGAAAGGTTACATCGAACCAGCAGATGAGTAAACTCTATCCCAAATTCAAATGGATAGCTTGAAATACTTAAGGAAGAGAGACAAGAAGACTCTCTATCTCATCTATCAAGCGTTAGATGATGATGGCTTTGAAAAGATTTTGAGTGCAAAATTCGCTAAAGAAGCGTAGGAAAAGCTGCAAACCGTTTACAGAGGAGCTAAACAAGTGAAGAAGGTTCATCTTCAGATTCTAAGAGGTGAATTTGAATCTCTAAATATGAAAACATCTGAGTCTATTTTCGACTACTTCACAAGAGTATTGACCGTTTCAAATCAGTTGAAAAGAAACGGTGAAGAATTGAAAGATACCAGAATAATGTAAAAGATACTCCGTTCGCTGGATCCCAAATTTGAACACATTGTTGTAACGATTAAAGAAACTAAAGATCTGGAAGAAATGACCATCAAATAACTTCAAGGATCATTGCAAGCTTACGATGAAAAGCATCGGAAGAAGCAAGGAATTAATGAACAACTCCTCAAGATACAACTCAAGGAGAAAGAAAATACCCAAGGCCACAAGAGATACCAATGAGGCCGACATAGAGGCAGAGGCCAAGGATGAGGTGGACATCACAACCGTAGACGAGATTGGAATTACAACAATAACAATTCCAACAACAGCCACGATAAAGGAGAAAGTTCAACCAGAGGTCGTGGAAGAGGCAACTGGAACTCGAGGTATTAAAAATCTCAAGTTCAGTGTTATAACTGTCAAAAGTTCGGACATTATTGCTTCAAATTGTAGAGCTCCTAACAAAAAATTTGATGAGAAGAATAATTTTATGGAAGCAAAGACCGAGGAGAAAGGAACGTTGCTATTAGCATGCAAAGGCGACGATAGAGAATAAGAGAATACCCGGTATCTCGACGCCGGTGCAAGCAACTATATGTGTAAAAGAAAAAGCATGTTCATAGAGATCAACGAATTTGTGACTGGTAATGTCTTATTTGGAGATAATTCCAAAATACCAGTGAAAGGAAAATGTAACATCCTTATTCGTGCAAAAGATGGTAGTCACCAATTAATTTCAGATGTTTACTATGTGCCCAACATGACAAGCAACATTTTGAGTTTAGGTCAACTCTTAGAAAAAGGCTATGATATTCATATGAAATATTGTAGTCTTTTTATAAGAGATGACATAGGAAATTTAATTGCAAAGGTGAAAATGTCGAAGAATAGAATGTTTTCTTTGAATATTCAAAACGACGTTGCAATGTGTTTGAAAGCTTGTTACAAAGATGCATCCTAGTTATGGCATCTTCGTTTTGGACATCTTAACTTTGGAGGACTGGAGATGTTATCTAAGAAGGAAATGGTGAGAGGACTACCATATATCAATCATCCTGACCAACTTTGTGAAGGATGTTTACTCAGGAAGCAATTTAGGAAAAGCTTTCCAAAAGAGTCAAATTCGAGAGCCGAGAAGCCACTCGAGCTCATCCACACTGATGCGTGTAGACCAATCAAGCCAAACTCTCTCGGTAATAGTAATTATTCCCTTCTCTTCATTAATGATTTTTCAAGAAAAACTTGGGTGTATTTTTTAAAATAGAAATCAAAAGTCTTTGAGATGTTCAAGAAGTTTAAAGCCACTGTAGAAAAAGAAAATGATTACCAATTTAAGGCAATAAGATCCGATCGAGGAGGAGAACTTACTTCCAAAGAGTTTTAAGAATTCTGTGAAGCAAATGGAATTCGTCGACCAATGACAGTTCCAAGAGCCCCTCTACAAAATAGAGTAGCAGAAGGAAGAACAGAACCGTCCTCGACATGGCACGAAGCATGCTCAAAAGCAAGAAAATGCCAAAGGAGTTTTGGGCAGAAGCTGTAGCCTGTGCAGTATACCTATCCAATCGATCTCCAACAAGAAGTGTGTTGGGAAGAACACCACAAGAAGCTTGGAATGGAAGAAAGCCAAGAATTTCTCATTTAAAAGTGTTTGGAAGCATAACGGATACACACGTTCCAGACGAGAGAAGAAGTAAGCTTGATGACAAAATTGAGAAGTTCATCTTTATCGAGTACGATAATTTCTCCAAAGGTTACAAGCTTTATATTCCAAACAATAGGAAAATTATCATCAGCCGTGATGTTGTATTTGGTGAAGAAAGTACATGGGAATGGAAATGGAAAACACATGATGAAGTTTACAACTTTCTCCCCTACCTTGAAGAAGAAAATGAGGAGCAATCAAGAATAGAGTAAACAAGACAAGAACCCACTACACCACCAGCTTCCATAAATAATGGAAATTCACCACTATCATTTTTACAAGAAAGAGCAATGGAGCGAACAAGAGCTCTTCAAGATTTATATGAGGTAACTGAAAGATCTGATAACTTACTCTCTTTTGCCTCTTTGCTGAATGTGAACCAATGAGTTTTGAAGAAGTTGCGCAAGAAATGAAGTGGAGAGATGCGATGGATGAGAAAATCAATGCCATTGAGAATAACAATACTTGGGAACTTGTTCCACTTCCAAAAGGGCACAAGGCAATTGGTGTCAAATGGGTGTACAAAACAAAGAGAAATGCTAAGGGAGAGATAGAAAAATACAAGGCGAGACTTGTTGCGAAAGGCTATAGTCAAAGAACTAGAATTGCCTATGATGAGGTTTTTACTCTTGTTGCTCGTTTAGAAACAATAAGACTAATAATCTCTTTGGCTGCTCAAAATAAATGGAAGATCCATCAGATGGATGTAAAGTCTGCCTTCCTAAATGGATTTCTTGAAGAAGAAGTCTACATTCAGCAACCACCGGGCTACGAAGTCAAAAGTCAAGAAGATAAAATTTTGAAGCTGAAAAGAGCTCTTTATGGGTTAAAACAAGCACCAAGGGCATGGAATAGCAGAAATGACAAGTATTTCCAACAAAATGGCTTCACCAAATGTCCCTACGAGCACGCCCTATATATCAAAATTATGAATGGAGATATTCTGGTAGTATGCTTGTACGTGGATGATTTGATCTTCACCGGTAATAATCTAAGCCTGATTGAAAAGTTCAAGAAAGAAATGGCCAAGAAATTTGAGATGACTGAAATCGGATTGATGGCCTACTACCTTGGCATTAAAGTCAAGCAAAAGGAAGAATGCATCTTTATCTCCCAAGAAAGTTATGCAAATGAGATACTCAGGAAGTTCAAGATGGATGACTGTAAGCCGATAAACATGCCGGTGGAATGCGAAATCAAACTATCGAAGCATGATAAAGGTGAAAGCATAGATCCGATATTCTTCTAGAGTTTAGTTGGAAGCTTACGCTATTTGATGTGCACGAGGCCAAATATTCTTTATGTTGTTGTACTTGTTAGTCGATACATGGAGAATCCAACAACCACCCATTTTAAAATCGTTAAGAGAATCCTCTGTTACATCAAAGGTACAATTGATTTTGGCTTGTTTTATTTAGTCTCTAATTATTACAAGCTTATCGGATATAGCGATAGCAATTGGTGTGGAGACATAGATGATAAGAAGAGCACCAGCGGGTTCGTATTCTTCATAGGAAACATAGCTTTCATATGGATGTCAAAGAAGCAGCCAATTGTCACCCTATCCACATGTGAAGCTGAATACGTAGCTGCTACTTCATGTGCTTGCATGTAATATGGCTCAGAAATTTGCTGAAAGAATTGGGTTTGTCACAAGAAGAGCCAACTGAGATTTGTGTTGACAATAAGTCAGCCATTGCTTTAGCAAAGAATCCAGTGTTCCATGATCGAAGCAAGCATATTAATACTCGTTACCACTACATAAGAGAGTGCATAGCAAAAAAGGTTGTGCAAATGGAGTACGTGAAGTCCTAAGATCAAATTGCAGATATTTTCATCAAGCCACTCAAGTTTGAAGATTTTAAGAGATTAAGAAGTTTGCTTGGCATGGTAAAACAAGTACAAAGAGGGGTGTTGAATTATAAACTTGTTTTAAGCCCAAACCATTTGAAGGCCCAATCCATTTTAAGTTTCTAGAAGGCCCAACTCATGGAGGTTTCTGTCAAATTCAATGAGAAATTATATTATTCTGTCAAATTCAAGAAAATCAGTTGATTTGAAGGAAGATTACAGATAGCAGTCCAGCAAATACATACACAAGCCATGTAAAATTATATATCCTTTTACATAACAAGAAATTAAAATTTTAAACTACAAGGCATGCATAATCGTTACCCTAGTTAGGGAACATGATCACATGTAAATTTAAAGAAAAATAAAAATGAATCTCATATTGAAAAATATAAAAAGTAAAATAAGGGTATTTATATAGGCTATCTACGGGTGTGTGTATATATATATATGTCACTTCTCATAAACACAAAACAAAACAAAATAAAAAAAAACGTAAAGAAATTTAACAAACACCATTATCAATAAAAATTGATATAAATCTTATGACATACCTTGTCCAGAACCACAATTTTAGCTTCTCCATCAATATTGGTATGACACAAAATGAATTTGTCCTAACAAAGTTAATTATAGACAAAAAAAAAACGAGTCAAATAGATAAAAAGATATACATGCAACTACTATTTAAGAAAATCAATTGAACCACTTACCTTAGGAAATTCCATTGATATTTTAAGTGATTTCAAATGGAAGAACTCTTGAAGCATATGTAACATATCCAAAATGGATATTTGCTTCTTATGGTCATCAGCTTTTTGACAAGGTTTGAACAAAAAACGAATATCCACCTTTTCAAGGGTAGAACAATCAACCTTACTCAAAGCTATAGGGTCCATCTCCTCCAACTTAAAGAATATAAGTCTAGGTGTAGTTATAACAATCTTCCTACTTATTTTCTTTTCGAAGAAATTGAAACAACAAGAAACCGTCAAATTAACAAGCCGCGGGGCACATATTTTTAAAGCAGTCGAAGATGTCACTCGACAAAGTATTAAGGATAGATTCTCCAGAACCAAACATCTTGAGAAGTAATTATCACAATCATCAGGTAGCTGAACCCTAGTGAGTTCCAAAGTCATCAATAATGGCAAGCCAGATAAATCGGGCAATTTAGTTGAGCAATGACCCAATTTAAGAGTTCTTAGAGTTTGACATTGGAAGAAGCTTGGAGGAAAACTAGTGAGATTAGTATCGAGCTCTTCAACACTCTTCGACAAGGCGTAGCTAGAAATTATTCTAACAATAGCTTGGCTTTTTGCATACCTAAATGAAACCTCAATTTGTGGAGATACAAAGGCTGGCGACGATCCAAGACAGCAAGGACAAATTTTTTTGAAATCAGTTATTCTATTGGATCTGCAATAGAGATTGAGACTATGGATATGCATCCATTGATATCTCCATTTTTTGGACAAAAACACAAGTTTGAACAGCGTGTTTGGTATCCAGAAAGGAGAGGATGTGATGAATAATATGGTATGGCAGGTTGGTTAGAGGATCAAACTCCATTTGATTACTGATAATATGTGATTTCTTTCCAGCAATTATTTCTTCCAATATGGTGACCAACTGATCTCTGTCAAAAGAAAACACTAGCCTTTCTTCACCAGTCTCCTAAAAAAATAGCACAAGATCAAAAGAAAAGAAAAAATAAAATATTTCAAATTTATCTTAAAATCCTTCAATTTACAGGAGAAAGATAATTTAACGAACATATAATGCAATGCAATCAATAAAAATGGAAAAACATGCTTGTTGTTTAAGCAATGAGCCGTGTCGTTAAAGCACCTATTCAAAAAATGTTCTAAAACAACATTCATCTAAAGAATTACAAGACAAAAGATGAACAGCCAAAATATTGAATATTTAGTAAACAAATTAAAATAACAATCAAATAAGGTTATAATAAAAACACAAACTAGAAATTCAACTACATTTGAACCTGGGAAAATCTTAGCGGGGTGTATTCAATTTAGATTTTAGATGACTTTTAATTATTTTTTTTAAGTGAATGATTTTTGTAGAGTTCATAGATTTCTAATGGCTTTTATAGACTTTGCAAAATTTGAACGACTTTCATATATTTTCATTTAAATGACTTTCATAAACTTTGATATACTTTTAATGACTTTATTAAAAATACTTTCATATACTTTTATAGACTTTCATAAACTTTTAAAATTACAAATAAACTAGTAGCTAGCTTTAACAGCCCATTCAATTTTTATTTAGCAATAATCATTGATAGATATTGTTAGAAATTTGACCATGACACAAAAAAAAAATAATAAAGTCAAATAGATAACCAAAATACCAAGTTATTTTTAAACATTTATTAATCATCATATACTTGATGTATTCAATGAAAACAAAAATCACTAATCTTCATTATTATTAATAAAATAAAATCTGAACATGAAAAGATGAAAAGAAATAGATAAATACATTATATCAATCCTTCAAAATTTATATGTATCATAATATAATTAAATTATTTAAGTTGTTTATAAGGCGAATAATTATATATAACGTTTGATTTCATTTTTCACCCGTCTAATATTATTGCATTTTATATTTTGTTTAAAAATATATTTTTAAATTATTTTTTAATCTTAAAAATATCAAAAAGGCAAGGTGGAGATTGTTGGGTTTGATTAAAAAATAAAGAAAGAAAAAATTGGTAGGATCCCACATTGATAAACAACGTAAGAAGGCAAGGGGTTTGAAGACCATATAAAGAGTTTCAAGGCCTTTATTTAAAGTGCACCAGTCAAAAACATTTTAAGCATTGTATTTGACTCTATTTAAATTTATTTCTTGTTTATATTATTTAAAGTGTAGAAATGTGTGAGTTAATATTTTATTTGGAGAGTGTGGGTGTAATACACCCTCCCGATAGTATGTATTGTAGGTATAGGTGTTGTAATATATTCTTCCAGAATTTATTTTACGGTACAAATGCAAATAAATAAGTCATTATTATGAGTAAATTGGATGTTAGATGTATTAACGAGCTATAGTGGAATTTATTGGACAAATCCAGAGATTTTCGAAAAGGTGTCTGGAGATCCGAAAAGTTACGAGAGGTGTCCGAACGGGTATCAGAGACTTAAAAAATGTTCAGAACGGTTTCAGATGGTTAGTAAGGTTCCATAAAGTGTATATGAAATTTAATTATAAGTTTTGGAGGACCTAGGAAGGGTTTTCATAAATTTGTAGTATTAAGGATTTGGAAATTAGATAATAAATTTTTATGAATATATGATGGTGTAATTTTATTAGTGTTTATATATGTGATGGAAAAATAAATTAGGTGTTGTAATTTAATTGGTGTTTTAAATGTGGTGGAAAAGTAATGTTGGTGGATTAATTTTAAGGTGTACAAGTGGACTAATCAAAGTTAGTCATATGGACAAATAAAAGTTAAGAGTTAGTAGATTTTTATGGAAACTTTCCTCCTAAAGAAGCACAATCCATGTGAAAGATGTTGGGATTGTGAAGCTTGAATTCTGAGTTGATTCAAAGCAGGCCCTAGGAGCAGGCAGAGGCAAGCCCAAATAGAGTAGCCAAACAACAGGCCCAGGAAAGGCCCAGACAGCAGGCCCAGGAGAGGCCTATGAGAGGCATAGGAGCAGGCCCAAGATTTGGGCCATGTGAACAGTGCACTACACATGAATAGTGCATGGTGAATAGTATCGTATACGTGAATAGTATACAGTGAACAGTACATAACTGTGATGCCGACAGGAGAACAGTGAATGGCGGTGCCTAACAGGTGGGCCCACGCGTGAATAGCTGGTGAACAACACTTGTGAACAGTACCGTATACGCGTGAACAGTACCATGAACAGTACCCAGACATCTCCTATAAATAGCCCTCATTTGTGATAATCAAAGCAACTCAATCTTCTCCAAGTGAGAGAGAGTTCAGAGAGCTCCACAAGAGCGGCTCAGTATCTGGGCAGGAGGCCCAGGCGATATGGGCAGGAGGCCCAAGCGGATCCGGGCAGGAGGCCCAGGCGATCCGGGCAGGAGGCCCAGGCGACATGGGCAGGAGGCCCAGGCGGATCCGGGAAGGAGGCCCAGGCGATCCGAGAAGGAGGCCCAGGCGGATCCGGGCAGGAGGCCCAGGCGATCCGGGAAGGAGGCCCAAGCAGATCCGGGGCAATGACCCCGATGAGGAGCCCAGGTGCGGTTCCGGGAGATCCGGGGCGATGACCCCGATGAGGAGCCCAGGTGCGGTTCCGGGAGATCCGGGGCAATGACCCCGATGAGGAGCCCAGGTGTAGGGTTCCGGGAGATCCGGGGCGATGACCCCGATGAGGAGCCCAGGTGCGGTTCCGGGAGATCCGGGGCAATGACCCCGATGAGGAGCCCAGGTGCTGTTCCGCGAGATCCGGGGGGTGACCCTGATGAGGAGCCCAGGTGTGCGGTTCCGGGAGATCCGGGGCGATGACCCCGATGAGGAGCTCAGGTGCGGTTCCGGGAGATCCGGGGCGATGACCCCGATGAGGAGCACAGGTGCGGTTCCCGGAGATCCGGGGCGATGACCCCGATGAGGAGCCCAGGTGCGGTTCCAGGAGATCCGGGGGTAACCCCGATGTGGAGCCCAGGTATGCGGTTCCGTAAGTGGAAACATTGAGAGAGAGCGAGAGTATAAACACACGTGAGAAGAAAAACTGTGTGAGAGTTTTTCCATATAAGTTGTGTAGTTGTAATAGCTCTTTCATAGTGGATTGAGTGCTGGTGCGCTCCGTGGATGTAGGAATCAATTGATTGCCGAACCACGTAAAAAATTGCTGTCTCCTTTACTATTCTGCTTGCTTCCATATGTGTGCCCTGTGCAGATTTGCGTGTCTGCATACAGTTTGCAACTTCCGCTGCGCCGGGAATCGGACCGGATTCCCAACAACTGGTATCAGAGCTATGGTTGAAATCCTAACAACAGAGCAAAAGTTTATGTTCTGTAGAGCTCAGAGATTTGCAGACAGAGTCGGCCAGGCGGGCCCTATTGAGGTGGCTAGGCGGGCCCCAATAGAAGAGATCATGCGGACCCAGATAAGGAACCTGAATGCTACGATGAGGCAGGTCAGGGAATATTACGAGCCAGTGGGAGCTTGTAAGGAAACGCTTATCAGCCAAGCCAGATGAGGCAGAGAAACTGAAGTGAAGTGGGAGCTTCAGTGGGTCTTTAAGATAGAAGACGGGTTGTTCGAGCACACGGTTTCCGTTGATGATCAAAGAAGGTTGTTCCTCTTGATTCAATCTTCAAGTGGGAGATTGTTGGGATTGTGAAGCTTGAATCCTGAGTTGATTCAAAGCAGGCCCTAGGAGCAGGCAGAGGCAAGCCCAAATAGAGTAGCCAAACAACAGGCCCAGGAAAGGCCCAGACAGCAGGCCCAGGAGAGGCCTATGAGAGGCATAGGAGCAGGCCCAAGATTTGGCCCAGGTGAACAGTGCACTACACATGAAGAGTGCATGGTGAATAGTATCGTATACGTGAATAGTATACAGTGAACAGTACATAACTGTGATGCCGACAGGAGAACAGTGAATGGCGGTGGCCGCCTCGTGGGCGGTAGTGAACAGTGAATGGCGGTGCCTAACAGGTGGGCCCACGCGTGAATAGCTGGTGAACAACACTTGTGAACAGTACCGTATACGCGTGAACAGTACCATGAACAGTACCCAGACATCTCCTATAAATAGCCCTCATTTGTGATAATCAAAGCAACTCAATCTTCTCCAAGTGAGAGAGAGTTCAGAGAGCTCCACAAGAGCGGCTCACTATCTGGGCAGGAGGCCCAGGCAATATGGGCAGGAGGCCCAAGTGGATCCGGGCAGGAGGCCCAGGCGATCCGGGCAGGAGGCCCAGGCGATCCGGGCAGGAGGCCCAGGCGACATGGGCAGGAGGCCCAGGCGGATCCGGGAAGGAGGCCCAGGCGATCCGAGAAGGAGGCCCAGGCGGATCCGGGCAGGAGGCCCAGGCGATCCGGGAAGGAGGCCCAAGCAGATCCGGGGCAATGACCCCGATGAGGAGCCCAGGTGTGGGGTTCCGGGAGATCCGGGGCGATGACCCCGATGAGGAGCCCAGGTGCGGTTCCGGGAGATCCGGGGCAATGACCCCGATGAGGAGCCCAGGTGCTGTTCCGCGAGATCCGGGGGGTGACCCCGATGAGGAGCCCAGGTGTGCGGTTCCGGGAGATCCGGGGCGATGACCCCGATGAGGAGCTCAGGTGCGGTTCCGGGAGATCCGGGGCGATGACCCCGATGAGGAGCACAGGTGCGGTTCCCGGAGATCCGGGGCGATGACCCCGATGAGGAGCCCAGGTGCGGTTCCAGGAGATCCGGGGGTAACCCCGATGTGGAGCCCAGGTATGCGGTTCCGTAAGTGGAAACATTGAGAGAGAGCGAGAGTATAAACACACGTGAGAAGAAAAACTGTGTGAGAGTTTTTCCATATAAGTTGTGTAGTTGTAATAGCTCTTTCATAGTGGATTGAGTGCTGGTGCGCTCCGTGGATGTAGGAATCAATTGATTGCCGAACCACGTAAAAAATTGCTGTCTCCTTTACTATTCTGCTTGCTTCCATATGTGTGCCCTGTGCAGATTTGCGTGTCTGCATATAGTTTGCAACTTCCGCTACGCCGGGAATCGGACCGGATTCCCAACAACTGGTATCAGAGCTATGGTTGAAATCCTAACAACAGAGCAAAAGTTTATGTTCTGTAGAGCTCAGAGATTTGCAGACAGAGTCGGCCAGGCGGGCCCTATTGAGGTGGCTAGGCGGGCCCCAATAGAAGAGATCATGCGGACCCAGATAAGGAACCTGAATGCTACGATGAGGCAGGTCAGGGAATATTACGAGCCAGTGGGAGCTTGTAAGGAAACGCTTATCAGCCAAGCCAGATGAGGCAGAGAAACTGAAGTGAAGTGGGAGCTTCAGTGGGTCTTTAAGATAGAAGACGGGTTGTTCGAGCACACGGTTTCCGTTGATGATCAAAGAAGGTTGTTCCTCTTGATTCAATCTTCAAGTGGGAGATTGTTGGGATTGTGAAGCTTGAATCCTGAGTTGATTCAAAGCAGGCCCTAGGAGCAGGCAGAGGCAAGCCCAAATAGAGTAGCCAAATAACAGGCCCAGGAAAGGCCCAGACAGCAGGCCCAGGAGAGGCCTATGAGAGGCATAGGAGCAGGCCCAAGATTTGGGCCAGGTGAACAGTGCACTACACATGAATAGTGCATGGTGAATAGTATCGTATACGTGAATAGTATACAGTGAACAGTACATAACTGTGATGCCGACAGGAGAACAGTGAATGGCGGTGGCCGCCTCATGGGCGGCAGTGAACAGTGAATGGCGGTGCCTAACAGGTGGGCCCACGCGTGAATAGCTGGTGAACAACACTTGTGAACAGTACCGTATACGCGTGAACAGTACCATGAACAGTACCCAGACATCTCCTATAAATAGCCCTCATTTGTGATAATCAAAGCAACTCAATCTTCTCCAAGTGAGAGAGAGTTCAGAGAGCTCCACAAGAGCGGCTCAGTATCTGGGCAGGAGGCCCAGGCGATATGGGCAGGAGGCCCAAGCGGATCCGGGCAGGAGGCCCAGGCGATCCGGGCAGGAGGCCCAGGCGACATGGGCAGGAGGCCCAGGCGGATCCGGGAAGGAGGCCCAGGCGATCCGAGAAGGAGGCCCAGGCGGATCCGGGCAGGAGGCCCAAGCAGATCCGGGGCAATGACCCCGATGAGGAGCCCAGGTGCGGTTCCGGGAGATCCGGGGCGATGACCCCGATGAGGAGCCCAGGTGCGGTTCCGGGAGATCCGGGGCAATGACCCCGATGAGGAGCCCAGGTGTAGGGTTCCGGGAGATCCGGGGCGATGACCCCGATGAGGAGCCCAGGTGCGGTTCCGGGAGATCCGGGGCAATGACCCCGATGAGGAGCCCAGGTGCTGTTCCGCGAGATCCGGGGGGTGACCCCGATGAGGAGCCCAGGTGTGCGGTTCCGGGAGATCCGGGGCGATGACCCCGATGAGGAGCTCAGGTGCGGTTCCGGGAGATCCGGGGCGATGACCCCGATGAGGAGCACAGGTGCGGTTCCCGGAGATCCGGGGCGATGACCCCGATGAGGAGCCCAGGTGCGGTTCCAGGAGATCCGGGGGTAACCCCGATGTGGAGCCCAGGTATGCGGTTCCGTAAGTGGAAACATTGAGAGAGAGCGAGAGTATAAACACACGTGAGAAGAAAAACTGTGTGAGAGTTTTTCCATATAAGTTGTGTAGTTGTAATAGCTCTTTCATAGTGGATTGAGTGCTGGTGCGCTCCGTGGATGTAGGAATCAATTGATTGCCGAACCACGTAAAAAATTGCTGTCTCCTTTACTATTCTGCTTGCTTCCATATGTGTGCCCTGTGCAGATTTGCGTGTCTGCATACAGTTTGCAACTTCCGCTGCGCCGGGAATCGGACCGGATTCCCAACAACTGGTATCAGAGCTATGGTTGAAATCCTAACAACAGAGCAAAAGTTTATGTTCTGTAGAGCTCAGAGATTTGCAGACAGAGTCGGCCAGGCGGGCCCTATTGAGGTGGCTAGGCGGGCCCCAATAGAAGAGATCATGCGGACCCAGATAAGGAACCTGAATGCTACGATGAGGCAGGTCAGGGAATATTACGAGCCAGTGGGAGCTTGTAAGGAAACGCTTATCAGCCAAGCCAGATGAGGCAGAGAAACTGAAGTGAAGTGGGAGCTTCAGTGGGTCTTTAAGATAGAAGACGGGTTGTTCGAGCACACGGTTTCCGTTGATGATCAAAGAAGGTTGTTCCTCTTGATTCAATCTTCAAGTGGGAGATTGTTGGGATTGTGAAGCTTGAATCCTGAGTTGATTCAAAGCAGGCCCTAGGAGCAGGCAGAGGCAAGCCCAAATAGAGTAGCCAAACAACAGGCCCAGGAAAGGCCCAGACAGCAGGCCCAGGAGAGGCCTATGAGAGGCATAGGAGCAGGCCCAAGATTTGGCCCAGGTGAACAGTGCACTACACATGAAGAGTGCATGGTGAATAGTATCGTATACGTGAATAGTATACAGTGAACAGTACATAACTGTGATGCCGACAGGAGAACAGTGAATGGCGGTGGCCGCCTCGTGGGCGGTAGTGAACAGTGAATGGCGGTGCCTAACAGGTGGGCCCACGCGTGAATAGCTGGTGAACAACACTTGTGAACAGTACCGTATACGCGTGAACAGTACCATGAACAGTACCCAGACATCTCCTATAAATAGCCCTCATTTGTGATAATCAAAGCAACTCAATCTTCTCCAAGTGAGAGAGAGTTCAGAGAGCTCCACAAGAGCGGCTCACTATCTGGGCAGGAGGCCCAGGCAATATGGGCAGGAGGCCCAAGTGGATCCGGGCAGGAGGCCCAGGCGATCCGGGCAGGAGGCCCAGGCGATCCGGGCAGGAGGCCCAGGCGATCCGGGCAGGAGGCCCAGGCGACATGGGCAGGAGGCCCAGGCGGATCCGGGAAGGAGGCCCAGGCGATCCGAGAAGGAGGCCCAGGCGGATCCGGGCAGGAGGCCCAGGCGATCCGGGAAGGAGGCCCAAGCAGATCCGGGGCAATGACCCCGATGAGGAGCCCAGGTGTGGGGTTCCGGGAGATCCGGGGCGATGACCCCGATGAGGAGCCCAGGTGCGGTTCCGGGAGATCCGGGGCAATGAACCCGATGAGGAGCCCAGGTGCTGTTCCGGGAGATCCGGGGGGTGACCCCGATGAGGAGCCCAGGTGTGCGGTTCCGGGAGATCCGGGGCGATGACCCCGATGAGGAGCTCAGGTGCGGTTCCGGGAGATCCGGGGTGATGACCCCGATGAGGAGCCCAGGTGCGGTTCCGGGAGATCCGGGGCAATGACCCCGATGAGGAGCCCAGGTGCGGTTCCAGGAGATCCGGGGGTAACCCCGATGAGGAGCCCAGGTATGCGGTTCCGTAAGTGGAAACACTGAGAGAGAGCGAGAGTATAAACACACGTGAGAAGAAATACTGTGTGAGAGTTTTTCCATATAAGTTGTGTAGTTGTAATAGCTCTTTCATAGTGGATTGAGTGCTGGTGCGCTCCGTGGATGTAGGAATCAATTGATTGCCGAACCACGTAAAAAATTGCTGTCTCCTTTACTATTCTGCTTGCTTCCATATGTGTGCCCTGTGCAGATTTGCGTGTCTGCATATAGTTTGCAACTTCCGCTACGCCGGGAATCGGACCGGATTCCCAACAACTGGTATCAGAGCTATGGTTGAAATCCTAACAACAGAGCAAAAGTTTATGTTCTGTAGAGCTCAGAGATTTGCAGACAGAGTCGGCCAGGCGGGCCCTATTGAGGTGGCTAGGCGGGCCCCAATAGAAGAGATCATGCGGACCCAGATAAGGAACCTGAATGCTACGATGAGGCAGGTCAGGGAATATTACGAGCCAGTGGGAGCTTGTAAGGAAACGCTTATCAGCCAAGCCAGATGAGGCAGAGAAACTGAAGTGAAGTGGGAGCTTCAGTGGGTCTTTAAGATAGAAGACGGGTTGTTCGAGCACACGGTTTCCGTTGATGATCAAAGAAGGTTGTTCCTCTTGATTCAATCTTCAAGTGGGAGATTGTTGGGATTGTGAAGCTTGAATCCTGAGTTGATTCAAAGCAGGCCCTAGGAGCAGGCAGAGGCAAGCCCAAATAGAGTAGCCAAATAACAGGCCCAGGAAAGGCCCAGACAGCAGGCCCAGGAGAGGCCTATGAGAGGCATAGGAGCAGGCCCAAGATTTGGCCCAGGTGAACAGTGCACTACACATGAATAGTGCATGGTGAATAGTATCGTATACGTGAATAGTATACAGTGAACAGTACATAACTGTGATGCCGACAGGAGAACAGTGAATGGCGGTGGCCGCCTCGTGGGCGGTAGTGAACAGTGAATGGCGGTGCCTAACAGGTGGGCCCACGCGTGAATAGCTGGTGAACAACACTTGTGAACAGTACCGTATACGCGTGAACAGTACCATGAACAGTACCCAGACATCTCCTATAAATAGCCCTCATTTGTGATAATCAAAGCAACTCAATCTTCTCCAAGTGAGAGAGAGTTCAGAGAGCTCCACAAGAGCGGCTCAGTATCTGGGCAGGAGGCCCAGGCGATATGGGCAGGAGGCCCAAGCGGATCTGGGCAGGAGGCCCAGGCGATCCGGGCAGGAGGCCCAGGCGACATGGGCAGGAGGCCCAGGCGGATCCGGGAAGGAGGCCCAGGCGATCCGAGAAGGAGGCCCAGGCGGATCCGGGCAGGAGGCCCAGGCGATCCGGGAAGGAGGCCAGAGCAGATCCGGGGCAATGACCCCGATGAGGAGCCCAGGTGTGGGGTTCCGGGAGATCCGGGGCGATGACCCCGATGAGGAGCCCAGGTGCGGTTCCGGGAGATCCGGGGCAATGACCCCGATGAGGAGCCCAGGTGCTGTTCCGCGAGATCCGGGGGGTGACCCCGATGAGGAGCCCAGGTGTGCGGTTCCGGGAGATCCGGGGCGATGACCCCGATGAGGAGCTCAGGTGCGGTTCCGGGAGATCCGGGGTGATGACCCCGATGAGGAGCCCAGGTGCGGTTCCGGGAGATCCAGGGCGATGACCCCGATGAGGAGCCCAGGTGCGGTTCCAGGAGATCCGGGGGTAACCCCGATGAGGAGCCCAGGTATGCGGTTCCGTAAGTGGAAACACTGAGAGAGAGCGAGAGTATAAACACACGTGAGAAGAAAAACTGTGTGACAGTTTTTCCATATAACTTGTGTAGTTGTAATAGCTCTTTCATAGTGGATTGAGTGCTGGTGCGCTCCGTGGATGTAGGAATCAATTGATTGCCGAACCACGTAAAAAATTGCTGTCTCCTTTACTATTCTGCTTGCTTCCATATGTGTGCCCTGTGCAGATTTGCGTGTCTGCATACAGTTTGCAACTTCCGCTGCGCCGGGAATCGGACCGGATTCCCAATAACTGGTATCAGAGCTATGGTTGAAATCCTAACAACAGAGCAAAAGTTTATGTTCTGTAGAGCTCAGAGATTTGCAGATAGAGTCGGCCAGGCGGGCCCTATTGAGTTGGCTAGGCGGGCCCCAATAGAAGAGATCATGCGGACCCAGATAAGGAACCTGAATGCTACGATGAGGCAGGTCAGGGAATATTACGAGCCAGTGGGAGCTTGTAAGGAAACGCTTATCAGCCAAGCCAGATGAGGCAGAGAAACTGAAGTGAAGTGGGAGCTTCAGTGGGTCTTTAAGATAGAAGACGGGTTGTTCGAGCACACGGTTTCCGTTGATGATCAAAGAAGGTTGTTCCTCTTGATTCAATCTTCAAGTGGGAGATTGTTGGGATTGTGAAGCTTGAATCCTGAGTTGATTCAAAGCAGGCCCTAGGAGCAGGCAGAGGCAAGCCCAAATAGAGTAGCCAAACAACAGGCCCAGGAAAGGCCCAGACAGCAGGCCCAGGAGAGGCCTATGAGAGGCATAGGAGCAGGCCCAAGATTTGGCCCAGGTGAACAGTGCACTACACATGAATAGTGCATGGTGAATAGTATCGTATACGTGAATAGTATACAGTGAACAGTACATAACTGTGATGCCGACAGGAGAACAGTGAATGGCGGTGGCCGCCTCATGGGCGGCAGTGAACAGTGAATGGCGGTGCCTAACAGGTGGGCCCACGCGTGAATAGCTGGTGAACAGCACTTGTGAACAGTACCGTATACGCGTGAACAGTACCATGAACAGTACCCAGACATCTCCTATAAATAGCCCTCATTTGTGATAATCAAAGCAACTCAATCTTCTCCAAGTGAGAGAGAGTTCAGAGAGCTCCACAAGAGCGGCTCAGTATCTGGGCAGGAGGCCCAGGCGATATGGGCAGGAGGCCCAAGCGGATCCGGGCAGGAGGCCCAGGCGATCCGGGCAGGAGGCCCAGGCGACATGGGCAGGAGGCCCAGGCGACATGGGCAGGAGGCCCAGGCGGATCCGGGAAGGAGGCCCAGGCGATCCGAGAAGGAGGCCCAGGCGGATCCGGGCAGGAGGTCCAGGCGATCCGGGAAGGAGGCCCAAGCAGATCCGGGGCAATGACCCCGATGAGGAGCCCAGGTGCGGTTCCGGGAGATCCGGGGCGATGACCCCGATGAGGAGCCCAGGTGCGGTTCCGGGAGATCCGGGGTAATGACCCCGATGAGGAGCCCAGGTGTGGGGTTCCGGGAGATCCGGGGCGATGACCCCGATGAGGAGCCCAGGTGCGGTTCTGGGAGATCCGGGGCAATGACCCCGATGAGGAGCCCAGGTGCTGTTCCGGGAGATCCGGGGGGTGACCCCGATGAGGAGCCCAGGTGTGCGGTTCCGGGAGATCCGGGGCGATGACCCCGATGAGGAGCTCAGGTGCGGTTCCGGGAGATCCGGGGCGATGACCCCGATGAGGAGCCCAGGTGCGGTTCTAGGAGATCCGGGGGGTAACCCCGATGAGGAGCCCAGGTATGCGGTTCCGTAAGTGGAAACACTGAGAGAGAGCGAGAGTATAAACACACGTGAGAAGAAAAACTGTGTGAGAGTTTTTCCATATAAGTTGTGTAGTTGTAATAGCTCTTTCATAGTGGATTGAGTGCTGGTGCGCTCCGTGGATGTAGGAATCAATTGATTGCCGAACCACGTAAAAAATTGCTGTCTCTTTTACTATTCTGCTTGCTTCTATATGTGTGCCCTGTGCAGATTTGCGTGTCTGCATACAGTTTGCAACTTCCGCTGCGCCGGGAATCGGACCGGATTCCCAACAAAAGAAAATGAACCAATTATGATATGCTAAGTCAAGAATTAGTGGGAGGAGAGATGAATGAAATGAAATGCAATTGTTGGACAAAATTGATAATTAAAATATTATTGAATAATTACATGTGATTAATTGTAAATTAGTTGGCCATTTTAAGATTTTAAAATGTTAAAGGGCATATTGCAATTGTTGTGAGATATTTATATGGAATTTGAGTGGAGGTTCCACTTACAAACCAAACACATCAGCCGAGTGAAGCAAATAGAGAACCAGAAAATTCGAGAAAGAAAAGAAGAAAAAAAAGAAAAGAAAGAAAGAAAAGAAGAGAAGAAGAAAAAAAGAAAGAAGAAAGGAGAAGAAGGGCACTTCGGCCGAAGAAGAAGAAGAGAAGGGAGAAGGAAGAAAGAAAGAAGAAGCAGCCGGCCAAGGGGAGAAGAAGGAGATTCCGGCCAAACAAGAGAAGAAAAAGAAGAAGAAAAAGAGAAAGAAGAGATCAAGCTAGAATCAAAAGTAAGTTTGTATGCTTAAATTCATGAAATTACTTTGGGTCTTTGATTTTGGATGTTTGGGTGATGATTTTGGTATCTGAAATTAAAGAATGAGGCATTAGATAATTTATTCAAACTAAGAAGAAGATTGGATTTCATCAAAAATGAAATTGAAATTACTAGTTTTGGAATTTTTGAAATATAATTTGAAATTGAAGTTATAATTAGTTTAATTAAGTTTGATGAGGTTGAATTTGATGTTGTTAAGTGAAGGAAAATTCATTTATGTTAAATTGATAAAGATTAGTATGAGAAATTGTGTAGAAATTAAAGTTGAAAGTGTAGAGATTTCAATATGTGTATGATAAGTATTAGAAAATGTATTTGTGTGGTTTGATGTTAATTTGGTAGTTAGAAATTTAAGAAAGTAAGTTAGATTGTGATGTATGAGATTCAATTTAAGAGAAATTGAATGATTCAATGTATATATATAATTACAGTGATATGATTTTTAGTGGATAAAATGAAATTGACTATGTTAGAATAAAAGAAATCGAAGAATAAATTGTTAAATGTGTTAATTAAGTTTTTGAATAAATTGATGGTATTTATATTAATGATTTATTTGGAAATATATTACTTTAGGGAGAAATCTACATAGCATGGGAAAAAATGAAATTATGCGGAAAGGCAAGAAATGTGATGAAACAAAAGAATAAGAATGCCAATAGCCCAGAGAAATAAGTGAGTGTTTAATTTACAGTATTTTTATATAAGTGCGTTTTACGAAGTTTTTAGTCTATTTGAATAAGTGTTGAATTAGTTTTAACCAAAGCAAGTGTTATTTTATTAGCATTATGTACGTAAGTATTCAAATTAGTTTCCAAAAAGTGAGTTTCATTTAGTAATATGTTTTATGTTAAGTTTAGCAAGTTAATATTTTTATTCAAGTTGGTATAAAAGCAGATTTTTAGTTAAATTGTATTTAGTATATTTTCTGTCAAGTTTGATTTGACATTTTAAGATTTTGCATATATTTGTTAATTAGATGAGTTTATAATTTAAGCAAATTTGATGCCTTGATTTTTATATCTCAGAAGTTTTAAGTTTATTTTCGCATTGAGAAAATACTTATACATGAGATTTAATTTAAAAAATATGTTTTATGAATATTTTATGCTTTTTGATAAAAGGGGATATTACAAATAGACTTTATGATTCTATGAATGTTTTAGACAAAAAGAAAACGTTTTCAGGCCAATAGGATGCCCATTTATTATCAGATTATCAGCAGTTTATCAGAATTAGCAGATCAGATATCAGTTATCAGATTATCAGCGGCAGACTCGGCCGGTACACCCCATTTGTGTAGGGCAAGTAAAAGGAGGGGACAGTCCGCTAACTCCAAGGGGAGTATATCGAGTCTGTCAGTCGCCCACACATTGGAGTGTTGTCTCACTATATGTAGGCGACACAGAATTCCGCCACATAGTCAGTGAGATATCTTTTATCAGATTATCATAGTCACCAGAGCGGCGCTAGATTAGTCGCCTGGTGACACCCTCCATATGGTGCGGCGCTAGTTGAGTCGCCCTATGGATTATCAGTTATCAGATATGGGTTTCCATTGGCATTATCAGAAAAATATATTTTCGCAGTTTTTCAGTTTTCAGAAAAGTATAATATATCAGTTTTTTAGTTTTATCAGAAAAGTATATTATTAGAAAAGTTTTATTAGAAACGTTTTATCAGAAAATGTATATTATCATATCAGCTTTTCAGTTTTCAGAAAAAAGTGTGTTCTCTCAAGTTTTCAGTTTTCAGAAAAGAATAAAAGTATATTCCATTAATACAACTTTTCAGTTTTCAGCGGAAGAAACATATATATATATATATATATATATATATATATATATATATATATATATTATCAGCTTTTCAGTTTTCAGAAAAGTAAAAGTTTATATATTCTCAGCTTTTCAGTCTTTAGTAAAGTGAAGTATGTATATAAATTTTCAGCTTATATTTAGAAAGTACGTTATATCAGTTTATCAATTTTCGGTAAGAATAGAAAGTTTGGAAAAATTTGCAGTACAACTTTCAATGTAGATTTCAGTATATATATTTCGGTATAATTTTCATGAGGTTTATTTCAGTTCAGTGTTCACAGAAACAGACAAAGTGTTATTATAATGCTAATTGTTTTGGTACAATTTTCGGAAAGTAGTAAAAGATTTATTATTTTGGAATTTCAGTACGTCACTTCCAATAAACAAAATTTTGTACAGTTTTTAGTAAACATAAAGGTTTTATTAGTTTTCTTTCAGTATTTTCAGAAAAGCAATTTTTATTCTTCTCAATAAGATTTTAGGGAGGTTAAATCAGAAATATTTGATTTATTAGAAAATGATAACACTCACTGAGCTAGTTAGCTCATTTAATTTTATATTTTTAAATCAACCTTCCAGGTACAGGTGCAGACAATGCAAGGATGCTCAGGACCAGCAGGACCAGCAGGACCAGGCAAGCAGTGCTGTGACATTTTAGAATTATGTACAGTGTTTTAATTGTAATAATAATGTATAGTTTATATTTTGATATTATTCTTAGAGCATGAGAATTTTATTTAAAAATTGAATAACTTTCTATTTTGTTATACAAAACTGTTTGAGTTGTGAAGTTTTTATGCAGGTCTCCAAGATTTGGTAATCTCAGAAAAACAGATGAGACTCTGCCAAAATTTCTTTTAAAAAAAATAATAAAAATTCCTACTCAGATTTCCAAGTTAAGAAACGGCTTAGCTTCACGAAAGTCTTTCAGCGAGGCAAGCCTCGACTGGGAAGCTACCGTGGAGTGCCATTAGGTTACCTAATGGGAGACAGTAAGTTAGGGGCCTGTCAGTAGGTGCACTGGGTTTGTGAGTTTTGAGAGAATAGCCTGTGTGGTTATATCAATTTTTCACATAGTAAATTTTTTCTTTGGTTGTCTTTTGACAACAACTGTGGTTTTTCTCCGGTTTGGGAGTTCTCCACGTAAATTCTTGTATTTTGTTGATTGTTATTATTCTCTAATTTATTTCTCTGTTACTTTTGATATTTCTATAAGAAACAGTGTTTTCAGGGGAGGTTTTGGGAACCATTTTTCCCAGCAAAAATCTCTCATAAGAGAATTGCAAGTCAATCTACACGGCCTGTTTATTTAAACTGGTCAATTCTCTTAAACCCGATACGATCCGTTATTTAAATAAGTTATATGGGGTGACCCATCAAACCCTTTTATATAAAATTTATTTATTTATAAATTATAAAAAATATAATTTATTTATATATTATATAAAATTATAATAATATCCCTAATAATTCTAAAATTACAATGTCCTCCTCCTAAACGAGTTACACGAATCAACCTGCAATCCATTTAACTAAACCTGACATGACTCGTTTATAGACCCGATTACCAACCCGAACCCGTTTAGGTCAAACCCGAACCCATTTATTTATCTTGAATTCGTGTCGAGTTCGCGGGTAGTAACCCATATTGATAGCCCTAATCACAAATCACTTTTTCTTCATCAAAATCTCAAACCGCTTCATCTTTTGGTAAATTATAGGCTATGTCTCCTTCGAATAACCAAGGTTCATCCTTTTTAATTCCTTCAACAATTTCTTCGTCATATCATTTGAAAATCTCTTCCTCTTGTCTAATTTCAGCCTTCATCTTATCATAATTACTCAAGATTTCATAACGTGACAAAAAATATTAAAGCATATCTTCAAGTTTTGCTTACATTTCTTCCACAACCATTTGAATATATCATTCTTCTTCATTGGACATTTAGGAACAAATTGAACAGTTGATGATAACTTTGAGTTTTCTAAGATGAGATCTGAACATCATTATTATTTGGAAGAAATTTTTCTATCAATTTTTTTTCATGCAAGGCTATAATCGAATATTGTCCTTCCTATAAGTTTTGAAAATTACAAATTTGCCCCAACCATATTAGCTGTAGACTTTTAGAGGCCAGTTTGGTAGAGCCAGGGGCGGACCCCTTTGAGGGCCGGTGGGGGGTGAACCCTGGCCCTCCCAAAATTTTTGAAATTTTTTTTATATGTAATTTTTTTTAATATTTAATTTAAATATTAAAAAATTAAATATATATGGCTTGGTTCCCTCAAATGTTACCCTCTTGTTCTGCCCCTGGGTAAAGCTGTAACTTTTTTAAAATCAGTTGTAGCTGTAGTTTTTTTAAAACCCGTTGTAGTTGTGCTTTGGGAAAAAGCTATTGAGTGTTTAATAAGCTGTATTTTTAGAAGTATTGTAAGTTAAAAAAGATGTATTAAGTTATTTGATAAATTATATATCTGAACTGCTGTACAAATATAAGATTTATCAAAATAGGCATTATAGTAAAATTAATTAATTTAATTTGTTAATAGAAATTCTGTTTATATAAATTAAGCATTATTTAAATATTTTTACTTTAATTCTAATATGAAAAGGGACTTAATTAAATTTGTTAATTATCTTCTAACATTAGTTTTAAAAATCAATTTTTAGATAACAAAAAAAAATATTATTAAGATTTTTAATTATATTTTTCATATATTGAAGATAAAAAAAAAATTGGTCTGATTTAATTTTTTATTTTTTTGTTTAAAATTATTGAAGATTAAAAAATGTTAATTATTTTTAATTAATTATTAATTATTATTTTCCAATTTTTAATGTTTAGGATTAGTTTTTTTATAAGTTGAATATAAGATGAAGGATAATTTGGTCCTAAAATGTTTTTATTAAAAATTATGATCAGTTTCCCACTTATTAGAAGCTGAAATTGCGGTGGATCATCTTTTCCTTTTAACTATAGTTTATAACCAGATTCTCCAATAAGCTGCCTCCAGAAGGTTTACAAAATAACTTTTGGACCACAGCTTATTGAATAAGTTAAAAGCGGTTATGAATAAGCTCCCAAAATGGGCCGTAGATCTAGTTTGTAGCTATCAAATCTTAATTGTTTACAAAATTTAAGGTTGGAAAAAAAATTTACTAATGGGTTTTAATGGTTACTTTGGTTCCAATAATTATGATATCTGGTAATCTATTTAATTATGATATTTTATTAAATATGTTGTTGATGAAAGACAATAATTATGAATAATAAATTGTTATAAGAAAACAATAATCATGAACAAGATGATTCCTCTACAATTATCAACAGAACAATTATCAATTTGGTCCCCAATTTTTAGGGAATCATCATTTTTCTAAAATAGTTTCATTTATTGGTACTTTTGGGCTCTAAGTTTTCATAAATGTATCAATTTGGTCCCTTTGACTAATTTTTTAACAGTCAAACTAACTGAAAATATTAAAATGACAATTTTGCCCTTAACTCTATTTAAATGAGTTAAAATTATAATTTTACCCTCAAATTTTTAAAAATATTATTAATAATTAGAAGGGTAATATGGTCTTTTATATTAATTTTTTTAAAAATTAAATTTTTTAAATTTTGTTTTCATAATCTCATTAAAAATATTTTAAAACTATATTTTTAAATTTTTTAAAAACATTTTAAATTATATTTTTTAAAATTTTAAATTATATTTTTAAAATGGGAGATCCATTCAAATTTTTAATTTTTTTTAAACAATACTTAAAAAGGATTAAAAAATAAAAATGATAAAATTTATTAAAAATTAAAAATAATTAAAATTTAAAAAATTAAAAGTAACAACATTTATTAAAGATAGAGCTAATTGTATCGACCTCCCTTAATGTTTTACCAACTACAAGCGGAGTCAACTTTATCGTTTATTGACAAACACCTCCCCTGCCCTTAGTAAAATTTGGACAAACACCTCCCTTGTCTTAGGGAGGTCTTTGTCAAAAAACTCAACAGTTGATTAATGGGAGAGGAAGTCTTTTTCAATAAATCCAAAAGTTGACTCCGCTTGTAATTGAGCAAACCTTAGGGAAGTAGATTTTATTTACTCTTAAAAATAAAAATAATATTCAAAATTGAATACTTATCAAACTTAACATTTAGTTAAAAAAATTAAAATGTTAAAATATTATATGTACATGTTTTAGAGTATATTATATAGTATATATAAATTATATATATATATATATATATTATAAAAATATAATATAATAACAAAATTACAATATATGTATTGTTGACGTGCAAATTTGGTCAACGAAAATTAAAGGTGTTTATATTGATTTGAGGGATTAAAAGAGATAAAAAGATAAGCTCAAAGATTTTTAAAGTGATTCGGCATATAAGAATGCCTACATCCACTATTCTTGGTATTCAAGTCGAGCTCACTGGATGTAATCGCGGAGCTCACTTATATATGTGTATTTTGTAAAAATTGGTAACCTTTGTAACAGTGATGACCCGCCCTTTTTATACTGTGAAGAGGTGGGAGTCATCCTATTTTACATGGGATCTAATTACATAAATCAGGGACGAAATTATATCCCTTAACAGTCGTGGTTTGAATTGAATGCAATTGCTGGGATTAGGGAATTTGAGATTGATTGGGAGTCTGATAGTTGACCGGATGCAATCCCTATATTCTTGGGATTCTTCCTTTGATTGGGGTTTCGAGTTGTGTGGCCTGCGACCTTAGAGTTCAATTTTTGCGACCAGATGGTCCTCGAGGAGTGGTATTTAACTCCTTTATTTTTCCGTGGAGGTCGTTTGCATAGAGTTCCTTCCTTCTGAGTAGTTGGGTCGAGGCCCATTTTGTTGCGTGGTGAATCATTGGTTGCCGTCGTGTATTGGGCTTTCTTGGACATTTCAGCGTCTTTAGGCCTGTTTGGGCATGGTGTAATTTGATGCAAAAAATTAGCTCCCCAGCTTCTAACTCGATAATATTGTAGTGGAAGCTGTTTATGTTTTCTTCCTGTAAGCTATGGTTCCAAAGAGTTACTACTAGCTCGATTACGAGGAAATCCATGGGTTGCTCTTCGAGGTCGCTGGGTCCAAGTTTTAGGGGCGGTTACTCTTCTGGTGAGTGGGATGTATCATGTCAACTGCCAATCTGTCCATCGTATTGAATGCGCGTTAAATCAGCAACCCTTCGAGTATCCCGCCGTGCCTCTGGGTTGAATATGGATCGTCGATCTTTCTTCAAGTCATTATTGCTTTGATCCGACAGTCATTTCTTCGGTTATATAGAGCAATTTTTATTCCCTCCTTTTGTTCTTTGCTTTTATTTTTCGAAAGTCGTCTCTCCATGTTTCTCTGTTTTCCTTTGCAAGTGAGATTGAACTTCACCCTAGTTCTTTGGCGGCTTTGGGCTTCTATCTTCGGTGTTCAAGAGGTCAATTTTTTGCTGCCACTGTCCTTCTCCGCTAGTGCACATCACGTCTCGCTTCTTTCTTAGTAAGTTATCTCACATCCTTTTTAGTTTCTATATGTTCTTTCTATTTGCGATTGGGGATTTAGAGACAGTTGGTTTTCTATTTTTTGCTTTATGTTGATTCTTGAGTGAGTTGGTCACGACTTTGCAGCACTTCTGATCTTTAGTGTTCTAGGTTGTCAAAGGCGTTTTACACCCTTCTTTTACTAACTCATCCCGTGAAAGGGCTAGGGGTCGTGGTGATAGGGCTGTCATGTCTCATGTAAGTGAGGTCACAAAGTCATCTATTCTAGCTGTGTGGAGGCTAGAGAGGACCAAGGGGAGCCTACTGGGGTTTCTACTTCGGGAGATCAGGGTCAGAGTGAGGGGGTCGTACTTGGGGAAAAGGAGGTGGAGATCCTTCTTTATCTGTCTCTGAGGAGTTACAGTCGCAGGCTGGGGACTTCTTGTTTCCTTCTTCCCTAATTAAAAGGGAGGATTTGGTAGGTTTGGTGCATACCTTCCACCTTTCTATGGGTCACAGGGTGTTGATCCCCAAGGCATCGGATGGATCGGCTCATCCTCCTTCGGGCTACGTAGCGATTAGCTCGTACCATCTTGTCATCGGGTTGAGATTTCCTCTCCCCCAGTTCCTCATACACGTTCTGAACATGCTCGCGCTTGCTCCGATAAAGCTTACTTCCAACGCGTATACTTGGCTGCTATCCTTTTACCTTATCTTTAAGAGAAAGGTGGTTGAGTCTCCAACTGACAACATTATTAGGCATTGTTTTCAGATGAAGAAGTGCCCCATTTCTAAGAGATTGTCTAGTAACAATCAGCATGATGGAATATGTTATCTCCCCATGCGGCCAAGTGATTAGTGGGCGTTGTCACAATCGGACATCAAGTCCAATGTAGGGGACTATAAGACGACCTACTTTTATATTATGGGCCTTGAGATCGAGTCTGTCAAATATAAATGTTTTGTTCAGTCACCTCGTAAGTTGGTTTTCTAGTGAGATGTCTTGTTTTATTTTGTCTCCTCCCCTTTCATAAGGGTTATTTTTCTCTGTTGCACAGTTGGTACAGGCCGGAGCCTTACGCTTAGCGAGGGGGAGAAGGCGTTGCTCAGTGGTCTTTTGGAATTGCTCTCAAATGTGAGAGACCCTACCAAGTTTAGGACAGTCACTGAGAAGCTTTTGGTGAGTTTTGGGCTTGCGGCAAATCCTTAAACGGTTTAAGAGTTGAACGTGGATCGGGATATTCAGGAAATCGCTAACGCACCTCCCACAAACTCGATGAGCGAGGACACGGAGTTTGACGAGCAGGTTCTGGAGCCCGTTCGTAAGTAAGCCCGAAAATAGTGACCAGAACCATAAGCAAAAATGCAGAGCACGACCCAAGGAAATTTGGGGAAACTGACCACCAGGAAGTGTCCCAAGATCAAGGGGAAACCTGGCACTCCTCTATCCGTCACCCCATCAAAGAAACATAAAGTGGGGACATCTGACTTGGGCAGCGTACCCTCGTTGTTGCCGTCTCTACCATAAGTCCCCCATGTTACCGTGGATAAGGGAAAAATGGTGGCTCCTAATTTTCAGGCTCACGCAAGGTCATTATGTCCGAAGCTGCTCCTTCTGATGTGCTTCTTGGCCCTAATGCAATATCCTTCCTAGAGCATGTTTCGGCCGCCTTCGAGAGTTACCTTACACAGGGTTTGAGCGATCGCCTTGAGATGGATACTGGGATAGGGCTCCATCTCTTCCTGATACGCTACAGCCTAGTGGTAAGTAAAGATGGCCTGTTTTCCTCTTTTTTTTATTATCCATACTATTTCCTCATCTCTTTTCCCCCCTTTTCTCTTTTTTTTTTAGACTGCTTGACAGGCCCCTAACACACTATCTCTCATTAGGTAGCCTGCCGACACTCCACGGTAGCTCCCCAGTCGAGGCTTGCCTCGCTGAAAGGCTTCCGTGAAGCTAAGCCGTTTCTTATAACTATTTTATTTTTTTAATTTTTATTTATACAAAACTATTTTATAAAAATTTCAACAGAGTCTCCTCTGTTTTTCTGAAATTACCAAATCTTGGAGACTTGCATAAAAACTTCAACACTTCTATAAAATCTCAAATCGAAACTATTGTGGACCTCCGGTCCATCTCATCAAATCACACCTCAAATAGTTTAAATATCAAAATAAATAGTTATCAACGATAAATAAATCAAATATTTAAATAAAATACTTATACACTTAAAACAATATTAAAATACAACTTAACAATTTAAAACATCATATATGCTTGTAAAACAGTCACAGCATCCTTTGACTGGTCCCGCTAATCATGGGAGTCCCTGCAACGTCTGCACCTATACCTATACCTGAACCTGTACCTGTACCTGGGGAAGTTGGTTTATTAAACATAAAAACTATAATGAGCTAAACGAGCTCAGTGAGTGTTATCATTTTACTATACAGTTCTAACATTTCTGAATTAACCTCCTGAAAACTTTACTAAAAAGGATAGAATCTTATTTTCTGAAATCTATACTGAAATAACTAATAATATGTTTCCAATAAAAACTGTACTGAAATCTCTTTTATAAAACTATTCTGAAATATATATATTAAAATCTTCCTCATAAAACTATACTGAAATCTATTTTCTGGAAACTGTTCTGAAATTTATACAGAAAACTATTCTGAAATTGAATTTCTGAAAACTGGAAAACTGAGAATATATACATATACTTTTACTTTATTAAAACTGAAAAGCTGAAACTATATCTTTTCTGGAATCTGATAAGCTTAACTAATATTCTTTTATATTTCTGAAACTGAAAATTAACCTGATATTCTCTTTTGAAAACTGAAATACTGAGATAATATGTTTTCTGAGAAACTAAAATATTAAGATAATGTACTTTTCTGAAAACTAAAAAGCTAAAAGAATATACTTTACTGAAAATACTTTTCTAATAAAACTTCTCTGATAAAACTTTTCTAATAACATAGTTTTTTGATAATATTTTTTTCTGATAAAATACTTTTCTGATAATAAACTTTCTAAAAACTTATTATGTACTGAAAATAATAATAATATGTTTTTCTGAAAATCTATCCAAGCCTAACGTATAAAATTCTTAATTTAATATTTTGTACTAATAATCTAAAAATATTTCTGGCTTGACTTATGTATCTGAAAACTCCCAACGGACCCCTAAGTTGAACTGAACTCATAGGTCGACTAACTGTGCTGTACCATATGAGTGGGTCACAGGGAAACTAACTGTGTCGTCCACTGTGACATCTGATATAAGTCAGGAGGCGACTAACTGATGCGCTCAACGTGACATCTGATAAAAGACATCTCACTGTCTATGTGCGGAATGCTGCATCGCATACATATAGCGAGACAACACCCCAATGTGTGGGCGACTGACTTGACAGACTCAACCCCCCTAGTGGTAGCGGACTGTCCCCCCTTAACTTGCCATACACAATTGGGTTGTACCGGCCAGGTCTAACTGCTGATAACTGATATGATAATCTGATAATCCATAGGGTAATCCATGGGTTTGAAAACTATTTTATTTACTTTGAAAACTAGCTTTTAATCTAAAAACATGAAATGTATACATAAACTCAAAAATTATGAAATATAAAATACCTTAATTTAAATATATCATTAAAGCAATCAATTATATTTTGAATATAAAACACATATAAATAAACAACGTAAATATAAAGTTATAAATAATTAAATTAAACTTGGAAGCATACTAAAGTATATTTCAACTAAAAATATAATTTTGTTTAAAATAGTTTAACACTCACTAATTTATGGTTTTCTTTAGGCTTGGTGTTCTGGTTTCTTCTGTCTCAATACATTTCTTGTCTTTCCATAACATTTCTTTTTCTCCCATACTATAAAGACTTCCCCCTAAAGTAATATATTTCCAAATAAATCATTAATATAAATACAATAACTAATATAAAACTCAATTAACACATTCTACGCTTTATTCTTCAATTTCTTCTATTTAATTTAATATAAATCATGTCAATCATACGATTCTCTACTTGATTGAATTTCAAACATTCAAATTCAACATGATTTCTTGAATCATTCAATTTCTCTTAAATCAAATCTCATATATCACAACTCAACATATTTACTTTATTTTTTAAATGCCAATTTGTATCACAATCATACAAATACAATTTCTAATACTTAATTACCCATAAATTGAATTCTCTACACTATCAACTTCAATTTCTACACAAATTCTCATTCTAATCTTCATCAATTTAACATAAGTGAATTTCCTTCACTTAACAACATCCAATTCAACTTCATTAAACTCGATAAAACTAATTATAACTTAAATTTCAATTTTAATTTCAAAAATTCTCAAAACTAATGATTCAATTTCACTCCAAACACAACATTACAAAAATTCCATACTACAAGTTCACTAATTTGAGAATCATTTTGATTCCTTACTTAATGATTCCAAATTCATACCATCAATTAACTCAAAAACACTCAAATTACTCAATTAATATCTCAATTTAATAATCTAAACTCAAAATCATCAAATCCCCAAATCTTTAACTTACTAGTTTTCTAAATTTTCATTTCAATCAATTCCAATCCAACTAATTTCAATTAAAACACAACAAAACTCAAATTAAGTATTAAAATCAACAAAACCCATAATTTTCTTTACCTCCAACAATCCAATTTCACTTTATATTTAACAATCAATTTCAAACACAAATCAAAACTCAATTAATCTCTAAAATCAATTCAATTTCATCAAATATCAACTACTAATTCTAAAATCCAAGGAATATCATCAATACTAACCTGATTTTAAATTTCATAAACTGAAAATCGAATAATTTTTCTTCCTTCTCCTCTTCTCCCTCTTGCTTGGCCGGTTCTCCTCTTCTCTCTCTCTCTCTCTCTCTCTCTCTCTCTCTCTCTTTTTCTTTCTTTCTTCTTGTCTTCTCACAGCTTCAGCTTTCTCCTTTCTCCCTCTTCTTTCTTTCTTCTTCCTTCCTTCTTCGGCTGCCGCTCGCTTCTTCTTTCTCTTCTTCTTTCTTTTTCTTTCTCTGGCCGAGCTGCTCTGTTTCTATTTTCTGGTTTGTTTCTTTTGTTTCTCACGTTTGTTTTTATTTTGACTTGCAATTTGTTTCATTGTTTCCTGGTTTCACTTACACAGTTTGACTTGTCTTCATTTTATTCTTTTGTGAACAAAAATTCGCCACTTGTCAAGTTTCTATCCACTCTTTAATTGCAACTAGCCCCTAGATCTTTTAAATTTATAAAATGGCCACAACTTGAAAGTTAATCACATGATCTTGGTCAACAATCTTTTGATTTACAATTTAATCCATAACAATCCATTAACTCTTTTCCACAAAATTCATTTCAATTTACTTTTCCATCAATTAATTAAATTACAATCTCATATCATAAAGATATATTTTAATATCCAATAAATATTCTTAATACTCCAATTTATGAAAATCTTTACTATGTTCTCCAAAACTTATAATTGAATTTCGTATATACTTTACGAAATCGTACTAATCATCCAATAAATTTCATTATAGTACCGTACGATCAATTCTGGAAAAATATATTCCAATATCTGTACGTGTACAGTACAATCTATCGGAAGGGTGTATTACACTGCTTGTCTCACTCACACCTACATGCTTGAGGCTGAGAGGAGCAAGGTAGAGATAAAGAGGCTTAGCAAGGAGCTTGAGGCTGCTATGAGAGAGTTCGGTGCTAGAGTGGAGAAGAAGAAGCTCAGCTAGGAACTTGAGGTCGCTAAGAAAGAGCTTGCAGTTGGAGCAGAACGTGAGAAGCAACTGTTGAAGAGGTGTTTCCTTGGTCCTACTGCTGCCAAACTGGTTGATAACTTCAGGGCTATACGAGCTGCAGCGATGGACGCAGACCAACAAGAGGAAGATGGGCAAATGAAGGGTAGTGCTGAGGGCCCTCCTGAGGAGAAAGATGGGATGCAGGTAGATGGAGCGGCCTCCAACTTAGCGGATCCTCCTATGCAGATGGGCAACTTGATCCTCCCAGGGAACGGGAGTCCTCCAAGTGACCAGGCTTGATGGTTATGTCTGTGACGCTTTAGCGCGTGCTCTTCTGTTTTTTCTTTTTTGTTGCTTGAGAACTTGTATGTTTTTAATGATGTTTTTTTTTATACTCATTTCATAACAAAATTTAACGCGCACCAATTATATAGGATTTAAATATGTCAATGGGCAGAAATGAAAATCTGATTAGTAGTACCCTGTGGGTTGCCAGCTTCGGCTCTTCGTCGTGAAGCTCTCAGGGGAGGGCACGTTGAGCACTGACATCGCTAGTTTTAGAGCTAACAAGCTTCTCAGGTAAACGAGTTGTGTCAGTCGTACCCAGGTCCGTGAGTTGATATCGCTGGTTTGAGAGCTAACGAGTTGATTGGTAGTACCCCATAGGTTGCCAGCTTCAGCTCTTCTTCGTGAAGCTCCCGGGAGAGGCGTCATTGAGCACTGACATCGCTAGTTTGAGAGGTAACGAGCTTTTTAGGTAGGTAAGTTGTGTTAGTCTCGTACCCAAATCCATGAGTATTGACATTGCTGGTTTGAGAGCTGACGAGCTTCTGAGGTAGGCGAGTTGTGTCTTATACCCAAGTTCGTGAGAGATTCCACGTTGAGTGTCTTTATCGGTTCCGCTGGTTTAAGAACTCGTTAGCTCTCAGTTAGGCGAGTACTGCCAATGTCTACAGCTTTAGGTATGTCATCTCGAGTATATCTATTGAACTTGCTAGTTGGGTCGGTCATGGACGACCATGTCAATATGTATACTCAGTTTGATTGGAGCGAGTTTGCTCTTTTTTTTTCGTTTTGAAGATGTCGCATGTATATCTTGTCCCAGCCCCCAAAGGTCGAAAGTTAATGCAATATAACGTGAGATTACAAAAAGAGACATCTTTATAAATAGGGAAAGTACAACTATCAGTGATAATATTTCTGCAAGTGTTCTGCATTCCAGGCATGCGGAAACTTCATCCCGTCGATGTTTATGAAGTAGTAGGCATTGTTTTCTAGGTCCTCATCTGTAATGTAGACTTCTTCCCAATTTGGACATAGGGCTATTTCTTGTGGGTTGCGGGCTCCAACTAGGAGTAATCATAATACGAGGTCCCTTTTTTGAAGCGTTGCACTTTGACGAGCTGGTAAACGACTATTTTTAGACGAGTTGTTTCCCTTCTTTTCTCGATAAGGTTGAGGTTAGTTGTGAGCAAACCTTCCTGTGAGTGTTGGCGATGGATTCAGTCAGAATTATAGCTTTTGTTCCGTATACCATGGAGAATGGGGTTTCTCTTGTGATGCTTCTCACGGTGGTTCTGTACGACCACAACACCTTGGGTAGCTCTTCAGCCCAAGATCCCTTTAGCCCCGTAAATTTTGCTTTCAAGGTGTGCTTGATGATTTTGTTAACGACCTCTACTTGCCCGTTCGCCAGCGGGTGGTCAACTGCGGAGAAACTTTTCGTTATAGCCAGCTCTTCACAGAATGTTCTAAATTTGTGACTTTCAAATTGCGTACAATTATCTGTGATGATTTTCTGAGGGACGCCAAATCTGCATATGATGTTTTCCTATATAAATTTTTTGATCTTGGCTGTTAAGATTTCACTGAGGGCCTCCGTTTCTACCCACTTTGTGAAGTATTCTACTGCCACCACCGCTTGTTTATAGTTTTTGCGGGCTATCAGCAACGGCCAGATCAAGTCCATCCCCCACACAGCGAATGGCCAAGGGCTGACCATTGAATGTAGCGGTGCCAGGGGTGTTCGGGGTACATTGGCGAATCACTGACACTTGTCAAATCTCTTTATGAGGTCAATCGCATCTTGCTTTATCGTGGGCCAGTAGAAGCCTTGTCGTAGAGCTTTATTGGCTAGGGAGAACCCCCCAGCGTGGTTGCCACATACTCCTTCATGGATGTCATGGAGGACCGAGATAGCATCTTTTTCGTCTATGCACCGTAGCAGGGGCGTGGAGAAACCTCGTTTGAACAGCATGTCATCATATATGACGTATCTTGCTGTTTGTATTCGCAGGCGGTGAGCTTTATTCTTATCGGATGGCAGCGTTCTGTTAGCGAGGTCCTGACTAACGTTGAGTGGATCTATATCCTTGGTGGTCGCCAAACGAGCTAATGCATCTACATGTGCGTTTTGAGCTCACAGGATTTGTTGGATTTCGTGCCACTAGAACATTCCAAGAAGCTCGCTGGCCTTTCGTAGGTAGGCTATCATGTTTGTGCCGCGAGCTTAGAATTCCTGTTTTACCTGATTCACAATCAGCTGTGAGTCGCTATATATCTTATTTGCTCATACCTGTAGTTATCTGGCTAGACGTAACCCCACGAGGAGGGCTTCATATTCTGCTTCGTTGTTGGATGCGGTGAATCCGAAATGTAAGGCAAAGTGGATTTTGTGTCCCTCTGGACTTATCAATAGGGTCCCAGCTCCAACCTTTCTTTCACATGAGGACTCGTCGATGTATAGTTCCTATGGTGGGGATTTGGGTTCTTCTTGGTTGCCTATCGTAGGAATGGAATATTCTTGTTGAGGCCCTTCCCATTGAGTTCCTTCTTCCAAGCCTGTGAACTTTGCTACGAAGTCCGTAAGGGCTTGGTCTTTGATCGCCGTGCAAGGTTTGTATTCCAGGTCGTACTGCGCTAGCTCTATTGCCCACTTTAGTAACTTTCTCGAAGTGTTAGGCTTCTGCAGGACTTGTTGCAAAAGGTAGCTGGTGAGCACGTCAATGTTGTGGGCTTGTAAGTACCGGTATAACTTCCTTGAGGCCACTATTAGACAGTATGCGAGTTTCTTCATTGGTGGGCACCTGCTTTTCGTATCTTGTAGCCTCTTACTTACGTAATAGACTAGTAGTTGGGCTTTATTCTCCTCCGCAATCAGGACCTCAATTATGGCGTGCTGTGTTACTGCTAGGTAGATAATAAGTTTTTCCCCGTCTTGAGGTTTCGATAGTAGCGGAGCCCGCCCCATATATTCCTTCAGTTTCTAGAAGGCTAGCTCGCATTCCTCTGTCCACTCGAATTTCTTATTCCCTCTTAGGACGTTGAAGAAAAGGACACATTTGTCTGTTGATTTCGAGATGAACCTGGTAAGGGCCGTAACCTATCCATTGAGACTTTGAATGTGCTTTGGCTTCGTAGGTGATTGCATCTCGCGCAGGGCCTTTATTTTTTCAGGGTTTGCTTCTATTTATCTCTAGTTCACCATAAAGCCCAAGAACTTTTCGGACGCCACTCCGAAAGTTCACTTTAAGGGATTAAGTTTTATCTAGTACCGTTTTGGCACTTGGAACATCTCTTTTATGTGCTTAACGTGATCAGTTGCTTTGATTGACTTTACAAGCATGTCATCCACATATACTTTCATCATCTTCCTAATTTGGTCAGCGAACATCATGTTGACTAACCGCTGGTATATTGCTCCTGTGTTCTTCAAGCCTAATGGCATTACTTTGTAGTAGTAGAGCCCCCTATCTGTGATGAATAAGGTATGCTCCTCATTTGCTGGAAACATGAGAATCTGGTTGTAGCCTAAGTATGCATCCATAAAGCTTAGTAGCTCATGTCCGGCAGTCAAGTCGACCAGTTGATCGATCCTTGGCAGGAGGAAACTGTCTTTTGGGCATGCCCTGTTGAGGTCGGTGAAATCTACATAGGTTCTCCATTTGTTATTTTTCTTCTTTACCTGCACTAGGTTAGCGAGCCAGCTGGGATAATAGGATTCTTTAATGAATCCATTGGTCAGGAGCTTGTCGACTTCCTTCTTTAAGGCTGTGTATCTCACAGCATTCATGCCTCTCATTTTCTGCCTGACTGGTGAAGGTCGAGTCTGTATTAAGTCTGTGTACCATTACCTCGGGGCTGATTCCCGCCATGTCATTTTGTGTCCATCCAAAGACATTGAGGTTTCCTTTTAGGAAAGCGAACAACTTTCCTTTCTCGGTTGGAGTCAAATTTGCCCCCAATTTTAGCGTCATCTCTGGCCTTAATTCTTCTATTCGCATTTCTTTTAGTTATCAAATGGGATCGATGGCTTCGTGTTCATCGATTACTCTTGGATCGATGCTATCGTTAAGCTCCGAGGTCGGAGGGGATAAGGGAGCCCTAGCTTGCATTCCTATCTGTAATTCGTTGACTCCGGCCACCACCTTCACTCCTAACACCCCTATCTTGACGACCACTTTATAGCATGTCCTAGCCACCTTTTGTTTGCCACGAACACTTCCTATTCCCATTAGGGTTGGGAATCTAAAGGTCAAGTGTTTGGTAGAGGTGACCACTTCCAGGTTGTTAAGAGTCGATCTCCCTAGAATGGCATTATAGGCCATTGCGCGATCAATGATGAGGAAGGTTACCATGGAAGTTGTCTGGCTGCCTGGTTCTCCTAAGGTGAGGGGTAGGACGATCAACCCTAGGGGGATCATGGAGTCTAGTTCAAACCCATTCCCTCGAACACGAATTTGTATAGGATGTTCACCGAGTTGCCGTTGTCAACCATGGTCCGATGTATTGCCATCCCCCCGATAGTTGCTTTTATGACGATTACGTCATTGTGCGGCGAGTGCACACCTCTTATGGTGGAGCTTATGAAAGTTATATCCTCCATTTTGTTTCGCTTCACAAGCCTTTTATTAGTTGTAGGTGATTCGGCTACGAGATGATAGACTTCTCTCACATGGTACGCTAATGATCTGTAGGGTACGGGCCTCCATGTATAGTGTGAATGAATTTCACAGCGGGCTACTGCTATTGTGTACAATTTCTAGGGTATACCATATAGTCTTGGAGTCGTCCGTATCGAACCAGGTCCTCGACTGTGTCTTTGAGCTCGAAATAATTAGTTGTACGATACCCTATTTCGTTGTGGTAAATGCAAAATTTGTCTGAATTCCTGGCCCGTGCTGGCGTTCTTAAAAGAGGCAGCCTCCCAAGTTTTTCCCTGTTCCTTTCCGTACTGAAGATTTTGTCCTGGGAATCGGACAATTGCACGTAGGTCTGGTAGCGGCCTTCACCTTTTCGCACATCTTCGTCATTCCTGGCTTTCTTGGCTACCTGGCTTGCTGGGGCATTATCCCTATACAAGCCCTTATTTCAATTGCAGATATTATTACCGCCGCCTTATCCGTTTTCCTTCCGCTTGCTCTTGTCTTGTAGGCTCCTGCTTCGGTCTTTTTTGGAATGTTTCTTGGGCTCGAAGGCCTCTTCCATGGGGATGTGGGTGGTTGACCACTTGTAGAAATCCCTGAGCATTTTTACCTGTTTGCTGTATATGCTCCGGTAGAGTTCGCCGTCTTTTCACAGGCCGGCGGTAATTGCAGTGAGTATGCTTTAGTCAATGGGGCTCTTCACATAGTTGACTTCTCTCTGGAAGTGAGCTATGTAATCTTTCAGAGGCTCGTCCCACTTTTGAAAGATTATCGCCAAGTGACATGAGGGAACAAGTTGCTTCTTTAATGCCTGATACTTGCTTAGGAAAAGCTCATGGCATTGGTTCTAGCTGGTTATGCTGCTCGTAGGGAGCCCCCTCAGCTATTTTCTCAGGATTTCTCCTAAAGTGGTCAGGAAGCACCGACACTTGAACCTACTGTTGGTCGTGAGGAGGCTCATATGTACGTTGTAGGAGTCCAAATGATCAAATGAGTCACTGGACGTCTGGTAAATGGAGACGCTGGGCATCTTAAAGTGCTCTGGCAACGGCTCGTTGTCAATCTCCTAGCTGAATAGACTTCTCTCAATGTACCTGTCGGTAGGCTCTGTACCACCTCGCTGTTGTTCTAATAGGTCCACCCGTTGCAACAAAGCTTGGTACCTAGGGGCTAGAAGGGTCATTACTAATGCACTGGAGGCGGCGTTGTCTCCTCTGTGAGGTCAGCTCCGTTGACTAGGTAACCTTTGTGCTGCCCCGTCTGGCGATCCCCTCCTATTGAGTTGCCGTTTAACGACCCTTTCTCTGGGAATTTCGGAAGTTGGCACTGCGTGTTAGGTGTTCCTATTGTTGCTCCTATCAGGCCGTTGGTCATGTGCTTCTAAGCTTTGCTTGGGCTGTTGAGACGTACTGTGCACGGGGGCACCTCACTGGTCCCTGTTAAGTTCAACGTACCTTTCCTCGCTGGTGTTCACGTGGATTAATAGGCCGGTGCGAGAAGGTCCCTCTCGTTGCTCGTCGCGTCCTATTCTAGCTCGCCTGGTCATATTGGCCTAGTGAAAAGAGATTCCATCTCGTTGGATGTCATTTCGCGGGGGATTCTGCCCGTAAGTGTGATGGATAAGACGGTTTGTCTCATCTTCAGCAGGATGTGGTCGCCGGGTACACTTCACGATCTGCTCACAAGGAGGGTGGTTCTGTAGTAGAAGATGGTAGCTGCGGGATATCTCCGCCATCATCCTCTCTTATTCGGCCTGCCTTTCCATCATTTTGCTAAGGTCTGAGGGACTGGATAGGCCAGCCTGATCGTGGCTCCGAGGCTCCGCCCTAGAGTGGAGTTGATTTGCTAATGTATTTGTGATGGGCAGTTGAATAGTTGGTGCAATGGGTGCAACGTTTGTAATGACAGGCGCGCCTAGCACCACGGGTGCATTTGGTACAACTGGTGGGGCTGGAGGTTGATGTGAAGTCTCCAAAGGTCCTCTAACTGGGGGTACTAATGAACACTTAAATTTGTATAATAATAAAGGTTAAAACTATTATTTTATACTATTAGTGTCATCAAATTACCTAACTTGTTTATAACTGCACCTAATTGTTAAACTTTCTATTTTGATGCAGGTTCAGTGTAATGGGCATTACTTTACACTCGACTATCAAATCTATGAACTCTTAAATATAAATTATTATTAATGTTTCATGCTCATATACCCAAAGTAAGTGTTCATAAACTACTCTTCTCACACACACAATTTGACATTTGATTGTGGGTTGCAAATTGAAAATTATTAAGAGTCTATTATTGTGTGTTAACAAAATCAACAACCAAAGGTAGTGTATCCTCATCTTCTTCTCCTCTCTTTAAAAGAAAAAGTAATAATAAATTATGGATACGATTGGTTTCGAAGCCTTCTTAACTCGAGTAATTAAGTCTATAGGGGTGTCTCAACACCTAATGCCCTAAGGTCAACTGATCTGGGAGCCATTGGCCTAAAGCTCACTACATGGGTTAAGAAGAAAGCTTAAGGGAACTAGACATTGCACTATCCACTATTACTATATAAATCTGGTTACATTTCAACCCGAGTGATTAAGTCCGTAGGGGTGTCTCAACACCTAATGCCCTAAGGTCAATTGATCTAGGAGTCATTGGCCCAAAGCTTGCTACATGGGTTATAAATGTACTATATTTTATTCCAAAAAAAAAAATAGAGAGCGAGAGAGAGAGGAAGAAATACATTGCTATGCCTAAGGAAGTTATTTTGGAAGAAACATTAGAATGGAACTTTGATATTTTCGGTGAAGCCCCATGAACTTATGTCAACCTTTAATGAGCACAAAGAAAGTCTATTAATATCTTGTCTGAGGGTACATGATGCACATAAAAAAAATGATGAAGAAGACAAATTAAATATTTTGGTTGAGAGTTCATCTATTTGGATAGAACAAATAGAGAATGGGTAAGTGAGGTTTTGGATATAAATTTGTATAATAATAAAGGTTAAAACCATTATTTTATACTATTAGTGTCATCAAATTACCTAACTTGTTTATAACTGCACTTAATTGTTAAACTTTCTATTTTGATGCAAGTTCAGTGTAATGTTCATAACTTTGCACTCGAATATCCAATCACTATGCTCTTGATAGTGTTGGAAAGATAACTCATAGACCTATGAGTTTGGTTTGTAAACTCTTGTCAGATTGGGACTCCTTTGAAGTCAAAAATTTGATTATCTTGAGCTGGTTTGCATGGCCGTGTAAATTAGGCAGTCTTCCCCATTTGGGCCATAACTTTCTCCAGAAAGTCCCAAACATTATGAGTCTTATCATTCCAAAAAGATAAGAGAATAATCTACAACTTTGATGCTATCATGAGATCCAAATTTCAAAGGGACGGCGCCTAATTTGGTGGACAATTCGATGCATGTGTGGAAGACACCAGAGTTGACAACTTTACCTTACCAAATTCAATCAACTTGCATTACTTTCTTCCTACCGTTTTTGACTTATTTGCCTCTCAATGTGTCTATAAATAGAGGCCTTGCAAAATCATGAAGGCAGCTTGGGTTCCTTGCCAAGTTCACTTTGCATTGTTGTATTGTTGAACTTTTATGATAATCTAATTTCTCTTTTGCTCATTTTATTTCTTCTACTAGTTTTCTTTCTTCTATCATGAGTAGTGTTAAGCCTTTTGGGTACTCGCAAGTATACGGGGTCGATATAAGTAATATAGAATAGTGAGTTATAATTATCGTTCCCACGAGGACGATTAATAATTGAATACTGAAAATAACCACGCCTAATGCTATCTAGAATACTAATTCAAGATTTGTGATAAGCAACTGGTAACCTAAGCAATTATAAAACTATAACTATTATGTACTTCTTATCAGAAGTAAAAGGAACTAGAGAATCCGATTTCACCAACTAATCCTTATGATGTAAAATAACTATGCCTGGATGTTCAAGTCAACCACTGATGATCATGTTATATATTTATCCGAAATCCTCTCTCAAAGTAAATCGAACCTATTCAACATATACTAACACCCTATCTCTCGATGACTGTTAACTATATGAGAATGCAATGAACACAGAAACATATTGAATCACATAACTCACACCAATATAACTCACACCAACATATTCTATCAATGATACATCTCTAGTCGATCCCAAGCTCAACGGGTAAGGCTTTTTATCAATCAGGCTTGGATATGTTTTCGTATTGGTGACTTTAGAAATGGTTTGTGTGTTTGGTTTGAAAGGGGCAATGGAGCATGCAACATGGTAGGGAAAATTCCTTTTTACTGGTTAATAACACACATCGCCTACATCCTTTCACAAGAATCAACCACATCTACAGCAATGCACGCAAGTAATACTCATATAAATAAGTTCAGTCGTATCTAAAGCAAAGCCTATAGAGATCAATCTACATATGACGAATAAATCAAGAAGAGTTTATCAGATTATAACAAGAAAACCTGCGCTCAGACAAGACGTTTATGGCTCAAATCGCTTACTAGGTAGTCTCCACTATTAATCCTAGTTGGTTGGTCTACGCTTGCGTTTCGAAAAAGAAACACATAGAATGCAACAAGACACGGTGCAAAGCAGTCAAAAAGTATTGAGTGGTACGTAACATTTCAATTTTTCTTATAGGACTAGCAACAGGTTCCTAATTGAAAGTATATGCCCAGCAACAATAAGGTTCAATGATGTTCAAAGTTTTTATTTTTTTATTTTTTTTAACTAAATTCAAGCATACATCAAAAGACACACAAACACAACAACCAAACAAAACCACCCCCAAACTTAAGATCAACATTGTCCCCAATGTTGACTTTATCTTAGAAGTGGAACACCACATAACTCACGGCAAAAACAAAACAACACGCTAGGCAACAATACAGAATAAATTGATAAATAAAGAAAAGAATGAAAAAAACCCAATGTCCTATCGGTTGGATGACGGCGATGGAGTTCTGGAGCGCCTGCAAGAAAACTGCTGAATAGCTGTAGTTTCAATTCTGTCAATTTTGTTTCCCATGGTAGTCATCCAGCGTCCCAAATATACTATATGTTATTCCATGACATCCAAACGGGAGGTAATTCTAGCCTCCATAAGGTCCAACCGCCCTTCGAAGGATGCTTGCATTGTTGCTATGGCTGTCATCAAGCGATCGTCATGTGCAGGTGGAGCTTGGTGTTGCTCGTGATCCATGGGATCATGGTCCTGTTGACCTAAACCCTGCTCATGCGCCCTTTCTTCATCAGATCCCTGGGCGTCTGGCAACACAGTCCTCGCCTTGACTAATCGGTTATAAGTATGGTGGCCAAGAGGGACCTGTGGAGCATTCATCTGTCCTCCCACAACACTCACATTAATTCCTGCCATCTCACAGAAACGTTTGATCAAGCAGGGAAAAGGAAGGACTCCCTTTGTTAGAGTTGTTGAGTAGTGAATTTCACTGATGATAATTTGCCTAATGTCCAACGGCAACCCCCGCTGAATACTGAATAGAGTCTTGGCCACCAGCAAAGTAAAGGTAGTCCGATGTAATTTGGGTATGATGGAATGACAGCAAAAGATGTGCCACCATGCCATATGAGCTTTTAGCTCAGAGTGAAGCAGCTCCTGATCTTGGAACACCCATCGGCGGTAAGCTTCATCTACTCGCAATGATCCTGCCAAGTCCGAGTTATGTGGCTAGAAAAATTCATGGTTAACCTAAGTCAAACAGCTCGACCTCCAAGATGGGGTTTAAAGGCATTTGGTTCCGGCGGCTAATATTGCCTGTTCTCTGACACCTATCACATGAGTCGACAAAGCGCCGGGCGTCCTGAAAGATCGATGGCCAGTAGAAACCCGACTGAAGAACTTTTGCAGCCGTCTTCAAAACACTGAAGTGCCCTCCGCACTCCAAACTGTGGCAATGTAGGAGAATATCTCTGATGTCCATTTCTGGTACACATCTCCTGATTATACCATCCGAACAATACTTGAACAAGTATGGCTCCTCCCACATGAGTATTCCTGCCTGTCACGCGGGTGACCCGGGTTCGATCCCCGGCAACGGTGCCAAAAACTTGTTAAGCCTTTTGGGTACCCGCAAGTATATGGGGTCGGCACAAGTAATATAGAATAGTGAGTTATGATTATCGTTCCCGCGAGGATGATTGATAATTGAATACTGAAAATAACCACGCCTAATGCTATCTAGAACACTAATTCAAGATTTGTGATAAGCAACTGGTAACCTAAGCAATTATAAAACTATAACTATTATGTACTTCTTATCAGAAGTAAAAGGAACTAGAGAATTCGATTTCACCAACTAATCCTTATGATGTAAAATAACTATGCCTGGATGTTCAAGTCAACCACTGATGATCATGTTATATATTTATCCGAAATCCTCTCTCAAAGTAAATCGAACCTATTCAACATATACTAACACCCTATCTCTCGATGACTGTTAACTATATGAGAATGCAATGAACACAGAAACATATTGAATCACATAACTTACACCAATATATCTCTATTTGGTTCCTGAGTTATGGTATTGATTTATCGAACACGTTGTGAGCGTCTCCTCTCGGTACTTAACCCACAACAACAAGATATTGGATATTGGTGATCAAGCAATACACAATCAATAAAGCATTAAATCAACACTCAATTAAATAACTTAATTCACCCAAGCATGTATTAATCTTAATCATAATTCATAGTAAGATCCATCATCATCCCTAGCATAGAGAATTAGTTCATACTCAAGAAATCATAATGCATATTAAGTTTTATCACGAGTAACATCAATAACAAAAGACTAAGGAAAAGATTGTGATAGAAAAACTCTAAACGGCTGGACTCTCATCTGAACCCGATTTGATTGAGTTTCTCTATGCACAAATTCGACTCCTCCGAGTGATTGAAGTCGTCCGATGGTTAGTCTCCTAAGCCTTCTTCTCACTTCTTCTTCCTCATTCTTTCTCTCTTCCTTCTGTTTTTTTGATAATTCTAGATCCCCTCTTCTCAAAATCCCATTTTCCTTTTATACTGACAGCTAGGGTTGCCACTTACATATTACTCGCGACTTGGCAACTCGCGGGCCAAGTTGCGAGTCAACTCGCGTGTGCCTTGGCCCTGTCTGGAATTTTGCCTTCGCGACTTGACTCGCGAGTCAAGTCGCGTATGTCTCGGTCTCTGACTGTCTTGATTTTCATTGCGACTTGCCCAACTCGCGAGTAAGTTGTGAGGCAAGTCGCGTGTGTCTCGGTCTGTTGCTGCGCTGATGGTTATTGCTACTGGCCCAACTCACGAGTAATTTGCGAGGCAAGTCACGTGTGCCTCAGTCTAATGCTGCGCTGATGGTCATCGCGACTTTACCAACGCGCGAGTAAGTTGCGAGGCAAGTCACGTGTGTCTCGGTCTGATTGCTGGGATTTTGCCCTCTCGAGTTGGGCAAGTTGCGACCGCAACTCGCGAGTCTTCTCTAGAAGAGCTGAAATACATCATTCGAACTGCGTCAAGCATCGCATAGATGTTCACAACGCATTTTTGACTGAGATCAACTAAAATCACCAACGAAACCTAGCAAACCTGCACACTCAATAAAACCATCAAATACCTCCCATAATTGCCCTAAATTGGACAAATGCAAGGATGAATGAGGCTCAATTTCCGGCTAGAAATGGTGCCAACAAGTAGCTAAATTCTCTTTTTGCTAAGGTGAAGGGTGAAGCTCTTAGTATGTGAATAAAGATTTATTTAACTCTTAACATGATCTTAAAGTTTATATTCATTTGTGTAAATTTATCTACATGTGTTATATTACTTTTCTTATTGAATTGAATTGAATTTTCACCTCTTACTCTTATGTGAAGTGGGGATCTTGACTTGTTGTAGACAATTCTTGGCATAATGAATACTTGAATCCGTCTAGAACCGTATGGTTATACCTGCACCTCTAGCAAAGGATTCTTGATTCATTGTAGACAAATAACATCATAAATACTTGAATCCGTCTAGAACCGCATGGTTATACCTGCATCTGGCAAAGGATTCTTGATTTATGGTAGTTGATTGGTACAATAAGTACTTGAACCCATTTAACATAAGAAGTGTAGAGTATCCATTGTAATATAACTAAAAGAAAAGAAATATAACTTGATAGATGTGTAAAGAAATTAAATGGTCTAACTTCCAATTGGAACCTCCTTTGTGTGTGGATTCCAATTGAGTGATAAAAAATAGTTAAATATAACTTAAACCATATACCAAGAGTGGAAACTCTAACCTTAGCACATTTTTATTTGATTTATTTCACCATTATTCGTGCTTTCATTCCATAATATTTTCTTTAGATCATAATCTAGGCCAAAACTCAGCATATTTGGCCATACCAAAGTTGTAGCATATCCAACATGGTAAATAGATTTAGAGGTAACCAATTATTTCATAGCTGACCTGAACAACCTAGCTATTAGCACATAAGACAAAAGGAAATATAAGCTTTCACTGGGAAATGATAATCAACTCTCTATTCATAAAGTTGGTAAAATTTTTGTCCATCCGCAGACATCACTTACTCATAATTTTTGCTAAAAAAATAATTTTTTTGTTTGACATTACTAAAAATCTCTTGAGCATTCCTAGAATCACAACTGATAACAGCTTGACAATTAAGTTTTCCGAAAGTTCTTGAATTTTAAGAATAAGCATATAATTAGGAAGACTTTGCTCAAAGGAACTCAAGGATTGTCAATACATGCAGTCTAAGCCTTGAGCCAAATGTTGTAGTCCTCAAAAATCGCTCGGGGACACGGGGCACTACAACCTGCAAAGACAGAACGCACGTGACCCGCAGGACGTCTGGGAAACCGGGGTGGTGCCGGCCAAAGTCACTCCGACGGTCAAGTTAGCAAGTGCTAATAAATATGTATGCTTGTAAATAGTGATGAATGAAGGATGCTTCCTGTATTGTTTGTGATTGAGGCCTCCTCGATCAGAGGAGGTGTGAGGTCGGAGGGTAATCGAAGAAGATGAACAATGGCCGGAGGGTGTGGTTTTAGTATTGGTAGCCTTTTGGATCTCTGTTTCTCGGTCCCTCTTCCATGAGGGATTTATCCTTTTCTTTATAGGGGACTCACGCTTATACCTTTTGAGGGATTTATCCTTCTCTTTATGTGGATCCTTCTTTTGATCTGGCCGTTATCGAATGTCATTATGGTTTTGTAGGACCTATTTTAAAGTAGATCATGATTTGGTCCCCTAAGTGTCAAAAGAGATTTTATGTCGTGCGACATGTAGGCTTGTCAATTCGGACAATCATGATTACGTGTCGTATGATGTGTTGGTTGGATGTCGACATGAGATCACTATATCGTGCTACGTTGGGGTTCTTCCAGGCGTGGACACTGAGTTATCTCCCTTGATGCTACTTGGATGCGTGGGACATGTAGCGCACGTCGTACTACATGAGAGTGCTTCATGTCGAGTGTATGTTGTACTACTTTAAGGTCTTTGTACTGGTCCAGCATCGTACTACATGAGAATGCTTCATGTCGAGTGTATGTCGTGAGACACTAAGGTCTCCGTACTGGTCCAGCGTCGTACTACATGAGAGTGCTTCATGTCGAGTGTATGTCGTGCTACATGAAGGTCTTTGTACTGGTCCAGCGTCGTACTACATGAGGGTGCTTCATGTCGAGTGTATGTCGTGCTACATGAAGATCTTTGTACTGGTCCAGCGTCGTACTACATGAGAGTGCTTCATGTCGAGTGTATGTCGTGCTACATGAAGGACTTTGTACTGGTCCAGCGTCGTACTACATGAGGATGTAGTCCCACTTTTGGCTCTGGGCTTTGTCTTTGGGACATACTTTGGGCCAGACATATTTTGGCTACTATAAATGTTAATCCTCTAGCATTCTTAAATTTCTCAAGTCAATCTCAAAATCTGTCACTCTTGCTGCAAAGAATTTCTACTTTGTCAACTCTTGGTTGTTCTTCCAATTAGTATTTTGTAAACAATAAGTTTGATGTTGCTTTAGTTGCTAAGACAAACATTAATCTCTAGCATGCAAAGTTTGGACATCCTTTTTTTGTTATGTAGAAAAGGTGTTAAATGTTGGCTCTATTTCGTGATAAAAAATGGGCCTCTATCTTTACCTATCTTTACCTACTTTTGTTCCATTACAGGGGAATTATCTGTTGTTTTTGATGTTTTACTCTAGCGTGTAGGTAAACAGGTTTTGTGCTTAATTGAAGAGTTTTGGTGGAATAAATTGAAGATTTGAAGAATTGTTAGTGCACAGTTGTCATGTTTCGAAGGCCGTCATGAATTCCATAGAATGAACTGGGTTGCAAGCCTTATATTTCTAGAAAATTTTACGGTTCATGATTTTGAATTTTTTAGAGGAAGTTATGTTCATTTTTGCATTAGTACACAGTCTCACGACTTGACCCGCGACCTGGGTCGCGACTTGTGCAAATGAAGGGTCTAGGGTTTGAGACAGAGAGTGAGTTAATCAAGTTTGAGAGCTTGAGAGTCTATTTTTATCTTTCTATTTTGTAGGGCTCTCTATTTCTCACATCTATGTTTTCCAAAATGCAAGGGTCCTATTTATAGAAGGCTCAAGATTTCACTTAGAAATTTCCTGATGAAACCGTTAGCATGACTCGCTGGCATACGATCGCGTATTGAAACCAGTGACAACCCACTATGAAAAATTGCTAGCGTATGGTCACGCTTTTGTCTGATACAACCAGTGGCAAATAGCTAGCGACAACTTGTCGGTGTTTGGTAGCACCTTTTGTCATGGGTTGAAACCGGTAACAGCCCGCTAGTATTTGTTAGCACCTTGCCTGACGTACTAGCAACAACACACGTCTCTCTCTGACGATCACATGATTGCTTCACAAGGTTGCAAGATGCATATGAAGCACCTGCGTTCCAACCTTGATAGCAATCCAAAATTATGATCCAAACTAGGAACTCCCTGGAATGGAACCGTGAGTATGAGTATTACGAAATAAGGTCGCGAGTTAATCTAGGAACTCCCTAGAAAGTGCTTACGATCAACAATCTGCAACCATTAGGTCGTGTCATGCCATTGCGTGACAGGACCAGAAGCAACTAGTCTGAAACTGCGAGGCAACTCATGATTATTGGATCGGGTCATAAGGTCACGGCAGATAACCAGAACACTAGGGTAAAACTGTGAATAGCGACCGTGAGCATACCATCGCACTGTAAGATCATGAGACACAAATAGTAAGCAACTGCAGGAACAGTAACCAGAACCTACGAGCCCACCATCACACATTTGGTCGCGAGAGAGGAAACCAAAGAGTTTCTTAAGGTGGCTTACTTTAACGTGCTTACAAAAGCACGAGTTTTTTAAAGACTCAAGCACAGACCTTAACATACTTGCAAAAGTAAAGAGTCCAAAGGCGCAAGCACGTACAACACAAACATGCAAACATAAGAATATGGAACTAGTTTATATCCAACTAAGTTATGGAGGAGCACATATGTATGAAATCTATGTGTGTGCTTTAAATTGTGTATAATAATGTAGGGACAAAAATATGTAGAAAGAGTATTTTCTGCTATGAATATTGTGAAGATTAAACTATGTAATCAAATGGGAGATGCGTAGTTGAATGATACCTTGCTTATGTATTAGAAGATAGATGTTTTCGACAAAATTGATTGGGAGACTGTTATAATATGATTTTAAAATATGACGCCCTATCAAGGAAAATTGTAACTTCGTATAATTTATATTGCTTTATCTTTCTAGTTTTTCTTTCTTTTTTAGTGTAAAACTATTTAATTTATCTTGATTAGGTGTTTTATTTATTCTATTTTATCTAAACTTCCCGTTGCCATCATTTTCATATAAAAACCTCAATAAATCCCTCGGGCTACTGCATATATACCAACCCATTCAACTCACCATTTAGAAATCCATAATTAATATCAACCTGTTGGATCTCCCAATTGTAGGTAACAACAAGACTGAAAATGATTCTACTGGTTGAAGGCTTAATAACCGGACTAAAGGTATCAAATAAATCAACACCTTTGATAAATTGATATGAGAAGATAATTGATGAATCAATCAACATAAAATCAAGCAAAGCTTGATGACACCATTAGAGAAGCTCGAGCGAAAATGACATTTTGTATTGTATTATATTCAACAACCATTCTGTTACAAGAGCTAGCAATATATATATATATATATATATATATATATATATATATATGCACAGGTGACTCACATCATGCATCAAGCATGATACAATACAGCTCATCAGAAATCTGGAAAGAATATAAACTAATAACGGATAATTCTAACTAAATCTTCCACGTCACTAACGCTCTTCAATCTAACCATTTTCATAATCAATATGATAAGACTGACCAATCAATGGTACTGGCTTGCCATGCACATAATCATCCTACAAATAGTGATAAGCAGAGTATTGTTATGCATGTTATGTTCCAGCACCTAAGGCACCTAAAGCAGCCTCTGCCTTAATAGCCCCCCACAAACTGAACTTGGGAGAGGAAACAAGGCTCATTTTGGATCGAAGGAACTCAAAACAAGGTTGAGACAAGGACTTAGTAAAGATGTCTGCGCGTTGAAGGTCAATAGGCACATACTGCACTTTGAGCTGCCCGCGACTGACTTTTTCACGAACAAAATGGACATCGATTTCAATGTGATTGGTCCTTGCATGGAACAGAGGATTGTAAGCCAAGGAACCCGCATTAGTGTTGTCACACCAAATAAGTAGTGGAACAGTAACAACAACACCAAGTTCAATAAGCAAGGAGAGTAACCACAACAATTCAGAGGCAGCCTGTGATAATGCATGGTACTCAGCATCAGTGCTTGATTTAGCCCCTACCTTTTGCTTCCTTGAGCTCTAAAAAATCAAGTTAGGTTAAAGATAAACACAGCATCCACTGGTGGAGCGCCTGTCATCCAAGGAAGATCCCCAGTCCGCATCAGCATAAGCAGCAACATAAAGAGAAGAAGCAGGCTGAAAGTGTAAGCCAAGAAACAGTGTCCCTTTCAAATATCGAAGGATCCTCTTGCAAGCTACCCATTGAACATATGTAGGAATGGAAAGGAACTAACTAAGCTTATTTACAGCATAAGCAATGTCAGGATAGATATGAGTGAGATATTGTAATGCTCCAATAGTACTACAAAACAATGTGGGATCAAGAAAAGGAGAACCAGTGGAAAGGGACAACTGAATACTAGGACACATAGGAGTACTACAAGGCTTAGATGGCTGCAACTGTGTCTTGATTAATATGTCTAAAATGTACTTAGTCTGTGCCAAGAACAGCCCATCAGAATTTCTAAAGGCTTTGAAGCCTAAGAAATAGTTCACAGGTCCAAGCACTTTCAAAGCAAAGGCAGAGTTGAGGGTGGTAATTGTATGCTGAATTAAGGAGGGACAACTGCCAGTTATCAAGATATCATCCACATAAATAAGCAAATAGATGACATGATGCTTCACCTTTCGAATGAACAAGGATACATCAGATTGAGCATTAACAAAATCCCATCCTAGCAAGGCCGATTTGAGCTCGTGAAACCATGCTCTTGGTGCTTGCTTAAGACCATAAAGGGCCTTATTGAGTTTGCAAACAAATTGAGGATGTTGAGCACTAACAAATCCCTTTGGCTACTGCATAAACACAACCTCACTCAAATCTCCATTTAAAAACACATTGTTGATATCTACTTGTTGGATGGCCTAATTGTATGTGACTGCTAAGCCGAAAATAATTCAAATTGTTGATGGCTTAATCACCGGACTAAAGGTTTCAAAGAAATTAATTCCTTAACTTTGGTGAAACCCCTTAGCCACAAGTCTAGCTTTATATTTTTACATACTCCCATCTGAATTATATTAGAAGAGTAGAGAACTAGAGTCCAAGTGTTGGCGTTCATGAGAGAATTGTACTCATCTTGCATTGCAGCCTTCCATTTAACATTTTGAAGAGAATCTCTAACCCTGCTAGGTTCAGTTTTTACTAACAAGCTGAGAAGAGGGGTGCACAAAGCATAATATGTTTTAGGCTTGAACACCCCCACCTTGGACCGTGTAACCATTGAATAAGTGTTAACAGGAGTAGCTTCAGAAGAAAGAACATATGAAACTGCTGTAGGTAGGGAAATATGCCACTCTGGAAAAGCAGTAGGCCTCACAGCAGAAACAACATCAACAAGATGAGAACCAGATGGAGCAGTAGTACTCTTATGAGAATGCAAAGTTGAAATATTATGATGATCATGCAATAAAGGACTAGGAGAAGGAGAATGAGATGCAAGAGCTGGAGATATAGCATGTAAAATAGAAACTGGCAGGTTAGGACCAGTTGATGAAACAGTAGGAGAAGAGGAAGTAAACAATGATTTGAATGGAAAATCAAATTCATTGAATATAACATTTCTAGAAATATATATTCTCCCTGAAGAATGAGAACATTTGTAACCTTTGTGAAAGATGTTATAGCCAATAAAAACACATTTAGATGTATGGAAATCAAACTTTTGAGATTTGAAATGCCTAAGATAAGGAAAGCATGCACAGCCAAAAGGTTTTAGATATTGATAGTTGGGTTTTTTGAGATAAATCATCTCATATGGAGTTTTAAGATGCAACATAGAAGAATGAAGATTATTAATAAAAAGGGCCGCTGTTTGAAAGGCTTCTGACCAGAATTTCAAGGGAATATTAGCATAAGCAAGAAGAGTGAGTCCAGTCTCAACTAATGTCTGTGTTTACGCTTGGCTACCCCATTTTGTTGATGGGAATAAAGGTAGGAAAATCTAATAAGGATACCACTGTTTCGGAGATGAGAAATAAAGGGTTTGTACTCCCCTACCATATCAGCGTGGACACACTTTAATTGACCATTAAATTGAACTTGAATCATCTTTTGAAATTGAACAAAGATGCCAAATGCTTCAGACTTAAGCTTCAAGAGATAAAGCCAAGTAAATCTGCTACAGGAGACTATAAAAGAGATGTAATACCTATGACCTTCACTAGATAGCATGGGAGCTGGTCCCCAATTATCAGAATGCACTAACTCAAAGGGCTTAGAAGCAACAGTTTGAGAGGCAAGATATGGCAACTGATGCAGTTTGACAAATTTGCAAGACTCACAGAAATTAAGATTAGCAACATTGTAAGGAAAATGTAAACCATTCATCACACATTTTAGAATAGAAGTAGAAGGATGTCCAAGCTTATTATATTATGCCACAAGTTTGCAACAACATCAGCATAATTTTTTGAGCCTAAACAAGCTGTAAATTATGATGAATTATTACAACTATCAAAAACAGAAATTGACAAATGAACAGGTATTTGACCACTTAATATTTCATGCTTTTTGAGAGTCGGTGATGGACTAAGTTCAAGTTGATACAGACCATCCCTAAGTTGACCTTAAAGGAGCATCTTCCTCGAACCCTTGTCCTTTACCACAAAAGGATTATCATAAAATTCAGCACATGTATTGTTGTCTTTAGTAAATTTTGAGATGCTCAAGAGATTCTTAGTTATATTTGGCACATGCAATATATCTCTAAGCTATAAAAGTCTAGCTGGTTGAGTATGAGAGTTGATGAAAGTGTTACCAATACGAGAGATGGGAAGTTGCTGCCCATTTCCAACCGTGGGTCTGTCAGTTCTATTGTATTATGATTTCAGGGACAAATTGCCAAGGTTTGAGGTAATATGATTTGTGGCTCCACTATCCATGTACCATGATCGATCCTGCACAGTATCAAGTGAAACAAAATATGATGTGGACTGATTAAAGTGAGCCTGTGGTTGCTACTGAACAGGGTTGAAACTTGTGTGCTGCTGCGGATAATGTTGAGTTTGGCCTGAACTCTACTGATTGTAGTGGCTATTTTGATTGTTGTTTTGATTAAAACCAGTCCAACCTTGATCAAAATGCTTATAGCATTGTAATGCTCCATGTCCTATTTTTCCACACACTTGACAACTAATTCTATTGTTGCTCCACCTACCATTTCTGCCACTACCTCTAGAGTTGTTAGAACCTCTTCCATTTGAGTTGTTACCTCCTCTAGAATTGTTACCACTATTTTGTGTGGCAAAATTAGCAGTAGCATTATGAACTTCAACTTGTGACACAACATTCAATTGATCAATCCTTTGTTCATGAACCATTAATAGGTATTGCACTTATTGTATAGAAATAGACTTGTGTGGTGAAGACACTAGAACAACAACCGGGTCATACACATGCCCCAAACCATTCATACCACTAATCACCAAATCATACTCAGTAACTGGTTGTCCAGCTGCTCTTAAAGCATCACCAAAGGTTTTGATTTTCAGAAAATAGTCACTAATAGAAAGATAACCTTTCTTTGTATTTTGAAGTTGTTGTTTTAATTGAAGCACTCTAGCCATAGATTTTTGCGAATAAAGTTTGTCTAATGTATCCTAAGCTTCAAAAGATGTAACACACTCAGTTACCTGACCTATTATCTCTGGACTGATTGTTGAAAACAACCATCCAAGGAGCAACTGATATGCTCTTCTCTAGGTTGAATATACTGGATTGATCACTTTTTGTCATTCTCCTCCATCAGCGATCAAGCTTTCCACAAACTTCGGTGGACAAATCTTCAGGCCAAAAAGTCGAGCTCCAAACCTCTTATGGTAGGAAGAACTTGAGCCTTCCAGTACATATAGTTGCTGAAGTTAAGTTTGATACTGTTATGAAAGTTGAGAGTCTTGGCCAAGGTTAACAGATCTATTGGCGGAACTGAGATCTGAGATAGAAGAGGATTTTGTTGTTGATGAAGGGGATCAACGAAGCTTGAAGATCCATAATCCATAACAGTTAGTCTACTTGAGCTCTGATACCATGATAAACTGATATGAGAAGATAATTGATGAATCAATCAACATAAATCAAGCAAAGCTTGATGACTCCATTAGAGAAGCATGAGAGAAAATGACGTTATGTATTGTATTATATTCAACAACCATTCTGTTACAAGAGCCAGCACAATATATATATATATATATATATATATATATATATGCACAGGTGGCTCACATCATGCATCAAGCATGATACAATACAACTCATCAAAAATCTGGAAAGAATATAAACTAATAACTGATAATTCTAAGTAACTCTTCCACGTCACTAACTCTCTTCAATCTAACCATTTTCATAATCAGTATGATAAGATTGACCAATCAATGGTACTAGCTTTCCATGCACATAATCATCTTGCAAAGACTGATAAGCAAAGTATTGTTGTGCATGCTGTGTTCCAGCACCTAAGGCACTTAAGGAAGCTAAAGCAGCCTCTGCCTTGACAACCTTGACTTTGATGAAATCCTTTAGCTACAAGCCTTGCCTTATACTTCAACACACTCCCATCAGGATTATACTTGATCTTAATCACCCATTTGTTTCCAATAATGTGCATATGAGGTGTAAATGGAACAAGGGACCAAGTATTATTAGTCTGCAAAGCATTAAACTCATCCTTCATGGCTGCCAACTATTTAACATTTTGAATAGCATCTTCACCGTTTGAGGTTCAGTTTCAGCAACCATACTGAGAGGAGATTGACATAAGCCTGAGAAGGTTTTTGGCTTAAATTCCCTGCCTTGGATCGAGTTACCATAGAGTAAGCATTGACAGGTGCTGCAAGAATATCTGATGTAGGCAGAGAAATGTGCCACTTTGGAGAAGGAAGATTATGCTCAAGCACAGGGAAAGAAGAAGTTGAATCAGAACATAAAGAGCCACTCACATATGCATGCATAGCTGAATTATTAAGATGATCATGCGATTTAGAACAAGGAGATGCAGGACCATTAAGAGAGGCAGGAACAGAACGGCACCAGATTGACAAACAGGGGACACAGAATGAAGAATAGAAACAGGAGAAGAATGTGAGGAAATTGATCAGCAGAGCTTATGGATCCAGAATCCATGACGATTAGTCGATCAGTTCTGATACCATGTAAAACTCAGTGTTTGATAAAAGAAGCAAACTATTTGACAAAATGCTAAAGAGAAAACCTAGCAATTCTATAAAACTCCATTGACAAGTATTGAGAGAACTTCTTTGTATATTATATTCTCTGTGTTAACTAAACTAATACAAAGATCTGGAAATACAAATATATACGTCATCTCCATGCATTGTGCATTATCATTAAACCAAAATCCAAGCAATAACTAACTATCAACAATCATACTGATAACAACCAGCTATTGAAGGATCATGAATTGGATATAGTAAACACATCTTATCTTTGGTGAGTTGAGCTGCTAATGTGTACTGAGCTGCGTGACAATGAGCAGCGGTATTGTAGCTTGTCTAACAAGTTAATTTATTCAATAATGTATTTATGCTTGCTGAATACACATACTTGATCAGCCGCTCCAAAGTTACAAAAATATGTAATTGATTATAACACAATCCATAAGCTAAATTATAACCAAATAACAAAATAACATTCAACAAGCTAAATTAATAGTTTTACCAAATTCCTATCCAAAAACATGTTTCTGTGAAGCACAATTTCCTCAACTCTCAAAACAATCAACACAATAGCATAATACCAAAGTTCTTGAATTGTTTCTTTAAAAGTTTTGTTGCAACGTCTTCATGACAGAGCTCCAGTTCTCTTTATCATGGCCAAACCCACCATATGTTGCACTCCAGTCTCCTGTAAATATCACAATACAAGATAATGTTCTGTCAAATTCAAGAAAATCAATTCATTTGAAATGAAGAGTACAGATAGCAGTCCAGCAAATACATACACGACCCACCATTTCAGAACTGTTTTTTCAGCCTTTCCAGCAAGTCACAAGGTCATAAGCTATACATCCTTTTACATTACAAGAAATACAAATTTTAAAGTACTTAATTCTCTACATAATTGTATTTGTCACCTTTCGGAACCATTTAATTTCTTTCTTGAATATTATTAAGGCTTCAAACCAGATAGTCTTATAATCCAAAACATTAGTCTACTAGGTTGTGACATCCGTTAATATTAATATTCTTCTATTGTCTTTTATCTTTTTAGTGTTGGATTCATACCATCTTTTTTTATCTTAACATATGTTCAATCTCTAACACTCACTTTCTCGTATGACGTTGGTCAAAGAATCTTATATTAGGATCAGGTGTTATATATGTCACAACTGAAAATATATATATACGGATGTCACAAATCAATTGACTAGTATTATGGAAATTTAACAAATTGATGTCAGCCAAAATGTTAATCATTAATTAATACATGAAAGTAAATTATCAATCATGGTAGTAAAAACATTTTTTTTTTCTTTTTAATCCTATATACGTGACCACTTTATAAAAGCAGATCAGGTCTTTTTAGATTGAACCTGCCTTTGGACTCGAGCCATGATTACTCAGTTACCCTAAATCTTTAGTAAACAAATGTCATTATCAATAAAATAATAAAAATCCCATCACATACCTTGTCCAGCACCACAATTTTAGTTCTTCCACCAACATTGTTACGATACAAAATGAATTTCTCCTGAAAAAATTATAACCAAACAATATATGAGTCAAACTTTAATGGAATTTGAAATAAATTTGTGCTGCTTAGAAAATATTTTACACGGAAGTAATATTACACATCAAATAGATAAAAGACACATACCTCAGGAAAGTTCAGTGATATTTTGAGTGCATATTTCAAATGGAAGAACCCTTGAAGCATACGCAATGTATCCAAAATGTATGTTTGCTTCTTATGATCATCAGCTTTTTGACAAGGTGCGGACAAATAAATTTCCATCTTTTCAAGTGTCGGGCAATCATCCATATCCAACACAGCTGAAGGATCCATCTCGCTCAAGTTTAAGAATTTAAGTGTAGGTGTACTAATCACGACCTTCTCATAGCCATTCTTTGTCAAGAATATGAGATTTGAAATCATCAATCTACCAAGCCGCGGAGCAGATATGTTTAAAGTAGATGGCACCCAACATTTTATTAAGGATAGGTTCTCCAGCATCAAACAACTTGAGAAGTAATCACAATCATTAGGTAACCAAACCTCAGTAAGTTCCAAAGTAGTCAAAAATGTCAAGCCAGACAAGTTGGGTAGATCATGACTTGTGGAAGGACCCAATTTGAGAGTCCTTAGAGTTTGACATTGGAAGAAGCTTGGAGGAAAAGTAGTGAGATTTGTATCAAACTCTTCCACACTTTTCGATAAGGCATAGCTTGAAATTTTTCTTACAAGAGCCTGACTCTTGGCACCTCTTAGATGAAACCGCAGTGCATTGAGGTTTAAAGGCTTGCGACGTTGTAAGACATCAAGAACAAATTTTTTGAAAGTAGTGATTTTATTTTGTCTGCACTCAAGGTTGAGATTGTGGATATCAGTCCAATGATACCTCCATTTTTTGGACAAGACAGAAGTTTGAAATGCGCATTTGGTATCCACAAAGGAGAGGATGTGATGAATTATATGGTTTGGGAGGTTGCTAAGTCGATCAATATCCATTTGATTACTGATTTCTGCTTCCTTTTCTGCAAACATTTCTTCTAGTATGATGCCCAATTGATTGATGTCAGAAGAAAACAGTAGCCTCTCCTTCCCGGTCTCCTAAAAATAGCATAGCACAAGAACACGATATCAAAGAAGATAAAAAAATACAATAAAATACTTGGAATCTATCTAGAAATTAAAAACAAAATTAAAGGAAAAAGAGATAAAAGTCCAAATTTTCACTAGTTTTGTGAAGATTCAACTAAAATTCAACAAACATACAAGATTCAACTATAATTCAGCTAAAAGTCTTATATGTCACAGTCTTTAAGTTGCGTATAGAAGAAATAAAAATGAAAAATATGCTTGTTATTTCCATCAAAGCATTTCTTCAAAATAAAGTTGTAAAAAAGTTCATCCAAAAATTAAACCTACAATGCATCAGCCTTTATGTACTGAAGGCCGAGTCAGCAATCCTAACAAACTATTTCCTACAATCAAGCTCTACCAATCATCCATAACAAACTTTGTCCAGCTCAGCATAATTTGTTATTAACTGAAAATACTTACCTAACTAACTATGTCAACTTACTATCAAATCTGTTATCCACCACAGAACCTTCCATCCTTTCATAAACTGATGAAGCGGAAGCTAGAAGAATATAAAATTCTTAAACAGTAACCAAATGTTATCAGAAGAGAATACTGAATTTTATTAATGATAAAACTGATGCTTAACAAGTACTAGTCGAAGCTTATTTATACTGATCCTAAACATTCAAGATAAAAGCAAACTCTGTAGAGATAAACAAAATCTTACGGATAAAATAAATCCTAAACGAATCAGTAATGCCTAAAAAATAATAACAGGAAATGATAATGACAATAAATTATTGAAGATTATCAAACAGATCATAAACCATCCTTGATATCACTTGATTCTCTTCTCTATCGAAGCTTGTTGAACAAGCAAGCAGGGTAGTGAAGTTCATAGCTTTACTATGAGTTTTGGTGGTCTTGAGTTAGTATGCAGGTTTGAGCTGGAGGTGGAGCTGGATTCATCTTGTTGTTGCTGATGAAGATTTCTTACTCTAACATATCCATTTTTAACTCCAAACTATATAATTGTGTACATACGATATTTTCAAACTTTTAACTAAAAAGTTGAAAACAAAAATTTATTATTGTCCATTATTTTCAACACACAGTTTTCCATCTAAACAACTATTTTAGCCATTTTACAAGATAATTACACGGTTTTCAAATTTAATACACCATTTTTTAATATATACTACTGAATGCATTTTTATTTTTAAAATATGATTTTCATTTTTAATATACTAAAAAGTTGAAAAGTGTTTGATGTAGGATCTCACAAAGAGAGATCTGTACGCATGAGAGAGAGCTTCAATGGAGTTGAAGAAATCTGTTGGTCATTGAATAATAAATGGCTCATGCATTTCACATGAGTTACAAATATGTAGGAAGAATTCTGACCAAAATAACTGCCTCTAACAATGTTTATGAGAAAATGCTCTTACCTAATTGTAGGTACTATTTTATTTATATATTTATTTTTGTTCAAGAAACCACATATAAGATGTCAAATAATTGATCATCAGTTTGGTCAACAACCTTCATTAGGTCCAATAGATCTAAACCGAAATAAATCGAATCGAATCGAGTAGAATCGGTTCGGTTCGGTTCAATTCGGTTCACAACTTCAATTCGGTTCAATTTGATTTCAATTTTTAAAAAAAATTTAATTCGGTTCGGTTCGTTTTTACCCGAAACTAAACGAAATTGAAACATGTGCACCCCTAAACCTTTAGCAATTGAAAGTGCAATCTTTTTGTAAAGCAAGCTTTGTTCCAGTCCAGTGTTTGTCTAAATAAAAGAAATAAGCACAACACTCTAAGATCTTTGAAAAGCTGAACTAAGAGCAATTGAGGAATCAATTCTTTTTTTTTTTTTTTAGGTTTTATATAAATGGTTCCGAGTCAAAACAGGTTTTGATGACACGAAATAAATTCGGTTTTTAAATTTTAAAACTGATTTGACCCGAACCGAACTACACCTTTCGATTCGATTCTGATTATGTTCGGTTCCAATTTTGGTGCGCACCCTTAATTACCATTAATACATGATCAAGATATTTGGATTTCTTAAAGTCTATATTTATTTAGGTATAAATTTAGATCTATCTAGCATAGTTGTCTTGTTTCAGAACTCTTATTTTATAAAATCTGCTAGTTACAAGGTCACAAACTAAATCTAGTTAATGTACAAAAAATATAAATTTAAAAAAAAAACATTTGTTTCAGCACCGAAAAATTGTTATGGAAACTGCTAGTGCTGCTACATCAAAGCCTAATACAGAGCATTATGTCACCATGCTAGCATATCCAATCAAGCATCAAATGTTAATTTTTGATCAACCAAACGATCAACGGTTCTTAGGAGATTAGTTGTGTGGTAATTTGGTCAGTAGTGTGACTTATTAGTTAGTATGATGTAGCAGTATCATTGGATACCCATGATTACAGAAGAGTTAGTTATTATTATAAATATTAGACTTTGGATCTGATTTGTAGGAATCTTCTTGATTGTCTTTTCTTTTAAGATTTCTTGATCTCTGATAGATGAAAAATGGTTTTTAATAGTGAATGGAAGAATTAGTGTATGGTAGGAAAAGTTATTTAATGGTAGGAAAGGTTATTCTGCCTGAGATAAGTCCAAGGTGGCCTTTTGTCCGTCTCTACTAATCCTCATCCCCAGAATCTATTTTGCTTAACCTAAATCTTTCATCTCGAATTCGGTGGACAATTGCTTCTTCAATTTGTTGATCTCTTGCAAATATGTACCAGCCACTAACATATCATCAACATAATGTAGGAGAATTATATACCCGGAGCTAACTCTTTTGGAGTAATATCAATGGTCTGCATTGCAACTGAAGAACTCATTCTCTTACATGAAGCCATCGAACATTTTATACCATTGCCTCGGAGCTTGTTTCAACCCATACAGGCTCTTGGTTAACTTGAACGCCAAGTCTTCATCTCCTGTCACTGCGAAACCTTCAGGTTACTGCATATATATCTCTTCCTCCAGATCCCTATGAAGAAAAGTTATTTTTACATCTAGCTGCTCTTATCCTTCTGCTGCCACTAGACTCAATACAATTGAATGGTTTCCAATTTCACAATAGGAGAGAAAATGTCAGTGTAATCAATGCCTTTATTCTGCTGAAAGCTCTTGATCACTAATATTGCCTGACATCTCATGGAACCATCATGTTCATGTTTGATGCAGTATACCCACTTGTTCTGAAGTGCTTTCTTACCTGCTGGTAATTGTGCTAACTTTCAAGTTTGATTTGATATATGGGACTTCATCTCATCCTTTATCGTAAGCTCCCACTTGTTGGCATCACCGACCTGGCAAGCCTCACGATAGCTTTCAGGTTCGCCCCCATCCAAAAGGAAAAGGCAATTAAGACACTTTCTGTTTGGAGCCGACTGTGCTTGGATATTCTCAATGTAGTGTCTTAAACATGTTCAATATTTTCATCTGCATGACTTGTGCCACAACCTCCTAGTGCGACCCATAGGTTACATCGCTCACCGGTTTCTGCCTGTTTTTCCACATAACCTGCGGCACTAGCATAGAGTCACGCGACGCTGGTTATGCCACTCATTGGTTTGAAAAAGAATAAACGCAAGACAATAACTTTTGCGTAATTCGAAAAAACTTTCCTACATCCAAAGAGCGGACCTGCATTTAATCCACCATAAAAAACTGAAAAATTTGATGGAACCATCGTGTTCATGTTTTTCCACGTAAATTTGATGGACCTGGCAAGCCTCACGATAGCTTTCAGGTTCGCCCTCATCCAAAAGGAAAGGCAATTAAGATACTTTCTGGTTGGAACCGACTGTGCTTGGATATTCTCAATGCAGTGTCTTAAACATGTTCAATATTTTCATCTGCATGACCTGTGGCGCGACCTCCTAGTGTGACTCGTAGGTTACACCGCTCACCGGTTTCTACCTGTTTTTCCACGTAACCTGCGCCACTCATTGGTTTGAAAAAGAATAAACACGAGACAAGAAATTTTACGTAGTTTGAAAAAACTTTCCTACATCCAAGGAGCGGACCTGCAATTAATCCACCATAAAAAACTTTCCTACATTCACGGAGCGGACCTGCACTTAATCCACCATACCAAAAAGATTACAATCACTTTATGTTTCTCTTCTTTCTCTCTCTATTGCTTTGGATTGTTATATCACATAACACTCAATTACATTAAGCTTATTTATGATTAATTAGGGATAGGGTTGACCTAAACAAGAACTAGTTTGATTAGGAAACAAATTCTTCCTAAACTGGTTATTCTGCTCGAATCAGGAGATGCGTACGACCTGTGGCATGATATCTTGGTCGCTCGACCTCCCGGTCGCTCCACTTACTATCAAAGATGCCTCCTTCTGTTCGCGCATTATGTAGTTTGCGCGACCTAACGCGGTGACCTCCTAGTAAGTTGCGCAGCTTACTGCCTTAACGCAGCCGAATCTGATTTATGATTCAGTCTTCATAACCCAACAAGAGGTTAGTTGTATGGTAAGATGGTCTCTAGTGTTAGTTGATTAGTTAGTATGATGTGGCAATAAGAGAGTTAGTTATTAGTTTGACATCCGAAAAGCGTGTGATTTGTGTATAAATATCAGACTATTTGATTTGTAGTGTGAAAAAGTGTATCGTATTCACTGATAATAGAAGCTTGAAAAGTCCTCTCCAATGGAGTTTTAGCTCATATATAGTATAATTCTCCATTAAAGTTGTTTACTGATTTAAGTTTGTTCTCTTCACATTTCAAAAATATTAAAAAACAAAATCACAAAAAGGCAACCAGAGTACGTAATTAAATCAAGGTTACAAAATTGATTCATAACAAAGATGCAAATAATAATTGGATCATAAAATCAAGTTTTTAACTTGAGCATACCAATATATTTTTTTCTTTTCCTCTCGTTCCTTCTCTGAAGCAACAAGAGCGTGAAAGAAGCCTTCCTTCGGGTAGAGATTTCTTCTCTGTGAAGACAGCTTTTGTCTAAGAATCCCTCTCTTCTCCTTGTTCTTCCTTTGTTTTTTCTGATCAGAGGCGAATCGGCGTATGGGGGCTTAGTTTTTCCTTCCTCGATCTCCCCTTCCTTCCCTCTCCTGTGTGGGTTGTGCTCGGGGCAGAGCTGGGGTGCTGTCGAGCTGCTGGTGCCTCCCTCGATCAGCTGTCTGAAGTCTTTGGAGCTGTTGGTGTGCGCCGAGCGGTCTTGCGATCTGTCATCGGGGGGATCGGATCGGGGTCTTCTTGTCCGATCTACCTCTAGTAGTGAGCGGTGGTGTTGGAGTCTTCGGATCAAGTGGCTTGGAGCTGCTGTGGTGTGCGATCTTAGCGCTGCAACGATCGGCTTTGATTGCAGTGGGGGGAACGGTCTCTCAGCGATCTGGTGGAGCTGTGCGGGCTGTGGTGGAGGGGGCCTATATCAGGGCCTAGCTAGACCGATCTGGGCAGTACGGGGTCTGGAGGTCTTGAGGTGTTGCGGTCTTGTCTGCTGCGGCCTTGCTTGTGTGTGGGAATAGTGGCCTGTTTGTGTCTGGTTGAGTTGATTTAATTGTTGTGGTTGCTTGGCTTTGTGGGGTTTGTTGTAGGTACTGCTTGTCATGATGTCTGGGTATTGATTTTTACTCAGATCTAATTTCTATTTTGGGTGTCTTTGGTGGCTTTGCTCGGGTTCTGGTGCTTTAACAAAGTAGATTGAAATTGGGCAGTGCGGATCTGGGCAGGTTATTGGTGGTGCAGTTGGACTGGGTTCAGTTGCATTTTTGGTTGTGATTCATTCAGATTGGGCGGTCAAAATTGGCAGTCTGTGATTTCTCTGGTTCTGGGGTTCAGAAGTACTTATAATGGCTACCGATGAAATTTTGAGGCTTTGCGAGGCCCTGTCCTTATCTGAGGAGGATGGCCTAGTCTTAGACATGGCAGGGGATGTTCAAGCTGATGGCATTAGAAGCGTTAAGCACTGTTTGGTAGGGAAGATCCTTTCTCGTAGAAAGGTGAACCGAGAGGCTTTCCGTGGCACTATTGAACAAATCTGGGGTACTGTGGGCCGAACAGAAATTGAAATGGTAGGTGATAATGTGTTTGTCTTCCATTTCCAATCCCTTGAGGATAAAGCGATGGTCTGGTCCAGGGGTCCCTGGCATTTCGACAAAAACCTTATTGTTCTCGAGAAACCGGTGGGGCCTGGTGCAATTTCTCAACTTCGATTCCAATTCTCGAAATTTTGGATTCACATTTACAATATTCCTCTAGCGTGTATGAATTGTAAAGTGGCAAGATTAATTACAGAGGAAGTTGGTACCATTGTTGAGTTCCCGATGGACTCGAAAGATTTGTGGGGTAAAGTTTTGAGAATTAAAGTTAGAATTGACATTACTAAACCTTTGAAAAGGGGTATCCGGATGAGGTTGGAGAATTTTGAGACTTTGATTACGGCTTTGATCAAATATGAGAGACTTCCAGATTTTTGCTATGGTTGTGGGTATATCGGTCATTCTGTCAGGGAGTGTCATAACAGCGAGGTGAGGAAGAGTATTATGGAGGGGGTTGAGCCAAAATTTGCGGTGTGGCTTAGAGCATCTCCTCTAGATCGTTCAAAGTCTAGGCAACGGGGAGAGGAGATATCAGCAGCAAAACCGAAGGCCCATGAAGACTTTGAGGATGTTGTCGGAGCAGGTGCAGGGGGTGCCAGAAGAATTGTTATTTCTGGTCCAACATCTTCTGACAAACGTGAAGGTAAATCTAATCGGGATATTGAGGCCTCCTCATCAGCCCCGAATAGTGCAGTGAGACAGAAGGGTGGTATTTTGGGTCAGGACATACAGCCGGTGGATCACCCATCTAGGGAGATTCTTGCAGTTGCACCGACTGAAGATGGTCACTCAGAGGCGTTGGTAAGATTGGATGAGGAAATAGTGGGGTCAAACTTATGTGATGAAGGAGATGTAGTTATGTTTGGGTCTTCTCTTGGAAAGCCTACCTCTAAGAAATGGAAAAGACTAATTCGGGGGAGTCCTTTAAAGAGGCTTATTCCAGGCTGTCCAAGCCCAATCCAGAAGATGTTACTAGCTAGGCATTATGCCAGGAGGGGTCGAAAGCCAGTTAAGAGATCCCTTAATCAGAAGTTTTCTGGTATTTACATTGGTATACCTCCTTCTGAAGCGATTGTTATAGATCCTGGTGGGAAGCGTAAAGGTGTTGAAGTTGCTGGGGAGAACCTGGCTGGGAAGAAACAGAAATTGCTAGAGTCTGATTTATCGGTGGAGTCTGCGGAGCAGGCCCGCCGGGGGCCATGAGTATCATTTGTTGGAATGTTTGAGGATTGGGGAGTCCTCGGGCGTTCTTGGCGCTCCGGAAGGTTATCCGGAAACAATCCCCTAATCTAGTTTTCCTTTCTGAAACTAGGTTAAAAGGTGAGTGGGCGGCAAAGATTAAGACTCAGTTGGGTTTTTCTGGGGGTTTGCATGTGGATTGTGTGGGCAAGAGTGGAGGTCTGATGTTACTGTGGAACGATGTGTGGGATGTGTCAGTATTGTCCTTCTCCAGGGGCCATATTGATGTGGTGATTAAAATGGAGAACAACTTCAAATGGAGGTTCACTGGGCTCTATGGGTGTCCTGTCCCTAACCATAGAACCGATTCGTGGGAGCTCCTTCGTCGGCTAAAGGCAGTCAACCGACTTCTTTGGTTGTGTAGCGGTGACTTCAACGAACTCCTTCATATGGAGGAGAAGTCTGGCGGGAATGAACGAACTGGTCCGGGTATGTTTAATTTTCGTAGTATTGTTGAGTTGTGTGATTTTGTTGATTTGGGTTTTTCAGGGCCTTTGTTTACCTGGAATAATAAAAGGGGGAGTGCTAGAAATGTTCAAGAAAGATTGGATCGCTTTTTTGCTACCAATCAGTGGGTTAATTTATTTTCGGGGATTAAAGTTGAGCATTTAGGTTTTATGTTTTCTGATCATAGGCCGATTTCGGCCAAGTTTGTGTATGGTGGTCCCAACATTAGTGGTGATAGAGATCGGAAGTTCAAATTTGAGCCTTTTTGGCTTAAAGATGAAGAGTGCTATTCTGTGATCTGCTCGGCCTGGGGAGGGTTTGTCAGTGATACTTCTGGTAGAGGCTTAAGAGATAAGTTGGTTGTGTGCGCTGATCGGCTGGCGAACTGGAGTAAAGTCAAGTTCGGATCTTTGAGGAAAGCCATTGATAGGAAAAGATGTGAGCTCAATCTTCTCTATGATAGGCTGCAATCTGAACAGGTTCTTAATGATATCAAGCTTAGGGAACGAGAATTGGAAAGTCTCCTCTCCAAGGAGGAATTATATTGGAAACAGCGATCGAGGGTTGATTGGCTACTCGCAGGGGACAAGAACTCTAAATTTTTTCACAGAAGAGCGACGGCCAGAAAGAAGAAGAATATGATTAGCTCACTGGTGGATGGTAGAGGGATCCGTAGGGAATCCGAGCAGGGTATGTCTAGTGTGGTTTTGGATTATTTCTCAGATTTGTTCAAGTCTATCCAGCCATCATCCTCCGATTTCTCTGCTGCCTCCTCCTTTCTTGAGCGTAAAGTTGATGCCCATATGGCAGGCAGACTTAGAGAGGCTTTCACCCGAACAGAGGTGCGTGCGGCAGTTTTTGAAATGGGTCCAAATAAGGCCCCTGGCCCTGATGGCTTCCATGCTCTCTTCTTTCAGAAATTTTGGAATGTGGTTGGAGAGGATGTTTCTAGTGTTTGTCTTAATGTTCTTAATGGTGGGTGCTCCATCAAGGAGTTCAATGCCACTAATGTTGTCCTGATCCCTAAGGTTAAAAACCTGGAGCATATGACCGATTTCAGGCCCATCAGCCTTTGCAGTGTTATTTATAAGACTGTTTCCAAGGTTATGGCAAATGGGTTGAAAGAAATTCTGCCCCTCATTATATCTTTGGAGCAGAGTGCTTTTGTACTAGGGCGGTTAATTTTTGATAACATTATGGTTGCTTTTGAGCTTCTCCATTCTATCAAGAAACAGAAAAAGGGTAAAAGAGGGTATGCAGCTATCAAACTGGACATGAGTAAGGCTTACGATCGTGTGGAGTGGGGCTTTCTGGAGCTTATCATGGAGAAACTAGGGTTCCCTAATCAGTTTAGAGCCCTTGTTATGGATTGTGTGTCGACCTCCAAACTTTCCTTCCTAATAAATGGGAAGTCTGTGGGGGAAGTCACTCCGCAAAGAGGGTTAAGGCAGGGATGCCCTTTGTCTCCTTATCTCTTCCTTCTCTGTGCAGAAGTTTTATCCTCTCTTATCAAAGGCAACGAAGCTAATGGGCAATCTCTGGGCATGAGATGTTGTCGCGGGAGCCTTCTAGTGAGTCATTTGTTTTTTGCAGATGATAGTATTGTTTTTTGCAGGGCTTCAGTTCAGAATTGTGAGAAGTTGAAACAGATCCTAAATGTCTATGAGAAAGCCTCTGGCCAACGGATTAATTTGCAAAAGTCCAACATCACCTTTAGTCCAAATGTGGAAGATGTCTGCAGTGTTAGTATCTTGAATTGTCTGGGTCTAGTTAATGCCCAAGCTCATGACAAATACCTTGGCCTTCCCACCATGGTGGGGAAAAATAAAAGAAAAACCTTCAGTGACATTAAGGAGAGGGTATGGCGTAAAATCAGAGGGTGGAAGGGAAATCTCTTCTCGATGGGCGGGAAAGAAGTTCTTATCAAAGCAGTGGCGCAAGCTATCCCTACCTTCACAATGAGTATTTTCCAGTTGCCTTCTGTTCTGTGTAATGAGCTGTGTTCTATGATTATGGGCTTTTGGTGGGGTGCCTCTGATGGTAATAAGAAAATTTGCTGGGTCTCTAGAGACAAGCTGTGCTCTCCGAAAATTTATGGGGGGCTTGGGTTTAAAGATTTATCTCTTTTTAACCAAGCTCTTCTGGGCAAGTAGGCTTGGAGAATTGTTATGAATAAAGACTCGTTGGTTTCTAGAGTTCTTAAGGCAAAGTATTTCAGGCAGGAGGATTTCTTATCTGCCTCGCTGAAACAGGGGAGTTCTCATCTCTGGAGGAGTTTGGTTTAGGGCAGGAGTCTTCTTCTTAAGGGCCTTCGTTGGAGGGTAGGTAATGGTAAGAATATCCGGGCTTTTCAGGACCCTTGGATACCAAGGGAGTCCACTTTTAGACCCTTCTCGAATGCCCCTGTGGATGATTTCATGGTCGCATCTCTCATGTTCCCTTCGTCCCATTCTTGGGATTTGGCTAAGCTTGATCAGGTCTTTGTGGCGGCGGATAGGGATTCTATTCTGGAAATTCCTCTGAGCTTTGGTGAGTGTAATGATTCCTTAATCTGGCATTTCGATAAAAATGGGGAGTATTTTGTGAAGAGTGGGTATAGAGTTGCAGCGCAGGAAAAACTCGCCCTCAAAGGTTCTTCCTCGTGTCTGGATTCGAAATGGTGGCTTGCACTTTGGAATCTCAACATTCCCCCCAAGATTAGAATTTTCATATGGAGAGTTTGCCTCAACGCCATTCTGTCTCTTTGTAATCTTTGCTCTAGGAAGATTGTGGTTGACCCGTGTTGCTTTAGATGCGGTGTTGATCCCGAGAGTTCAGCCCATGCCCTTTTTTGGTGCAGCTCCGTGCGCCCTGTTTGGGAGTCCACTATTTTCTGGGACATTCTCAATTTGCAGTGCCATATCTCTTGTTTTGATTTGATCTTGTGGGTTTTTGCTAGGGCTAAGAGAGCAGAGCTCGAGGAGTTCTGCATGATCCTGTGGGGGGTTTGGTCTGAAAGGAATGCTGTCTGTCATTCTAAATCCCCCAGGTTTAGTGCTGATTTGGTTTCTTGGTCTCTCTCCTTGCTTCGTGAATTTCAGGGTACCCAGAAGGTCTTTGGCTCTCCTCTTCAGCCCCTCAGGCAGCCTCGCTCTTCTCCGTGGTTGCCTCCTCCTGCAGGCTCCCTGAAGTTAAATACCGATGCAGCTGTGAAGCCTGGTTGTTCTGTGTTGGGTTCTGGTGCAGTGGTGCGTGATTCTCAAGGCAAGGTGGTTGCAGCTTCTGCTAAGCCCCTCTTGGGGTTTTTTCCTGCTGAGCTTGGCGAACTGCTGGCGTTGCGAGAGGGGTTGCTGCTGGCGAAGGAGTTCAATCTGATTATTGCGTGGGTTGAGTTAGATGCTGTTAATGTTGTGACTAGGGTGCTTAATACTCCTCCTAGTTCTGTTTTGGATCCTATTATCTCTGATGTTAAGGCTCTATTTAGGGCTGTGGGAGTTTCCAACTGTCATGCCATTCCTCGTTCTGGGAATGGCATGGTACATTCTCTTGCTTCCCTAGCCTTTTCCTCTAAGGAGGAATTTTGTCGGTTCAATCCTGAACCTAGCTTTCTTTTTGGTCTTCTGTAATAGAAGTTTTTTTTATATCAAAAAAAAAAAAACAAAGATGCAAATAATCAATCGATATAACTATATATTAATATGCCTTCTCAATAATAGTTTTATTTGATCTGTTAAGTTATATATATATATATATATATATATATATTGTAAATAGCCTTACAATCCAAAAAAACTACTTTTTTGGCTTGTAGTATCCATTGATATATATACCCTTTTATTGCTTTATATTTTTTTAATGTGAGATTCATCTCATCCTAAGAATGTCAAAAATACCTGGTCAGTCCCAAACCGATGGGGCTCCGATCCATTTGGAACGGGTTTGGAGGACTTAAAAAATGGGGTCGGCTCGGTTCGGGTCAAACTTTAGTGATTCGGTTTTTTACCGGGTTGGATTCGGGTCAAATCATTATGGTCCGACCCGCTCTGTTTAACCCGATTTTTATTTAATTATTCTTTTAAAATATTATAAATATAAAAGAAGAAACAAAATTCTTGTCTCTTATCTCCCCTAATTCTTTATACTTAAAATTTACATGTTAATTAATCAATTTAGTAACTTTTTTTAAATTGAATCTTTATATATATATATATATATATATATTGCAAAGATTGTAAGAAATTAATGAATTTTATATCATTTAGGTTACTTTGGTGTGTGTACTTTATATTTGAATGTAAGGTTTATTTAACTTAAATGTTGTATGGTTTATTAAACTTAAATGTTGTATAGTTTATTGAACTAAGTATTTTACGGTTTATTTGGACTTAAATGTCGTAACTTGTATTGTATTAAATTTAAGTGTATGTGTATTAATATTTAGTTATACCTGATATTTAATTTTAATTTTATGTGAAAACTGATTTAATTAGTGAGTTAAACATTTTTTTTTCTAAAAAATTATAAATTGAATTGGGTCAGATATGGTCAAGTATAGATCATCCCGCTCCGAATAGGTTTGGATTTAGAGCAGAAATTGAAAATTCTCCCGGAGCATGTATTGGGTTTGGAGCCTCCTATCCAAAACAGGTTTTGGGTTTAGAGCATGCTAATCCGTTGCCATCCCTATAGACTCATTATCTATTAGCTTCCCATATGAGTTCTCTAAAATGATCAATCAATTATTTATGAGTGTAAAATAAATATATTCAAAACCTTTCTAACAAATTTGATTTCTCCACTGTTCAGACTTTTTAGATATCAATAGCTGATGTCATAGGTATATATATATATATATATATATATATATATATATATATATATATATGTAAACTTGTATTACAATCAATAAAAATGATATCAATCCTGTAATACCTTGTTTAGCTCCACAACTTTAATTTGAACGTCAGCAGTGCTATAATACAATATGAATTTTCCCTGAAAGATTATAATAGAAAAACCAAAAGTAAGGTGCATTCGTTATCTAGTAAACACGACTGATAAATGCATGATGAAAGTCATTTATATTTTAGATAAGATATATGCTAGGGCGACTGTTGCTAGCAGTTGCTAATAAAGAGTGACATTTGGCTTCTCCCCTTTTTTTATATAATTAATTTTATTTTAGTACCTTATATTTATAATTTTAGTCATATATTACTAAATTATTATAAATTATCAATTGAATCTATATGATAAAATTTTAATGCTCGAACTTAAATCAAAATTAAAATTAACTTTTATAAAAAAATTAAAACTAAAAGTAAGAATAAAACTTGATAATATATATTTTTTTTAAATATAACACCTGATTGGTCAGAAGAAGAAGTTTTAAATCTAAATCAAAAGAAGAAGTCTACTCCTAACATAGGGAGAGGTCTCCCTACTTATTGCTGTTTGGTGGGCAACTGTTCGATAATATTTATAATATCAAGGTTTGATCCTTAATGGATTGGAAGAACTTGTGAAGTTCCAACTAATAAGATAAGGGCTTTCAGTAAAATTGATAATAATTAAAATTAAAAAAATTAAACAAAATAATTAAAGAATTTATCAAAACTATTGTCATATTTATTGTTTTATATAATTATAAATGTAAAAAAAATATGTTTTTTTAAAAATAGGTGACCTCCATAGAAGAAGGTAAGAAGATGTCGCTTGGTTGCGATATTTTTTTTTTTATAAAGACATAAACAGTTAAGATATGAAAAACTCAATTCTAAAACCATTGAAAATAAAAGTATGTGCTACCTTAGAAAGATTCAATGACACCTCAATCGATTTTGCATGGCAGCACCCTTCGACCAGGTCTCTCATTTTCGAAGCATACGATTTCCGTGTTTGACAATAAACTGGTGGAGACATGTGAAGATTCACCTTCTCAAGGGCCAAACATTTATCAATACTCAACAAGTAAGGAATATCCTCCATCAAGTTAATGAATGAATTTAAGTGTAGCTGTAGTTATCACAATATTTTCACAAAAAGTAAAATCTGAAATTGTCAAAGTAACCAGCCGCGGGGCAGATATGATAAAGGTGTCCCCATAAAACAATTCACATCGAACCAATATTAAATTCTCCAGATTCAAGCAATCAGAAAAGAGATCAGTTTCTGCCGGTGACGGAGCTGAAATTTCCAAAGTTGTCAAAGTTGCAAACTTAGGGAAATCTGTTAAACGTCTGTGATATACCGTTAAAGTCTTCAAAGTTTCACATTTACTCATGCTTGTTTCCCAACGCGAGACGCTTCGAGTACCAATAACATCTGTTTCAAGCCCTTCAAGTTTGTGTGACATCGCGTACTTGAAAACCGCCCCCACAAGTGTCACCTTGATTGGTGCTCCACAAATAAGCCTGAGTTTTCCCAGATCGAGGGACTTACGACGCTGCAAGACATTAAGGACAAAGTTGTGGAAATCAACGCACCTCCTAAAGCTTGAGTGATCAAAATTGAGAGCGTGGATATTAGTCCAATGATCCCTCCATTTTTTGGACAAAACACATGTCTGAACGGCATACTTGGTGTCCATTAGAGAGAGAATGTGGTAGATTATGGGGTTCGGCAAGCTGGTCAAACGATCTATCACCACCTGATTATCACTGATTTGAACCTTCTTTCTAACTTCAAGCTCTTCAGATCTATATAACATAGCATAACGATAGAATATTTTCACTAGAAACTGCATTGTCCAAGCACGTATAACGAAACCGGGTCTTCTTAGATTGAAGGGCCTGCGATTCCTGAAAACACTAGTGATAAAATATTCAAAACCTCTGGGGGTGAACCTTTCGCAGTCGAAAGTGTAACAGGGGATATGAGCCCAATAGAACTTCCATTGCTTGGACAAAACGCATGTCTGAACTGCATCTTTTGCGTTCATGAGTGAGAGAATACGCAGGATTACAGAGTCCGGCAGGTTGCTTAGCCGGTCCATCGTCTCCAGTTCATCACTGTATTTGACTTTCTTTCTGGTATGTTCATGGCTCTCCTCCATGCTCCTCCACCTTCCAATTGTGTGTGTGTGTGTGTATATATATATATATATCTCACTAAGGATAGATTCTAGGGTTTTTCTCCATACTGATCAAATTCAAACACCAAAAATATTCAACAATAAATCAGATATTAAAAAATTTAATAACTTTTTCTATCCCAATTTTCCCAAATATTTTGAAAATAAGATAACAATATAAACCCTAAAACCCACAAATTTAAAAAGAACATAGTAAAGAAAAAAGAAAACAAACCTGGTGAACAAAGAGCTTCATTGTTGCCCTATGAATTTTATTTCCCCGCCAAAGATTTTTTTAAAATTTTTATTTTAACCGGGTCAAGTCCGTCGTCACCAGCCAAATCTTATCCGGATTACTACCTTCACAAACGTAAACCATATAAGAGAGAGGTCTTCGCATGCGTTACTTTTTATGAGCAATGTGGGACTCGAACGTTCATCATAAATATAGAGGGGCGATGTGGGACTCGAACTTCATCATAAATATAGAAGAGGAAGTGTACAATTACTCAACTAAAGAGCAAATGTCAAACCAAATAATTTTAAAAAAGGAAATCTAAAACTGACGGGGATATAGGTCTACTAGGACTTGTCAAGATCAAGCATTACATATTATCTACTCCCAGTTTTCCACAATTGAAAAATATCTACTCTTATAATATCATAAAGAAATCTACTTACACATGCTCGTAAACATATAAATGCTATATAACCAACAAATATTAGTTCAAATTAACAGTATGGGGTATTTCGGTCATTTTCTTAATGAAATTATAAAATATAAAGAACTAATTCATATAAATAAAAAATCACTGAAAATTTAGATCAAAATTTAAAATAGAATATAGAAAAAGGCAACACATAATATAAAATTGAAAATATAAACAAAATATTAAATGTCTTTTCCAAAGAAAAAGGTATTAATATAAAAATAAGGCCACCGGCGATAGCCTACCTGGTCGGTGGAGGCTCGCGGCCTTCTCCCAGGATCTAAAAGGAGGTTGCGAACCTCTTCCGTCGTGCATCCTTCATTTCAAAGTTGGAGGAAGCAGTGAAGCCTCCTCCTGGTCGATGACCTCCACCTTGTCGGAGGAGGCCACAACCAGTGGTCTGCATAATTTTTGCTTTTAAAGAAATATATCTATCATTACATAAATATTTTATTACATTAATTATTTTACATATTTATGTTTAAGCGCAATTTAGTATTTTCAAATGTTAAGATAAGGATAATTTGGACTTTTAGCTAGTCAAATTACAGTCAAAGTTAAAATTATTAGAATCTTTCTAAGAGCAGAGGGGTTGATGTAATAATCTTTCAAACCAAAAGATTAGCCATTGAGTTATGATATCCATTGATCTATGTGTATGTGTATACATGTATATATTTTACTTTTAATGTTTTCAATTCATTCTAACTTTTTTTTAGCACTCTCCTCACATATGAGCCAAATATAAGCCCACATGTTGGAGGCTTGGTTACAATATTAAAGTTTTCATACGATCATGATAGGAAGGAAGCTCATAGATATATGGCCCTAGGGGAATTTTAACCATAACCTTTGACCAAAGCCGCATTTACTAATTAAATATGAAAATTAAAGGGAATCAAGTTTTATTGGAAAGGAAATCGAGAAAGGAAATTTAATTCCTTATTTATGTGTGGAGTCCATGTAACTGTGATTTCTAGCTTTTTTTAAGTAAACAATATAATCATAAATCAGGAATTAAATTCTCCTTCTCTTAGTAATATTCCTCATAAATAAATACACTAAAAGTCATTTCGTACTAAACCCGAAATTGGAGTCAATATTGAGTAAACATATATTTGGATATATATCATGTGAAACGTAGGTGTTTGATAAAAATAGCTAGGTGTTTGACTAAAATGCCAAAAAGCTATTTCAATATGTTTTGAGTCTCCATTAATGGATGTTGAGAGAAAGCTTTCTTCTACCCTTTGTATTCAATGATTAATCACATTTACAGAATAATACAATCATATATACAACGATCAACAAATGATAATAACCTGTCAACACAAATTGTGCATGATGTGCATGTTTTGCCAGCTGAGCAATAGTGCTAGCTGGATAACTAACTTTAACAGACATGTACACATCAGCACTGTCCTACATCAATGAGAGCTGATATTGTTTGGCCATCTTTAGCTGATCGAGAAAATGTTTGTTCATCATAATCATGAACCATCAGCACAAAATGCACATAAAATTTAATGTGTTTTGTGCGTGCATGAAACACCAGGTTCTAAGCTAAGGCACCCGCACTAGTGTTGTCACACCATATGAAAGGAACTTGAGTTATAGGAATACCAAGTTTTTTGAAAAGAAAGAAGCTTGTGACAAGGCCTCATATTTAGCTCCGGTGCTAGATTTAGCAACCACCTTTTGCTTTCTTGAGCTCTAAGAAATGAGATTAGTGCCTTAGTACACATAAAAACCACTAGTAGACCTTCTTTCATCCAATGAAGAACCCCAATCAGCATCACTATAAGCTGTGATAGTGAGAGCAGCAGATGGACTGAACAACAAGCTAAGATATATGGTGCTTTTAAGATTACAAATGATCCTTTTGCAGGCCACCCAATGGACATCTGTAGAAGAGGAAAAAAACTGACTTAGCTTGTTAACAGAGAAAGATATGTCAGGCCTAGTATGTGCGAGGTATTGGAGAGCACCTATGGTACTCCTGAAAAGTATGGAATTATAAAATAGAGCACCATGATGTAAGGATAACACAGTGCTTGGACTGAGAGGAGTAGAGCAAGGTTTTGAATTCTGCAGCTGTGTTTTAAGGAGTAGATCAGTAATATATTTGGTTTGAGTCAGGTAAATCCCATCTTGATTTTGAAAGACTTCAAACCCTAAGAAGTAATCAACTGAACCTAATACCTTCAATGCAAAAGCAGAATGATGAGTAGTAATAGTATGTTTGATCAACCTTGGACTGCTACTTGTTATCAATATATCATATACATATATGAGAGAAGAAACAATACATAAGAGTGCACACATTTGATGAATAAAGAGACACTTGATGTAGCATTAACAAACCCTCAGCCAAGAAGGAAAACTTTGAGCTTATGGAACCAAGCTCGAAGGGCTTGCTTGAGGCCATATTATGCCTTATGCAGCTTGCACACAAGATAAGGCTAATCTGAACTTACAAACCCCTCAGACTGCTGTATGTAAACTATCTTATCAAGCTCTCCATTGAGGAGGGCGTTATTGACGTCAACATGCTGGATATCCCAAGAAAAAGAAGCTGCCAAGCTAAAAACAATTTTGATGGTAAATGATTTAATGGTAGGGTTGAAGGTATCAAAAACATCAATGCCTTGGCTTTGATGGAAACCCTTAGCAACAAGCCTAGCTATGTATTGAAAAAACTCTCATCTGGTTTATGTTTAATCCTAAAAATCCATTTGTTTCCCACAACATGCATACCAGGTGAGCATGGAACAAGAGACAAAGTATGGTTAGCAATCAAAGCATTATACACAGCTTGCATTGCCTCTAACCACTTACAATGCTACATAGCATCTTTAACATGTTGTGGCTCAGTCTCAACAAGACAGCTGATAGGATCTAAACAAGTGGCTGAAAAGGTTTTGGGTTTAAAACTCTAAGTTTGGACCATGTAACCATAGGGTGAATAGATTAGGGTTTATGCACATTTTGTGGACCAGAAATAGGGACACTATGTGGAATAGGTAAGGAGTAGAAATGGGTAAAGAAATGTGCCATTTTGGTGAAGAAATATTTGGCAAAAGAACCGAAGTTATTATAGAACAAAATTATCATGATGAGAATGCAATGCAGGACTAGATGGCAACAAAGATGTTACAGTTGGATGCAGGATTGTAGAAGACGCAATATGCAAAATAGAAATAGGTAAGCTGGGTGTGGGCTAAGTATGGACAACACTACTTGACCCGAACAAAGACTTGAAAGAAAGATCATGCTCATGAAAAATAGCATGTCTAGAAAGATATATCCTACTCGAAGAGTGAAGACACTTGTATTCCTTGTGGTGCAAGCTATACCCAATAAAAACACACTTAGATGTGTGAAAACCAAACTTGTGATGTGTGAATGGTCTTAGGTAAGGATAACAAGCACAACTAAACACTTTGAAGAATTGGTAGTTTGGTTTCTTTTTTAAAAAGAGTTCAAAAGGTGATTTGAAATTGAGAGTATGTGTAGGAAGATTATTAATCAATAAGGTGGTTGTGAAAAGGGCTGCACACCATAATTTGAGTGGCATGTAAGCATGAGCTAAGATGGTGAGACTAGTTTCAACCAAATGGCAATGCTTCCTCTCAGCCACTCCATTTTATTGATGAGAATGAGGACAAGACTTTCTATAGTGGATGCCTACAGATGAGAGGTATTTAGCAGGAGAAAGAAACTCTCCTCTCATATCACACTGAACAGCTTTTATAGTTGCACCAAATTGAACTTCAACTATTTTCTTGAATTGAACAAATGTAGAAAGAGTGTTTGATTTTAATTTCGAAGGATAGAAAAAGGTATACCTACTGTAAGAGTCAATAAAAGACATAATATCTATAGCCGTTGGAGGACAACGTTGGTGCATGACCCCAAAGGTCTGTGTTAATAAGTTCAAAAGGTTTGGTATACACAGAACTTGACACAAAGAAAGGTAACTGATGATGTTTACCTAACTTGCAAGATTCACATAAATTTAAATCAGAAACCTTAGCACATAATTGAAGTGAATGAATGACATTTCTAAAGATATTAGAGGATGGATGACTAAGTTTTATATACCAAACATTTGCAATCACGTAAATATTATTAAAAGCAACATAAGCACTCAAATGTGCAGAGTTTGTACATTTATCAAAATCAGAACTGGATAGAAAAATAGAAAAGAACCACAAGAGGTTTCAGACTTCTTGACAGGAATACCATGGACTAGCGGTTTGTACAGACCTCTCCTAAGTGGACCTTAAAGCAACACCATCTTCGACACCTTATCCTTAAGTACAAAATGATTATCATGAAACTCAATAAATGCATGATTGTCTTTGGTAAGTTTAGATATGCTTAAGAGATTTTTAGTAATATGAGGAACATGTAAGATGCCATTAAGATGCAATTACTTAGCAGGATTAGGGTGAGAATGGAGAGTAATGTTACCAATATGTGAGATACCTAGTTGTTGTCCATTACCAACAGTGAGGCGATCATTACCTTGGTAATCAGCTTTCAAAGAGAGGTTGTCAAAGCTTGATGTTATGTGATTAGTTGCCCCAATGTCCATGTATCAAGACTGGTCTTGAACTAAGTCTGGAACTGAGTCTAGAGTGGCAAAATAGGTTGAATTTTGGTGATAGTGAGCCTTTGGTGGAGGTTGATTGTTGTATTGAACTTGAGGCTGATTATTATTATATGTAGGAGAAGGTTGATGTGGATTTATATACTGTTGAGGAACACCATGCGAAGCTTGGTCAAATCTCATATAGCATTGAAAAGCACTATAACCAAATTTACTACATAACTGAGAGCTTATACAATTGTTATTGTTCCATTTACTATTTCTGCCTCTACCACGACCTCCTCTATTAGGTCCATTGCCTCTATTGGTAGATCCACCACGATTGTTGCCATTACAGGCTGAATTAGAGGAAAAATTTGCTGAGGCTCCAGCTGTATCAATACTGGAAACAGAATTCAATTGTTCCAATCTTTGCTTCTGCACCATCAAGACATATTGAGCATCTTCTATAAGGACATCGATTGATATTAAGATGATACTAGAATCACCACAGGATCATTGTCATGGCCTAGGCAACTAAGAAACAGATCAAACTCAGACACAGTTTGACTTGCAAATCTCAAACCATCTCCTAGAGTTCTAACTTTCAAAATATAATCATTAATGGACATAGACCCCTTCCTAGTGTTTTGAAATTATTGCTTAAGCTACAACACTTTAGCCATGGATTTGTGAAAATAAAGTTTCTCCAAAGAACTCCAGGTTTCAAAAGAAGTAGGACATTCAGTTACCTATCCTATGATTGCTGGACTTAAAGTTGAAAGAAGCTAGCTGAGAAGCAGTTGATCTGCTTTTTGCTAAGACTGATAGGCTTCATTGATCACCAAATTTTTCTCACTGATTTTAGTTAACACAGCTTCAATGAACTTCGGTAGACAAGATCTCAAACCTATGATGAAATCATCATTTTCAAGCGCTCTTATGGTAGGTGACACTTGAGATTTCCAGTATATATAGTTGTTGGAATCAAGCTTGATTGATATGTGGAAGTTCAAAGTCTTGGCCACTGTGGTGAGATCTACTAGAATCAGCGACTGAGGAGCCATGATAGAGTTTTCTCTGTAAGCGGAAGCACTTGTAAAACTAGAATCCATGACGTTGAGTCATATGAGCTCTGATACCATGTAAAAACATAGGTGTTTGGTAGAAATATCAAGGTGTTTGATGAAATTCCACTAAGCTATTTATGAGTCTCCATTAATTGATGTTAAGAGAAAACTTTCTTCTACTCTTTATATTCAATGATTAATCACATTACAAAATAATTCAATCATATATACAATGATCAACAAATGATAACAACCTGTCAACACAGATTATGCATGTTGTGCATGCTTTGCCAGTTTAGCAATAGTTCTCGCTAGATAATTAACTCTAACATACCTGTACACATCAGCACTATCCTGTATTAATGAGAGCCGGTATTGTTTAGCCATCGTTAGCTGATCGGGAAGATGTTTGTTCATCATAATCACGAACCATCAGCTGCTGATTTCATCCATGTAACATCGGCTGTTGATCGCATGTACTAACACACATGTGCACTGACTTTTCATTTGTTGGGTTAAGTGTATGAGTTGCATGAGCTTGAACAAGCTAATTTGAACCTCCCTCAACATATCGAACATGATTAAATTCACACTAATTTGGATGATTAGTGAACAAAAATTAGTATGGATAAACTTGATGTGGATCTAATAATATGCCTTAGCACAGTTTTAGTTTCTCCATCAATATTGTTATGATACAATAGAAATTTCTCATGGTAAAAGTTTTAATCAAAACAACTAGCCAAATTTTTATTTCACATTACCTTAACACAATTTTAGTTTCACCATCAATATTTTTATTGATATGCTTACGTTTTTAGACTTAGTTTTGTTGTGTATGTTGCAGCTAAGTGCGAAAGAGTTAGAGTTGTTGTGTTTTGTGTTCTAGCGGATTTGATTCGGTCGTAACCGTGCATTGCCTGAAGGTCATCTGCTGTATGAAGATGAGGTAGTCAGTTGGTCAAAATCCTTCTTACATGATTTTCATAACGCCAATGCAGTGGAGCAGCCTGATGTGATATTTAAGCTGCTTATTGTGCCCAAGCGTTAGATTCCTCCTGCTGTAAGTTCGCTGAAAATGAATGTTGATGCTACTATAAATTCTGGTCAGAAGCTAGTAGGTGTGGGAGTGGTGGTTCGAGACCATATGGGTCGGGTTTTAGGTTATTCATGCTTGCTTTTCACCTCCTATGGTTAGGGTAACAACGATCATTCATGGTATCTTGTTTGCTTCTGAAGCTGATCTCCTCCCTGCTTTGGTTGAGTCGGATTCTATTTTTGTGGTTAATCTTATTAATTCTCAGGGCCCTCTATTTTCTAATCGTGGATTGGTGGTAGGGAATATTCAGGCTCTTTTAGCTACGTTTCCTAATACTCATGTGGGTTTTGAGTCTAGAAATATATTAATATAAGACTAATCGTCTATGGATAATGATTTAAGTTATTTGACCTCGCTTAAAGATGAAGATCGAAAGATAACACCTTTATCAACTGATTTTGCTTCTCTTGCAAAGTCGATCAACTTTAACATTCCAATCAAGCTAGATCATGACAACTATATATGCTAGAAGGCATAGGTACTTCCTAGTATTGAAGCTTTTGAGCTAGATGATTTCATTTCTGAACTCAAACCTGTACCTTCTAAATATGTAGAGATTATGTCTAGTGGTGGTAGATCAAAAGAAATTGTGATAAACAAAGAGTATACTAGCCGGAGAAAAGTTTATAAACTTCTTCTATGATTATTACTTTCAACAATAAGTCATAGTATCATTGGTGAAGTGACTTGTTGTATAACATCACAAGAAGTTTGGAGTCTGTTGAAGTGTCTATACTCATAGCAGTCTCTAGCTAAGGTGGTTCAACTAAAGCAGCAGTTGCAAAATGCTAAGAAAGGCTATGTCAGTGAGTTTCTTTTAAGAGTAAAAGAAATTATTGATGCACTTAGAGCTGCAGGAGAAGTGATCAAAGATCATGATCTATTTCTACGTATATTGAATGGCATAGGGCATGAGTATGATCTTGTTGTTGCCCTTATTGCCTCTCAAAAACATATAATGAGTTTTCAAGAAGCATATATACATGAATAAATAATTGAACATCTCAATTCAACATCTTAAGTTGATGTTGCTAATACTAGTGCAAACTTTGTTACTGGAATCAAAGCACTACAAACAGCCACGAAGAGGAGGTTTTGGAAATAGCAGAGGTGGTGATGGCAGAGGTAGAGGAATGAATGGTTTTAGGTGGAACAATAACAGTAAACCACCATGTTAGATATGTGGAAGAGGTGGTCACTCAGCTCCTTATTATTACAATAGGTTTCATTGGAACTATCAAGGAATTCCAAGGAGGAAATAATCAAAACTATGTTGTTGGAGTTCTAAATGATTTTCAATATTCTCTTATGAGGCAATCTCAAGGATCTGGAAGTCTACAAATCAAGCAAACATTCTTCAATGCACAACCTATTATGCCACAACAGAGTGAGTTTGTAACCCAGCCTGATGCTAATAGTGGGGCCACAAACCATGTAACTTTACACTTAAGCAATCTATCAATGCAATCTAAGTATAAAAAAGATAGACTTGTTGTTGATTCACATTGGTAATTCCATAATCACTACCTCTACACCTCATTCTTTATCTTTAATTCTCAAAAATGCATTGTGTGTGCCTTCAATAGCCAAAAACCTGTTGAGTATCTCTAAGTTTACTCTGAAATTACTAAGAATTATTGTGTGTTAAAGGACAAGATTACCAAGAGAGTGTTGCTCACAGGAGTTCATAAAAAGTGGTCTCTTCCAGCTTGGTTTCAGTTTTTTCAAAGCCTCCGGGATTGATGAACTTGAGTTCCCACAAAAAGGTTTATGTTTCAATAAATGTATCTTCTGTTAGTTTTGAGTTCCCTTTCAAGTTCTTATTTCCAGTGTATGTCTCTCCTCCAAAATCAGTATCAACCTTACCTGTTTTTGTTCTTAAGCTAGCAAGCAGTCACTCTTCACCTACTCAGTCAAGTCAATCCCCACCAACAGTACCTTTTTGTATCCATTTGTCTTTACCACCACACTCTTATGTGTCTACTTCACATCTATCATCTGTCTTACCTATACAAAATCTATGCAGCAGCAACCCTCTTGTTATGTTCCCTGTACTGATCAGACAAATTAACAAATACAGCCTAGAACATTTCAAGATTGATCATACAGCCTATTGCTTTTTAATTTCGTAGAACTGGATTGACCTGTTGTGTGATCAACATCGGACGTATACAAGCCCAATCCTACATTCGCACATAGAGCAGTAAAGGTAGCAGCTTTAGTTTTCTTCATTGCATTGTCTTGATCAGCACAAGACTATGAATTATCTTTCACAGATGAATTGGAATGCGTCATTGAGGATTATGATTAAAACAGTCAATCGAAATTTTAATTTTTTTTCTTTCTATAATTATTATGATAATGTAACTTAATTAAGAACTAAACCCCTAAATAATAATTTTTATTGTGAGTTGAACTTTGATCTCAAACACTTACTATTGAAAATTTTAACTTCAAACTTCAAATAGTTGTTAATAGGAAATGTGGTTCAAAGATTTAAGTATTCGTCTAGGAAATTCAACTTCGAGGAAGATATGTTTGGAAGGTAGAAAAAGGAAGATATTCTCAATATTACAGAAATAATTAAAAAGTATTTTACATTATAAGAAGATATTTTGTATCCATAAATACAAAAAAGAAGACAACAAGTATCAATTCCATATGAAATAAAAAGAGAAAAGCAACCATGAAAGGGATAAGAATGGGACTAAAAACAGTTGTCAGGAGAGAGAAAGTGGAGCAAGAGATAGTGCTGCAGACAGGAATCTCACATAAAGCATGTCTCATATCAAGGAGCATGCAAATATCCAGGTGGCAGTATCATAAGAGAACATCTGGAAATTTTTTCCAGGTGGACTTGTACATAGAGAGACTAGTCTGACTTCGACAGAGCATCTGACCTATCAGAGGAAGATAGCAAGGCGCCAAACTATCCAGGAGGATCCTGAGTCACAACCTACAATCTACGTGTCTAATGCTCATTGATTTCAAGCATGTGTTTACCACAAGATCAAGGGAGATGAAGACTGTAAAGGCAGGTTAGAAAGGGAAGAATGAAGGACCACAGAGGAGGAGACACGTCGCATAGGTTGTGAGGAAATGTCTGTCTCCTAGAGCCTATAAATACCTATGCACATTCAAGAAAAAGGTTAAGTCATTATTCTTACTAAAGAGCTATTCTTTTTATCTTATATACTTTACTTTTATTTTTAGTTCATATTGCAAGGCTTAAGGCGGATTTTTCTATACTAACTTGAGCGTCGGAGCGTGGTGGCTGAAGCACCCCTGGCCACCACACTGACCCTAAGTGTTTAGCTGTCATTACAGGTTCTTGCATTTGAATTCCACATATTTTTTCTAAGAAGTATAGCACAAACACTCAAAAATGTTTAAACCTCATTTACATATTATGATCTAATTTTATACATAATTATTGTCTAGTACACTATCTCCAGCATTGATTATTATAGTTAACAATTTTTTCATACTCTTTTACTTATCATATATTATTAATGGCTAAGAATACGTCCTAGACATATTCTCCTGAAGATATATTCATTCTTTCTCCTTATTAATTAACTGTTGTTTGTGAGCATATTTTGAGTTAACATTTAGCTTAAATACCTACTCATATATTTTGTTATACATTTATCCGCATATTGTCTAGGATGTTACATCCACGAGATTTCTATTTTATTATGTTTACCTGTTAGCTCTTATTCTATTCATTTTTAGAGTTAATAGCATTTTTTGTACATTATCTCTTATTTATATTGAATTTTGGGATAGAGGCGTCCTGTATGTTTTCTCTAGGAGAGATATCTGCATACTCTCCTTACTTGTTAACTTTTAATTTGGTGACGAATTTTATGTTAACAGTAGACTATTTTTTTCCTTCATTTTATAACGTTTCCTTTTATTTTTTTATTTTTTTAAAGCAAAAGATTAGAATCCAATGAGTTACTAAACAATTGGTAGCATGGCCCATATACTGTGGATATAGAGCAAAACAAATTCAACTAATACATTTAAAAAAATTAAAATTTAGAAAAAGAAGAGTAATAGCAATAGCAAATTCTAAAATAATAATAACAATAATGTTAACATTACCCAAATGTTTTGGCCAAGTGATGTAAGAAGCTGATTATTAGTAACCATGTTGACTATATAATAATGTGGTAGTTAGAAATCAATTTGTCATATCTTTTGAACAATAAATTTAGACAAACTTATATGCAATGCAGTATTATTACTCACTAAATAAATGGTCTAAATAGGCACATCCACTCATAGCTCAAGTGGTTATTGCACGTATCGTACCAAAATAACAAATTAGTAAATGAAATTTGACTCACCGCGAGTAGTATCAAATTTGATATCATTTTAGCTTTATAGAAAAATATATTATAATATTTTGAGATTTATATTGTTTTTTAATTTTATTTTTTCTCAAATCCATAAACTAAACTATAACCAAATAACAATCCACAAGCAGAATTATAAGTTTTATCAAATTCCTATCCAAAAATTTACTTATGAGAAGCACAGCACAAAGCCTCAACTCAAAATTATAATTAAGACAATAGCAGACTACCCAAATTCTTGAATTAGTTCCTTTAAGAGTTTAGCAGCAACTTCAAGAGGGAGTTTCAATTTGCCAAACCAACCAACTCTTGCACTCCATTCTCCTGTAAATGTCACAACACAAGATACCAAATTAGAAAACAGTATATATTTTACAAACAATGAGAAATTATATTATTCTGTCAATTGCAAATTCAAGAAAATCAATTGATTTGAAGGAAGAATACAGATAGCAGTCCAGTAAATACATACACAACCCACCAAAATCCTTTTACATCAATTGATTTGAACTGTTAATTTTTTCTGCCTTTCCAGCAAGTTACAAGGTCATATGCTATATATCCTTTTACATTACAAGAAATTAAAATTTTAAACTACAAGGCATGCTTACTCGATACCCTAGTTAGGGAACTCGATTACATGTAAAATTAAAGAAAAATAAAAATAAATCTCATATTGAAAATATAAAACTAAAATAAGGGTATTTATATCAGGTTATCCACCGGTACATATATCACTTCTCATAAACACAAAACAAAACGAAAAAGTAATTTTAGCTTGTGACATACCTTGTCCAGAACCGCAATTTTAGTTTCTCCATCAATACTGTTACGACACAAAATGAATTTGTCCTGACAAAGTTAATTATAACAAAAAAAACATGAGTCAAATAGATAAAAAGATATACATGCAACTACTATTTAAAAAAAAAATCAATTGAACCACTTACCTTAGGAAATTCCAATGATATTTTAAGTGATTTCAAATGGAAGAACTCTTGAAGCATATGTAACATATCCAAAATGGATATTTGCTTCTTATGATCATCAGCTTTTTGACAAGGTTTGAACAAAAAACGAATATCCACCTTTTCAAGGGTAGAACAATCAACCATACTCAAAGCTATAGGGTCCATCTCCTCCAACTTAAAGAATATAAGTCTAGGTGTAGTTATAACAATCTTCCTACTTATATTCTTTTCAGAGAAATGGAAACAACAAGAAACAGTCAACTTAACAAGCCGCGGAGCAGATATTTTTAAAGCAGTCGAAGATGTCACTCGACAAAGTATTAAGGATAGATTCTCCAGAACCGAACATCTTGAGAAGTAATTATCACAATCATTAGGTAGCTGAACCCTAGTGAGTTCCAAAGTCGTCAATAATGGTAAGCCAGATAAATCGGGCAATTCAGTTGAGCAGTGACCCAATTTGAGAGTTCTTAGAGATTGACATTGGAAGAAGCTTGGAGGAAAACTAGTGAGATCAGTATGGAGCTCTTCAACACCCTTCGATAAGGCGTAGCTAGAAATTATTCTAACAAGAGCCTGGCTTTTTGCATACCCTAAATAAAACCTCAATCTGTTGAGATACAAAGGTTCACGACGATCCAAGACAGCAAGGACAAATTTTTTAAAATCAGTTATTCTATTGGATCTGCAATAGAGATTGAGACTATGGATATACATCCACTGATATCTCCATTTTTTGGACAAAACACAAGTTCGAACAGCGTCTTTGGTATCCAGAAAGGAGAGGATGTGTTGAATAATATGGTATGGCAGCTTGGTTAGTGGATCAAACTCCATTTGATTACTGATAACATGTGATTTCTTTCCTGTAATTATTTCTTCTAATATGGTGACCAACTGATCTCTGTCAAAAGAAAACACTAGCCTTTCTTCGCCGGTCTCCTAAAAAAATAAGAAAAGAAAAAATAAAATACAACATTCAATTTAAAGGAAAAAGATAATTCAACGAACATACAATACAATACAATCAATAAACATGGAAAAACATGCTTGTTGTTTAAGCATTGAGCCCTTTCGTTAGATTTCTTTCAAAAAAAGTTCTAAAACAACATTCATCTAAAGAATTACAAGACAAAAGATGAACATCCAAAATATTGAATATTTAGTAAACAAATCAAAATAACAAACTAGAAATTCTATTACATTTCAACCTAGGAAAATCTTAGTATGTGTTTGGATCCGAACAACTATTTTAGCCATTTTATAAAACAATACCAACCGTAATTACACTGTTATCGATTTTCAAAAAAAGTACTTTAAACCTGAATTTCATTTTTAAAAACAGTTTTCAAAAAGGTCTTAACACCTTTGTCTTGTCATTTAACAAAAAGTTGGGATTCTATTTAGCCATTTTATTAGAGAAATCATAAGTGAAACTAAAATAAGTATATGAGAATGAACCCTAGCTTTTTGAAATTAAATGATCTTTCAAATTGGTCAAGACTCTATGTTGAAATCAAATGATCTTTCAAATTGGTCAAGACTCTCCAGCTTATGGCTGCTTCTTTATGGTACCAGTTGTTGCTTCATTAATATGCTCACGGTTCGATTTTGACCGTTATGGACTGGTACCAAGATCGAGTCCTAGGAGTGGCGGATGCTTGGGGGCTTATAGGGACCATGCCCCCCTTGACCCCCACCCTCCAACCCACACACCCACCCCCCCTCCCCCCCTTCTTCTTCTTATTTTTAATTATTTTAATTAAAGTCATAATTATCTATTTTTATTATTTTAATGAAAATTATAATTATCTATTTTTTATTATTTTAATTAACATCATAATTATTCAATAGAAAAGTGCAGTAAAGAAAGATCCAATTCCTTTTAGGATTTAGTTTCATACACATCATTGAGTAGTATATATATAACAACAATATATTTTTTTTATTTCCTACAGGTGCAGCTACGTCTACTCTATATTATTTTTATTAATCTCTAAAATTTCAAGTTTGAAATTGTAATATAATAAAATATTTTATATTTTTCTTTATTATTTATATTTGTTATTTTGTTAGGTTATTAATATTACTTTGATAAATATTTTTTACTAGTTTGTTATTTATATGTTTATTTATTTAAATTTGTTTAAAATTATTACAAGTTAATTTGGTTGACATAATATGATAAATAAAAATTACAAGGAAAGTCTGTAAATAATTGTGATTTAAATATATTAATGATACCATCGTATTTTAAATATTTTATGATGAATTATCATTATTTTGTAGTTGTTTGTCAATTAAATTTACATGAATATTTATTATTAGTCTTTAAAAGTTTTAGTATTATATTAGTTAATTAAAGTTTGTCGATTAAATTAAATTTATCTTATATTAGTTACGAAAATATTATGAATAGTGTGATTCTTTTATTAAAACAATATGAATTTCTTATAAACTCTTTGATCATATGTATTAAAAGGGAAATCGCATAGAAATTTAGTATTAAATTCGATTGTAGATGATTTTTTAGATTTAAAAGACGGATGAATTCCATTTTAATTCATAAAACTTATATTTATTTTATTTATTTTTTATATTATAATATATGAGATTAAACAATATTAAATTTGATTTTTTTAATAACTTATTTTTTAAAATATTAGTATATTTTATTGTTTATTTTTGTTTGGCTCTCTCAAAACCAAAATCCTAGTAGAAATGTTAAAAGATATCCAAAATAACAATCAAATAAGGTTATAATAAAAGCACAAACTAGAAATTCAATTACATGTGAACAAATGTATTTAACAAAAACTAACAAATGTATTTATATTTTTAAAACCTGAATTTCATTTTTAAAAACAGTTTTCAAGACAAAGTTTTAACAAAAAGTTGGGATTCTATTTATCCATTTTGTTAGAGAAATCATAAGTGAAGCCATTTTATCAAATCCCAACTAATAATAAAAAAATAAAAAAAATATATAAGAGGGTGGTTATAAAATATGAGAATGAATCACACATTAAAAACATTAAAAGCAATGAACTGTGTATATATATATATATATGATCACCACAAATTGTATATATATATATCACTTATTATAAATATAAAAATACAAATTGTATAGAAAATTAACATATTTGTTCTGCAATTCATGTACAGTATTGTAAAAGTCTTCCATAAAGTCATAAACTCCAAATAAATATGGGGAAAAAATGAAAAGTCATAAAGATTAAAGATTTTAATGAAAATTAATAGCAAATTAAAACAAATCCTATAGTACTTCATTACCATTAATACATGACCAAAATTAATAGATATCACATGTATACTTATGTAAACTTGATTTCCAATTAATAAAAATGATATAGATAATACCTTGTTCAGCTTGGTAACTTTAATTTGAACGTTGACATTGCTACGATAAATTATATATTTCTCCTGAAAAATTACAATAGATAAACCAAATGAAAGTTGCATTCATTATCTTCTATATTCTGCATATATATCTTACTATTGAAAATGAATGTAAATATGTATTACCTTTGAAATACTGAATAACACCTTGATCGATTTTGCATGCCAGCAGCTTTCAACCATGTCTCTCAATTCTGAAGCGTACAATGTCGTTAATATTTGACAATTAACTGATGGAGACATGTGAATATACACCTTCTCAATGGCCAAACGATTGTCAATACTCAACGAGTAAGGAATCTCCTCCTTCAAGTTAAGGAATTTAACTCTTTGTGCAGTTATCACAATATTTCTACAAAAAGTGAAACTTGAAATTGTCACAGTAACCAGTCGTGGGGAAGATATGATAAAGGTAATCCCACCGTACAATCGACAATTTACCAATACTAAAGTCTCCAGATTCAAGCAACGAGAAAAGGGAACATCAGTATCTGCAGGTAACGAAGCTGAAATTTCCAAAGTTGTCAAATTTGCAAACTCAGAGAAGTCTGTTAACATGTGATAAATTTTCAGAGTCCTCAAATTTTCACATTCATGACTGATGATTTGTTGACAAGACAGGTGCCTTTGAGGAAAAGAACCAATGAGATCTGAGTCGAGCCCTTCGATTCTATGTGATTTCGCGTACAGAAAAACCTTCTTCACAAGTTGAACCTTGATTGTACCTCCACAAATAAACCTGAGATTTCCAAGATCCAAGGACTTGCGATGCTGCAAGACATGAAGGACAAAGTTTTTGAAACCAACCCATCTCCCAAAACTTGAGCGATCAAAATTGAGACTGTGGATATTAGTCCAATGATCCCTCCATTTTTTGGACAAAACACATGTCTGAACTGCACTCTTGGTGTCCGTAAGGGAGAGGATGTGGTGGATTATTGGGTCCGGTAAGCTACTCAGACGATCCATCACCACCATTTTATCACTTATTTGAACCTTGTTTCTAACATCAAGCTGTTCAGATCTATATGACATAGCATAACGGTAGAATATTTTCACAAGAGACGGCATTGTCGCTGCACTTATACGAAACCTGGGTCTACTTACATTGAAGGGCCTGCGATTATTTAAGACACTAATGACAAAATCTTCAAAACCAATGACAGAACCTGTGGTGGTGGAGGTGGTTGAGCAGCTGAAAATGTAACAGGGGATATGAGCCCAATGGAACTTCCATTTCTTTGATAAAACGCAAGTTTGAACTGCGTCTTTGGCGTCCATCAGCGAGAGGATGTGATGGATCACTGCGTCCGGAAGGTTGCTTATCCTATCCATCGTCTCTGTTTCATCACTAATTTTGAGTTTCTTTCTGGTATGTTCATGGCCCTCTTCCATACTCTACCTTCCAGTTGCATGCATGTATTTCGTTAGTGATCAATTTCAAACACCAATAAATCAGACAATAGAGAAATTTAATCACTTTTTCAGTCAGTTTTATCAAATCTTTTGAAAATTAGACAACAATATAAACTAGGGGATTAATTTGGGAATAATGAAATTTTATTATTTTATTAAAGGGAGAAAAAACAAACTTTTATTTATTTATTATATTTGTCTAATTTCAAGTCAAATGAGGTTAAATAGAGGATAAGGATAGGGGGAAATGTGGGAGATAGGACAACAGAGTCAAACGGGGTCAAATAGAGAATTGGGGACCGGGCGAAACAGGGGAAATATATGGGGGCGGGGATGCCTTTTCCTAAAGGCCCTCATCTCCATTTCCTCCAAACAGGGGCGAAACGGGGGCGAGGTCAGAGTAACCTCCCCTTGCCCCCATTTGCCCCGTTGACATCCCTAATATAATCCCTAAACCTCTAAAATTTGAAAAGAAAATAATAAAGGAAAAGAAAACAAACCTGATGACCAGAGAGCTTCTTTGCTGTTAGGTTTGCAACCTATGAATTTTATTTTCCCGCCAAAGAATTTGTTTTATTTTTTTTTTTAACAGGGTTGGGTCTGTTGTGTTTGGCCAAATCTGATCCAGAATACTACCTCCACAATATAAACAATATAAGAGACAGGTCTACGTAAACTTTTTTTTGTATGAGCGATGTGGGAATCAAGCTTTCATTGTAAATATATAGAGAGGGAGAAGTGCATAATGACTCAACCAAAGAGCGGATATCGAACCAAAGAATTTTTTAAACATCTTTGAAGTTGATGGGTTTAGACGTCTGTTAGAACTTACGAAATGAAATACTATATGTACAACTTATATATCTACTCTTAGTTCGGATATCTACCTCCACAATCAAGAGGTATCAACTCTCATAACACTAATAAGTAATCTAAGCACACACGTTAGTAAATAGATAAATGCTACATACAAAAAAAAAAGTTCAAAAATAAATCCAACATTTTATTACAAATTAATAGATTTCCCATATTCAAACATCTCAAGAAGATATCAAAGTCATATAACCTAACAAGTAACTGCAAACTTTTCAATCTTGCCAAGTCAGATTAGTTAAGTTTAATATTCACATTGGTAGTTTGTTATCAAAGTTTCCATCAACATCTTAAATTCCAATAAAACTAATGTAACATTAAACCATAGTCTCAAAAACACCTTAAAGATTATTAATATTTCTTTCTTTAGCGCAAATTCATTTGTACATCTCATATTAAAAGAATCTATAGCGCAACAAGGTATGGTAGAAATAAGAATGATCACGACGCAGTGACCGGTAGACAACCATGAAGGCCGTCATTAACAAAAAAATCCTCAAAGAGCATGTCAAATCCGCAACAAAGGAACGAATTTTATTGATAATATCTAAAAGGTTATAATAAACTGAAATAATAAACTAATTCTAATACGACTAGAATATGACTTTGTTAAAAAGATAAACAATCCAAACAAGTCTAAATTAAATAGGAAATAAATCCAAATACATAAATTAAAAAAATAAATCATACTAAAATGAAAACTCTCCTAAATTGCCCTACATCATATTCAACCTCTCTTAAAAATAAAAATAACACTCATCCTCGAGTTTGGCAATGTCATGTTTGACGGATAATACTTGAGATGTACCATCTTGGTAGAAACTAATGTTGGATCTTCAAAATCTAGATAAAGAACAATCTTCATATTAATTAATATAGCACACAAGTTGTCACCTTTGCAAATTTTCTCAATGGACAACGGTTTAGATCCAATTGTTGTTCAACCACATCTAAAGTGCAATCAATGTTTAGATCACAAGCATTTTCCACCTCTTACAGATCACAAGTACGACTGGCAAAACGAGTTTGCGGGTCGAGTTGGACTCCACCCGACACGACCCGTTTATTTAAACAGGTAAATTCTCTTAAACCCGACACTATCCGTTATTTAAATAGGTTATACGGATTGACCCGTCAAACCCTTTTATATAAAATTTATTTATTTATATACTATAAAAACTATAATTTATTTATATATTATATAAAATTACAATAATACCCTAATAATTCTAAAATTACAATGTCCTCCTCCTAAATGGGTTACACGAATCAACCTGCAACTCTTTTAATTAAAGCTGACATGACTCGTTTATAGACCCGATTACCAACCCAAACCTGTTTAGGTCAATCCGAACCCGTTTATTTATCTCGAATTCTTGTTGAGTTCGCGGATAGTAACCCATATTGATAGCCCAATCACAAATCAATTTTTCTTCATCAAAATCACAAACTGCTTCATCTTTTGGTAAATTATAGGCCATGTCACCTTCGAATAACCAAGGTTCATCCTTTTTAATTCCTTCAACAATTTCTTTGTCGTATCATTTGAAAATCTCTTCCTCTTGTGTAATTTCAGCCTTCATCTTATCATAATTACGCATGATTCCATATCGTGACAAAAATATATCCAAGCATATCTTGAAGTTTTGCTTACGTTTCTTCCACAACAGTTTGAATCTCTATTATATCATTCTTCTCCATTAGACATTTAGGACCAGATTGAACAGTTGATGATATTTTTGAGTTTTATGAGATGAGATCTGAACATCATGATTATTTGGAAGAAATTTTTCTATCATTTTTTTTTTCATGTAAGGCTATGATTGAATATTGTCCTTCCCACAAATTTTGAAAATTACAAATTTGCCCCAACCATATCAGCTGTAGACTTTTAGAGGCCAACTTGGTAGAGCTGTAGCCTTTTTAAAAGCAGTTGTAACTGTAGTTTTTTTAAAAGCAGTTGTAGTTGTGCTTTGGGAAAAACCTGTTGAGTGTTGGATATACTGTGTTTTTAGAAGTATTGTGAATTAAAAAAGATGTATTAAGTTGTTTGACAAATTATATGGTTGAACTGTTGTGCAAATATAAAATGATCAAAAATGAATATTATAGTAAAATTAATTTATTTAATTTGTTAATGGAAATTCTGTTTATATATATTAAACATAATTAAATGTTTTTTACTTTAGTTCTAATATGAAAAGAGACTTAATTAAATTTTTTAATTATCTTCTAACATTAATTACAAAAATCAATTTTTAGATAACAAAATAAATATTAGTAAGATTTTTAACTATATTTTTCAAATATTGAAGATAAAAAAAATTGATCTGGTTTATTTATTTATTTATTTTTGGTCTAAAATTATTAAAGATTAAAAAATTAATTATTATTTTCCAGTTTTTAATGTTTAGGATTAGTTTATTTATAAGTTTAATAAAAGATGAAGGATAATTTGGTCCCAAAAAAATTATATAAAATATATAACCAGTTTCCCACTTACTAGAAGCTAAAATTGCGTTGGAATCGGCTTTACCTTTTAGCGGTAGCTTTTGATGAACTTGAGTCCCACAGATAATGTTTATGTTTCAAGAAATGTAATCTTCTATGAGTTTGAGATCCCTTTAAAGTCCTTATTTTCTAGTGTCCTTATTTTCTTGTTTTTGTTCTTAAGCTAGCCGGAAGTCACTCTTCACCTGCTTAGTCAAGTCAAATCTCCACCAGCTGTACCTTTTCATATCCAATTGTCTTTACCACCACACTCTTCTGTGTCTACTTCACACCCATCGTCTGTCTTATCTACAACAGAACCTGTGCAGCAGCAACTCTCTTGTTGTGTGTTCCATGTACTGATCTGACAAACTAACAAATACAGCCTAGAACATTTCAAGCTTGATCATGCAGCCTGTTACTTTTTAATTTCGTGGAACTGGATTGACCTGCAGTGTGATCAACATCAGACTCACATAAGCCTAATCCTACATTCGCACACAGAGTAGTAAAGGTACATAACAGCTCCAGTTTTCTTCATTGCATTGTCTTGATCAGCACAAGACTGTGAATTATCTTTCACAGATGAACTGCATGCATCATTGACGATTATGATTAAACAGTCAATCAAAATTTTAATTTTTTCATATAATTATTAGGGGTAACTTCAATTTAATCCCTAAAGTTTGATAAAACATCATTTTTTTACTTACCTTTCCTTTATTTTTTATTCAAGTAATTCCTAATGTTTCCTAAATTTATCAAATTGGTTCTTCTGACCAACAATTTGACGGTCAATTATCACAAATTTTTTAAAAGATAATTTTGCCCTTGAACAATTAATAGAATTACAATGTTACCTTCATTGAAATATAACAATAATAAATAAATTAATAAAATAATATTAAATTAAATTATAAAAACTTAAAAATGTAAAACCTGTTAAAAGAATATTCAAATTAAATTATTTTATTAGAAAAATTAATATATAAAAAAGTAAAGAATAAAAAAAAAGGTTAAAAACTGCAAAAAAGGTAAAATAAAATAAATAAAATTGAGAATTAAAGAAACTAAAAAAATGTTTTGAAAAAGCACAAATATAAAAGCATTTCCTTTAGTTTTTTTTTAATTCTCCATTTATTTTATTTTATTTTATTTCTTTAACTGTTTTAACCTTTTTTTATTATTTAATTTTTCTAATAAAATAACTTAATGTGTATATATTTTTTAACAAGTTTAACATTTTTAAGTTTTTATAATTTAGTTTAATATTATTCTATTTATTTTTGATATATTTTAATTGGAAGGTAAAATTGTAATTCTATTAATTAAATTCTTCAAGGGTAAAACTGTCTTTTAAAAAAATTTGTGATGATTGACCGTCAAATAGTTGATGAAAGTACTAATTAGATCTATTTATAAAATATTATGGACCACACGAAGCAAAAGAGAAAAGATAAGTAAAACATTAATGTTTTATCAAACTTTAGGAATTAAATTGAAGTTACCCCTAATTATTATGATAATGTAACTTAAATAAGAACTAAACCCCCAAACAATAATTATTATTGTGAGTTCAACTTTGATCTCAAACACTCTATAATTACTATTGAAAATTTGAACTTCAAACTTCAACATAGTCTATTTTTTTCCTTCATTTTATAACGTTACCCTAATTATTATGATAATGTTTAATTTTTTTTTCCCTTCATTTGTTTTAAATCTAACACATTTAAAAAAAATTAAAATTTAGAAAAAAAAAAGTAATAGCAATAGCAAATTCTAAAATAATAATAATAATAATAATAATAATTAATAACAATAATGTTATGTTACCCAAATATTTTGGTCAAGTGACATAAGAAGCTTATTAGTAGTAAACATGTTGATTATATAATAATATAATAGATAGAAATCAATTGGTCATATCATTTGAACAATAAATTTGGACAACCTTATATGCAATGTAGTATTACTCAATAAACAAATGGTCTAAATAGGAACATCCACTCATAACTCAAGTGGTTAGTACACGGGTTTAATTCTCACCATGAATATTTACCAGTATATATGGGTTGTTTTTGTAATAAAATGAAAGAAAATTATGGCAATTTAATTTGTAACGGACAATTGATTTTGTAACAATCAAATAAATTGTCATGAATATTGTGTAACGGTCCAATAAATATCATGAATATTTTGTAACGGTCATTCCATTGATTGTTTATATTTTAGTATCAAATTATTTTGAAAACACACATAAAATCATATACAAGCAATTCCGATATATTTTCTTCGTTCTGTTTTCGAGTAATAGAGTTCAGACAGTATTCAGTTCGTCGGAGTTGTCTAACGACAATTACTCGAAGCAGTTATATCTTGGAAAATATACGTACCCACGGTAGGGGACGAATATGTTTTAAGGACACCGTGTGAAATACGGGCCTCGGCTTCGAATTTATATTATTATTATAATAATTGCTTAGAATTATATTCAATTTTTTTTTTATCAGCATCTGTTTGATTTTTCCATGTACTGTGTATAACAATCTTAAAACATATTCTTTCTCTTAGTTGACAGGTGCTGCATGAATACTGTTTGACTATTAAACTGAGTTGTTGATCAATCTAGATTAATTCTAGTTTTAATTTGGAAGATTGACAGTTTAGATTCTGGTTCTGAATTGTCCAGTTTTCTGAAAAATTCTTGGTTTTCTTCTGATCCAGAAGAATTTGGATTGTTTGGGTATTCTGATTATTCTAATACTAAAGATACCAGTCGAACATTTTCTGAAGATTTATTGTGGCTTCAGTTCTAACAAGTTCTATTTGTTTTCCTGGAAATTCAGTTCTAACTTGTTTCTTGCTTCTCTGGTATTCTGTAATTACCAAAGCCACTGGTATTTCTTCAATTACAGATGCAGTATTTAATTTGGACTATCTTATTATACACAATAATTTCTGTTATTTGATTTCTAATATTTTGCAGCTTTGTAGGGTGTGAAATCCAGTTTTTGTAAACACTGTAAAAACTTATTCCTTATGGATTCTGTTTTTTTAAATTCCTTGTAGCAATTTGCTGGGCAGATTACAATTGAACAATGTTTCAAAAACGAAAGGGAAAAAAAACTTTTATTGGTTTTTATCCAACAAAAGAAGAAAAGAAGAAAAAAAAATTGGTTTCTGCTATATTGGTTTTCATGTAAGAAACTGATTCAAATTTTGGTTTTGTTTTCTTGTTTTCTGGTTGTTTTGTTGAAGCAGCAAATCAATTCTGATATTTATTTTGGATTTCAGTGGGTTGAATTTCAAGAGGTGGCAACAGAAGATGCTCTTCTATTTGACCACTCTGAATCTTGCGAGATTCTTGACTAAGGAGGCTCCAAAGCCAAACAGTGATGAGCTAGATGTGCAAGTCTTGACTGTCATTGATGCTTGGAAGCATTGTGACTTCCTATGCCGCAACTATATTATAAATGGGCTGTCGGATTAGCTTTACAATGTGTATGCAGCGAAGAAAACAGTCAAAGAGTTGTGGGAATCCTTAGACCGAAAATATAAGACCGAGGATGCTGGGGCCAAGAAATTTATTGTGGGCCGCTTCCTGGATTATAAGATGGTGGATTCAAAAACTGTGATCAGTCAAGTGCAAGAGCTCCAAGTAATTTTGCATGAGATTCACTTAGAGGGAATGACAGGCCCCTAACCTACTATCTTACGCTAGGCGACCTGCCGGTAACCCCACGGTAGCTTCCCAGTCGAGGCTTGCCCCGCTTAAAGGCTTCCGTGAAGTTAAGGCGTTACTTATTCTAAAAATCTGAGTAGAAATTTTTTTTTTATATATAAAACTACTTTATTAAATTTCCAAATAATAAAATACTTGTGCACTAACTAAATAATATTTACTTAAAGCATTCTTCAAAGTATACTTTTACATAAGTGTTACAATAAAACATAAAAATATACTTTATTCTTTAAAATTTTAACCACATATTTAAAACTGTCACAGCAATGCCTGACTAGTCTTGCTGGTTCTGGGAGTCCCTACAATGTCTGCACCTGTACCTGTACCTGGGAGGTTGGTTTATAAAACATAAAAATATAATGAGCTAAACGAGCTCAGTAACTGTTATTAGTTTCTAAACAATTTAATGTTTCTAATTAAACCTCTCTGAAAACTGTACTATAAAGAAAATTAATCTGTTTTCTGAAATCTGAACAGAAATAAATAATAATCATAATACTTTTCTTATTTCCTGAAAAATTATACTAAAATCTTTTTACTGAAAGCAATGTACTGAAATGCAAAATAATATATCTTATTCTGTTTCCTGAAAACTGAACTGAAATCTATTTCATGATAACTATACTGAAATATGTGCTGAAATCTTTTTCATAAAAAAAACCATACTGAAATCTGTACTAAAATCCTTTTCATAAACAATAACTTACTGAAATCTGTATTTTCAAATCAATGTACTGAAACTTTTCAAACTTTCTGTTATTGCTGAAAACTGATAAACTGAAACAATATACTTTTTAAATACAAGCTGAGAATTTTATAAGCTATAAAATCTGATGGCTAAGCTTAAAATAATTACTTTTAATTTAACACTGAAATAATTAAAATTCTATTATAAATTTTGACTTGGCCACTTTTCTGAAAACTGAAAAGCTGGGATAATATACTTTTCTGAAAACTGAAAAGCTGAGATAATATACTTTTTTTAATACTACTTTTCTAATAAAACTTTTCTAATAATGTCAATTGGAAACCCATATCTGATTATTCCATAGGGTGACTCAACTGGCGCCGCACCATATGGACTGTGTCACCAGGCGACTAATCTGTTTAAAAAATCTGTGCTGCTTTGTGTGACTCTGATAAAATCTGATAAGAGACATCTCCCTTTTTATGTGGCGAAATTCTACGTCGCCTACATATAGCGAGACAACACCCCATAAGTGTGTGGGCGACTGACAGACTCGACAGACACAATCCCCCTGAAGTTAACGACTTGTCCCCCCTTAACTTGCCCTACACAAATGGGGTGTACCGGCCGGGTCTTACTGCTAATAAATCTGATAAATTGATAGTTGATAATCTGATAACTGATAATAGATGGGTATCCTATTGGCCTGAAAAATATTTCTTATTTTTCTAAAAGCTTGAAATATAGACAAAACACATTTCTTTAAACTAAATCCCACATATAAATATTTTCTCAAGTAAATATAAACTCAAAAATTCAGAAATATAAGAATACTTTAGTTGAAATATACATGAGGCAATCAATTCTATTTTGATTATAAAACACATATAAATAAATAAACGTACATATAAGGTCATAAATAATTGAATCAAATATGGAAAACATTCTAAAGTATATTTCAACTAAAAATATAATTTTGCACCCACTTGAAAATAATAACTTTCTATAAACTTGCATAAAACATATTATGAAAATAAACATTCACTTGAATAAAATAACAACTTACTACAAATTTGCAAAAAACATATTACTGAAATAAAATTTACTTTGCATAAAAATAGTTTTACACTCACTTAAAACATCTTACTAAAATAAAATTCATTTATACTTTTCCGTACTGATTTCGCTTTTCAAATAATATCACATATTCTTTTTCCTTACTTGAAATTTTGTATACGAATATTTAAAATAATAATATAACTCTCAAATCTGAAACTTTAATAGTCTAGTTAAAATCTTGAACTCTTGTAAAATAAATCATACTAGAACTATCAACTCCAAAAGAAACTTAAAACTCAATAACAATAAATTTCAGAATTTATGGGTCTAATTACCTATCTCAAAAGAACAACAATTTTCTTCAACATCCTTCACCATTTTTAAAATCAAATTTTACATATCAAATCTAAAGACAAATTATTTAACTAAATATGAACCATTATTTTTAGTTCTTAAAACCCAACAATTTAAATATATTATCAACATATTCATATGAATGTAGAATTAAAAATCTCTAGGGGAATAAAGTGAAGTTTGATTCAATCAAAGGAAATACCAAAAAAATCCATCAAATGAAGACAAAAATAAATTTTAAATCGAAAACAAAAATGAAATATCCACTCACTGGCTTCTGGATTACTCTAGGCTTTAGTGCTCTGGTTCCTTCGTCTCACTACATTTCTTGCCTCTATATAATTTTCTTTCTTTTATCTCTCTCTCTCTCCCTCTATCTATTTCTTTCTCCGCTGCTCTGTTTTCCTTCTCCCCCGTTTCTTTGGTTTTTCTTTCTTCTCCTCTTTTGCCCGAATGTTCTGGTCATCTCTTTTCTTTTTTTTTTTTCCTTCTATCTTTTCTTCTCACTGCCGAACATCTTTCTCTTCTCCACCTCTCTAGAATTTTCTTTTGTTTCCTTTTTATGTTGCACTACTGCTCTCTTTGTTTTTCAAGTGGAATCTCCACTAAGTCTCATATATATATATATATATATATATATATATATATATATATATATATATATATATATATATATATAATAATTGCAACTTGCCCTTTTACATTTTAAAATCATAATGTGACCACAACTTGAAAATTAATCACATGTCATTGACCAATAACCAATTAATTATCGAACTAATCCACCAATTACATTTCATCTCATTAATTATTCCATCCACTAATTGTTGACTTGGCATTTCATGATTAGTTCATTTTTATTTCACATGGATTGTGCTTCTTTAGGGAAAATTTTTCATATACTAACTTACATCATTCCATAAAAATCCACTCACTTTTAATCTAATTTTTCCATATGGTTTACCTTGATTGGTCCACTTGTACACCTTATTTTAATCCACCTAATTTACCTTTCCATCAATAAATCAAATTACACCACCTCATTTGAAACACCAATTTAAATTACACCATTACATGTTTATTATTTTACATCTAAAAATATTACTAATACTCTGAATTTATGGAAAATCCTTCCTATGACCTTCAAAACTTATAATTGAATTTCGTATATATTTTACGGAACCTTACTAACTATTCGAAACCATTTCGAACATTGTTTTGGTTTCCCATAATAGTTTTCGGATCGATTCCGAAAATATTCCGATGTTACCGGAATCGTCCGGATTTCCTTCGGAAGTACCGTTTAGTTTCTAGGAGTGCATTTCAGGGCCTCTAATATCCATCCAGGTGCATTTCATAACTTTTCTAGGCTCCAAACACCTTTCCGAAAATCTCCGGATTCGTCCAATAAATTATATTATAGCACTATTAATACTTTTAACATTCAATTTACTCATAACAAATGCATATTTATTTCCATGTGTACTGTACAATAAATTCTGAAAAAATATATTACAATACATATACGTGTACAGTACAAATTATCAGAAGGGTGTATTATAATGATCCTAAGTGAAACCTTCTAAGTAGCTGTTATGATTGAGAAGCTACCTCTTGCATGGAAGGAATTCAAGAACTACTTTAAGCACAAGTGAAAGGAGATGAATCTTGAGAATTAATTGTCAGTCAAACTTCGAATTGAAGAAGACAACAAGAAATCTAATAAGAAGGGGTCAAGTCAATATGAAGCAAAGACCAATGTTGTGTAGCTTGGAAAGAATTCCAAGTTCAAATCAAATAAGTCAGGAAAAGGGTCCAAGCTGGGACCAAAAGGAGGAAGCTTAAAGGAAAATGCTTCAATTGTGACAAGATGGGTCACAAATCTTCTGAGTGCAGATTGCCAAAGAAAAAGAAGAATAATGAAGCCAGTATGGTGGAGGAAATCGCCAAGGATATTTCTGAGATCATCCTCTCTACAGTGGTCTCTGAAGTGAACCTGGTCGGGTCCAACCCGAAGGAGTGGTGGATTGACACCCGTGCCACTAGACACATATGCTTAGATAAGGCACTGTTCTCATTCTTGGAACTAGTAAAGAATGGGGAGAAGCTATTCATGGGAAACTCGGTGACTTCTGTGATCAAGGGCCAAGGAAAAGTGGTATTGAAGATGACTTCTGGTAATGAGCTGACTCTGAACAGAGTACTGTACATGCCTAAAATTCGCAAGCACTTGGTATCCGATTCACTGCGGAGTCAACATGGCTTCAAAATGGTGTTTGAATTAGACAAGGTTACTTTGTCTAAAACTGAAATGTATGTAGGTAGGGGTTATGTAATTGAGGGGCTTTTTAAGCTTAATGTAACCGCTTTCAAGCGTATGAATGTTAATAAGAATAATTCTTCTTCTTATTTGCTTGAGTCTTTCAATTTGTGGCATGGTAGACTAGGACATGTTAATTATGATACTCTACGGAGGTTAATTAACTTGAATCATATACCCACATTTAAAATTGATTCCAAACACAAATGTAAAATTTGTGTAGAGGCAAAAATGACAAGGTCATCATTTTAAACAATTGAAAGGAACATAGAACCTCTTAATTTAATTCACACTGATGTTTGTTATTTAAAATATGTACAAACAAGGGGTGGCAACAATTATTTTATTACTTTTGTTGATGATAGTACAAAATATTGCTATGTGTATTTGCTAAAAAGTAAGGATAAAGAGCTAGAAAAATTCATTCACTATAAGAATGAAGTTGAGAATCAACTCAACAAAAAGGTTAAAGTGTTAAGGAGTGATTGAGGTGGTGAGTATGAAGCACCATTTGGTGAATTTTGTGCACAACATGGAATTATACATCAAATAACGGCTCCTTATTCGCTTCAGCAAAATGGTATTGCTGAACGAAAAAATCGCATCTTGAAAGAAATGATGAATGCAGTACTGATAAGTTCTGGGGTGCCTCAGAATATGTGGGGAGATGCTATTTTGCCTAGCAATTACCTTTAAAATAAGGTACCACGAAAGAAATAAGACAAAACTCCATATGAATTATAGAAAGGAAGAAAGTCTTCCTATAAATAATTACGAATGTAGGGATGTCTTGCTAAAATGGCCGTAACTACACCAAAAAAGGTGAAAATTGATCCAAAAACAGTTGATTGCATTTTCATTGGCTATGCACATAATAGTAGTATGTATCGGTTCCTTGTGTATAAATCTGAAATCTCAGACATACACAAAAATACAATAATGGAATCTATAAATGCATCGTTTTTTTGAACATATATTTCCGTATAGATCTAAAGCAGAATCGAGTTCGTCCAAATGAACATGAAAGACTATAATTGAGGAGAGTGAGGAACAAGAACCACAACAAGAGGTTGAGGTTGAGGTTGAGGATGAACCTAGACGTAACAAAAGAGCTAGGGCATAAAAATCTTTTGGTCCAGATTTTCTGACCTATTTGCTAGAAGGTGAACCTCAAACTTTTAAAGAAACTATAAGCTCTACAGAAGAACCTTTATGGAAAGAGGCTATTAACAGCGAAATTGATTCCATCCTTCAAAATCACACTTAGGAACTAGTGGATCTTCCTCCAGGTTGTAAACCTTTAGGATACAAATAGATTTTCAAAAGGAAAATGAAATCAGATGGATCAATAGATAAGTATAAGATCACGCTTGTAATCAAAGGTTACAAACAACGAGAAGGCTTAGATTATTTTGATACATATTCTCCTGTGATGAGAATAACTTCCATAAGGATGATAATTGCAATTGCAGCTTTACGAAACCTTGAAATACACCAATTGGATGTGAAAACAGCCTTCTTAAATGGAGATCTAGATGAAGAAATCTACATGGAACAATCCGAGGGTTTTTCCGCTCCAGGAAAGGAAAGGAAAGGAAAGTCTATAAATTGGTAAAGTCTTTATACGGTTTAAAGCAAGCACCAAAATAATGACATAAGAAATTCGATAATGCAATGATGACAAACGGATTTAAAATCAACGAGTGCAACAAATGTATTTATGTCAAAAACACAGAAAATGGATATGTCATTTTGTATCTTTACGTTGATGATATGCTTATTATTGGTAGTAATGATAATTGTAGTCCTCGGAAATTGCTTGGAAAATGTTGGGCACTACAACCTGCAAAGACAGAACGCACGTAATTCGTATGACGTTTGGGACACCGGAACGATGCCGGCCAAAGTCACTCCGACGATCAAGTCAGCAAAATGTACAATCGAAGGTCAACAGAATGGAAAATATCAAGGATAAGAATACTTCCTTTACTCGTAGGGTCATGACCCTTGTGAAGGATGGTAGAATAATATGAACGATCGAAATCGTGATGGCTGAATGATTCGGAGATGACTGCTGTTCGCCAATGATTCACCAGCTGAAGCTTGACTGTTTTGAGTGTTCTTGACTTCAGAGTGATACTGTGTGTCTGTATGCGTGAGAGAGCCTTTTTTTGAGTGTTTAGCTTTCCATTTATAGGGGCTGATCCACCCGTTGGGGGGGTGGATCGTATCCCTGATTTGAAGGCTCCGGATTTGGATGTAACGGTCTTTATCTTAATGGAAAGGTAACTGTTGCTTCTTCGGTGACCTGAATCGCGGAAGTAACAGTTACCCGATTGACTTGGTCAATGAATGTTGAAGTTTTCCGCTGGATGGGTTAGTCTATGGGTCTGGGCCGTAGGCCTGGGCTTATTCAGATAGATCCGTAATTGAGCCTACGTAGGCCCATGAGTGTTTCGTGTCGAGCGACATGGGTGTTGTGCGACATGAGGGTCCCCGAGGTGTGGCCGTCATGGAGCCACGTGGTTATCGTTATTTGGACCACTGTGCGACGATCGTAGTTGGGGTGTTATGCGACCATGGTACTCCTAAATGTCGTGCGACGAAGGCTTTGTAGCACTTGGGCCGTTGGTCACCCAAGCTTTGGGCCATGTAGGTTGATCACCTTTGGCTTTGGGCCGGGTCATGTGATGTGATTGGGATTTTGGGTCGAACCTTTACTTGTATTTGGGCTTGACAGATTTTGGCTACTACAATAAAATGATCAAATCTACTAAAAATATGTTGAATTCAAGGTTTGACATGAAAGATATGGAACTAGCATATGTAATATTGGTTATAAAAATCTCAAGAACATGAAGTGGTCTCATTCTAAGTCAATCACATTATGTGGATAAGATTCTTGAGAAATTCAACAAGGATGATTCTGAAACATCCAGAACACCTGTAGATATGAGTCTACACCTATCCAAGAATAAAAGTGAGAGTATATCTCAACTAGAATATTCTAGAGTGATAGGAAGTCTGATTAACAGGCCCCTAACCTACTATCTCCTACTAGGTAGCTTGCCGGCACTCCACGGTAGCTTTCCAGCCAAGGCTCACCTCGCTGAAAAGTTTGCGTGAAGTTAAACCGTTTCTTATAACTGAAATTCTGAGAGAAATTTTTTTTTTATATACAAACTATTTTATAAAAATTTTGGCAAAGTCTCCTCTGTTTTTCTGAAATTACCAAATCTTGGAGACCTGCATAAAACTTGAACACTTCTATAATCTTTTAAATCTCAACTACTGTGGACCTTTGGTCCATCTCACCAAATCACACTCAAACAGTTTAAATATCAAAATAAACAGTTATTAAAGAATAATAAATCAAATATTTAAATACAATACTTATACACTTAAAACAATATTAAAATATAAACTTAACAACTAAAACATTTCATATGCTCAAAAAACAATCACAGCATCCTCTGACTGGTCCCGCTGGTCTTCGGAGTCCCTGCAATGTCTGCACCTGTACCTGTACCTGGGGAGGTTGATTTATAAAACATAAAAACTATAATGAGCTAAACGAGCTCAGTGAGTATTATTATTTTACTAAATAATTCTAACATTTCTGAATTAACCTCCCGAAAAACTTTACTGAAAATGATAGAATCTTATTTTCTGAAATCTATACTGAAATAACTAATAATCAGTTTCCACTAAAAGCTGTACTGAAGCCTCTTTTATAAAAACTAATATGAAATATATATATTAAAAGCTCTCATAAAACTATACTGAAATCTATGTTCTGAAAACTGTTCTGAAATTTATACAGAAAACTATTCTGAAATCGAATTCCAGAAAACTGAAAAACTAAGAATATATATACATATTCTTTTACTTTACTAAAAACTGGAAAGCTGAAACTATATCTTTTCTGAAATCTAATAAGCTAAAATGATATTCCTTTATATTTTTGAAAATTGAAAAGCTAATATAATATTCTTTTCTGAAAACTGAAAAACTGATATATATATATATATATATATATATACTTTTCTGAAAACTAAAAAGCTGAGAATATAAATTTTCTAGAACTGAAAAGCTGAAAGAATATGCTTTACTAAAAATACTTTTCTGATAAAGCTTTTCTAATAATATAATTTTCTAATAATACTCTTCTGATGATAAACTTTTATAAAAACTTATTCTGGCTATTTTCTTAATACTACACTGAAATCTGTTTTTCTGGAAATCTAGCCAAGCCTTATCGTAATAAAGCTCTTAATTTAATATTTTGTACTGAAAATCTAAAAAATCTTTCTGACTTGGCTTCTGTATCTGAAAACTCCCAATGGACCCCTAAGCTGAGCTGAACTCATAGGTCGACTAACTGGCACCGTACCATATGAGTGGGTCACAGGGCGACTAACTGGCGCCGTCCACTGTGACATCTGATATAAGTCACGATATGACTAACTGATGCGCTCAACGTGACATCTGATAAAAGACATCTCACTGTCTATATGCGGAATGCTGCATCGCATCATATAGCGAGACAACACCCCAATGTGTGGGCGACTAACAGACTCGACAGACTCAACCCCCCTGGAGTTAGCGGACTGTCCCCCTTTAACTTGCCACACACAAATGAGGCGTACCGGCCGAGTCTAACTGCTGATCACTGATAATCTGATAATCCATAGGAAATCTATGGGTTTGAAAACTGTTTTCTTTACTTGAAAAACTAACTTTTAGTTCTAAAACTTGAAATATGCATAAATATATTTCTTTACTAAATTTATACATAAAATATAAAACTTATTTCTTTAAATAAATATAATTTCTAAATTTCTGAGATATAAAATATTTTAATTAAAACATACTTGAACATAAATTCTATTTAACTTACAAAACTCATATAAGTAAATAAACGTATATAATATCACAAAATACTAAATCACACTTAAAGAAAATAAACTAAATATAATTCAACTGAAAACCTGATTTGGCACTAACTTGAATAAAGTTATTATCTTATTAAACTTTAAATAAAATATATTTTGCTTTAAAATAAATTTACACTCACTGCTTTCTGGTTCCTTTGTCTCACTACATTTCTTGACTTTCCATAATGTTTCTTTTTCTCCCATACTACGAAAATTTCTCCCTAAAATAATATAGTTTCAAACAATCATTAATATAAATACTACAACTAATACAAAAACTCAATTAACACGTTCTACGATTTATTTTTCAATTTCTTCTATCCTAATAAAATCGATTACATTTATTTTACTGAAAATCATGTCTCTACGATTTTATATTCCTTCAATAAATCAATTTCTCTTAATTTGAATCTCATTCAACACAATCTGACATACTTTCTTAAATTTCTAAGCACCAATTTGTATCAATTCATACAAATACAATTTCTAATACTTAATTACCCAATAATTGAAATCTCTACACTATCAGCATTCGACTTCTACACAAATTTTCATTCTAATCTTTATCAAGTTAACATAAATAAATTTCTTTCACTTAACAACATCAAATTCAACTTCATTAAACTCAATTAAACTAATTATAGCTTCAATTTCGAATTTAATTTTAAAAATTTCCAAAATTAGTGATTTAATTTCACTCCAAACACAACATTATAATAAAACTTATAATACAAGTCACTAATTTGATAATCATTTTGATATCGTACTTAACGATTCTCAATTCGCACTAACAATTAACTCATAAACACTCCAATTACACAAATAACATCTCAATTGAATTAATTTGAACTTCAAATCCTAAAATCCCCAAAATTTAACTTACTAATTTCTTGATTTTCATTCTAATCAATTCCAATTAAACTTATTTCAATTAAAACACTACAAAAACTCAAATCAAATACTAAATCAACAAAACCCATCATCAAAATCATCACCCAAACATTTAATTTCACTTATATTCTCAACAATCAATTTCGATAACAAATCAAAACTCAATCCACTACTAAAATCAATTCAATTTCATTTTATACTCAACAATCAAAACTCCAACACAATTTAATTTTATCAAATTCAAACCAAATCAACTTCATCACACTTACCCAACTCCTCTTGCTCTTCTTCTTCTTCTTCCTCCAGCTGGACCGACTTTCTTCTCTTCTTTCTTTCTCTTTTCTTTTTCTTTTTCTTCTTTTCTTCTTCTTCTGCTCTGTTTTTTTTTTTTTCTTTATTTTTCTGCACTGTTTTTGCACTTCTTCTTGTTAGGCCGGTCACCACTCTTGCTTCCTCTCTCTCTCTTCCTTCTTCTTTCTCCTCTTTCCTTCTTATTTTTCTCTCTTCTTCCTCTCCGGTCACTATTCATCTTCTTCTTCTTCTCTTCCTTCCCTTCTTGACTTTTCTGGGCTCTTCCCCTATGTTATTTTCTGTTTTGATTTTACTTCCTCTTCTCATTTGGCCGGTCACACTTTTATTTTTCATCGACTTTTATTTTTAATTGGGTGGGTTTTGCTTCTCACGGCTACTGTACACTTGTGTTTTGTTTTATTATTTTGTTTTCTGCTGTTGACTTTTAAATTTGGATTTTAGAGTGGAAATTTCCACTAACAGCTTGCTTATATACCCTTTGTTTATTTGTGAGTGGAATTCCACGGCAGCTTATAAATCTGTAATTGTAATTTGCATTGCATTTCCTACTCTCACACTCACCGCCTCTCCTCAGTTCTCTTTTTGTTTTTCTGTTTTTCTTTATTTTGTTTCTTCTTTCTTCAATTTTTCTGATGCACTAATATATATATATTATATATTTTTATATTTACAACTTGCCCTATTTCATTTTAAAATCAAAATGTGACCACAACCATTAATTTAATCACATAAATTGAATCTACAATATCATAACTTACAAATTAATTCATAAAAATCCATTAACTCTTTTCCACAAAAATCCATTTCAACTTATTTTTCCATCAATTAATTAAATCATAACCTCATATCGTAAAAATATATTTTAACTTCCAATAAATATTCGTAATATTTCAATTTATGAAAATCTTCACTATATTCACCAAAACTGATAAGTTAAATTTCTTGTATACTTTATGGAATCTTATTAATCATCTAAAACCATTTCAGATATTTTCCGAGTCTCTGATACCCTTAATACTTTTAATATCTAATTTATGGAAAATACTCACTAGCAGTTTCGAAACGTATAATTGGATTTCGTATATACTTTACGAAATCATGCTAATCGTCCAATAAACTACATTACTGTACCGTAAAATCAATTCAATAAAATATATTACAATGTCTGTATGTGTACAGTACAATCTATCGGGAGGGTGTATTATACTGATGTACTTAATGAGCTGTACAAGACCAGACATAGCATATGTAGTTCGTAAACTGAGTAGATATACAAGTAATCCAAGGGCTGATCACTGGAAAGCAATAGTAAGAGTACTTAGGTACTTACGTTATACTCATAGTTATGGGTTGCACTATACCATATATCCAGCTGTTCTGAAAGGATACAGTGATGCAAACTGTATATCTAATATGAAAGACTCAAAATCTACTAGTAGATATGTGTTTACACTAGGAGGTGCAACAGTATTATAGAAATCCTCTAAGCAGACATGTATTGCCAGATCCACAATGGAATCTGAATTCATTGCTCTAGATAAGAGTGGGGAAGAGGCTGAATGGTTAAGACAATTTTTAGAGGATATTCCGATATGGCCAAAGCTTGTGCCAGCAATCTGCATCCATTGTGATAGTCAGTCTGCAATTGGAAGGGCACAAAGCAACATGTATAATGGTAAGTCTAGACATATACGTTGTAGACATAACACCATTAGACAACTACTTTCAAATGGAGTTATCTCTGTCGACTATGTGAAGTCAAAGGATAACATAGCGAATCCACTAACCAAAGGGTTAAATCGAGAGTTAGTTGATAAATCATCAAGGGGAATGGGACTAAAGCCCATGAAAGAATAAGTTGATACATTGGAAACCCAACCTAATTGACTGGAGATCCCAAGATCTAGGTTCAAAGGGACAACCTAAATGTAGGACTTAGTTGGATCACTGTGGACGATAACCTCAAGTACATTCCTATGATGAAACAGTGATATCCGTTGGAAAAGGGTAAGCTATGCTTTTAATGATTGTTATGTGTCGTAAATCCGAGCAGAGTAATACGGGTTACTCTTAAATAAGAAATCACCTATGTGAAAGAGAAGCGAGGCCGCTTTGAAAGAGAATTGTGTATGGCTCAATTCTTTAGAAACTCTCACAGAACCAGACTTATGTTCATGGCCAAAACGAACATAATAATGAGAACTGAATTATGTCAGGAAACATTCTTGTGTGAGATACGTTATCGTTTACAAAAATAGCAGAACAGTTCAAAGACATCATATCTACTGGTCAGTCAGTAAAGTCTATGTATTATCACAGGGGAAAGTTCAAAGGGTAACTCCTACCTATCCTATGTAGGTTTCGACCGTTGAACTCTATCACCAAGTCAAAGTGTTATTTTGTTTTCTCTTGTCTCTACCGTCAATTTCATTCATGTGGGGGATTGTTAGAAAATAAATGAAAATTATGGCAATTTAATTTGTAACGGACAATTGATTTTGTAACAATCAAATAAATTGTCATGAATATTGTGTAACGGTCAAATAAATATCTTGAATATTTTGTAACGGTCATTCCATTGATTGTTTATATATTAGCATCAAATTATTTTGAAAACACACACAGAATCATACATAAGTAATTCCGAATATTTTCTTTGTTCCGTTTTCAAGTAATAGAGTTCAGACAGTATTTAGTTCGTCGGAGTTGTCTAACAACAATCACTCGAAGCAGTTATATCTTGGGAAATATACGTACCCACGGTAGGGGACGAATATGTTTTAAGGATACCGTGTGAAACACGGGCCTCGGCTTCAAATTTATATTATTATTATAATAATTGCTTAGAATTATATTCAATTTTTTTTATCAGCATCTGTCTGATTTTTCCATATAATGTGTATAGTATTTTTCTCCCCTTATTGTGGAAGTAGATGTCTCTCGTAATGGGAGCAGATATCTGAGCCGCACATTTACTGATTAATCTCGGCAGGTTCCGGCAGTTATTAATCTTGTAATTGTAACCCTTTAAAAAAAATGGTCTAAATAGAAAATATTCCACTAGTACCAATCGAAATAAAGCCTCTTTCAGTATTGAATTTGAATAATTGAAATAAACTTATTTATTAAGTTTGGTATAATAATGATGTTATACAACCTCCCAATAGTATGTACTGTACATGTACAGATATTATAATATATTCTTTCAGAATTTATTGTAAAGTACACAAGTAAATAAATGAGCCTTTACAATGAGTAAATCGAATGTTTAAAGTATTAAGGATGCTATAATGGAATCTATTGGATGGATCCGGAGATTTTCGAAAAAGGGTATCAGAGACTTGGAAAATATCTGGAATGATTTCAAATGATTAATAAGGTTTCATAAAGTATATAAGAAAATTCAATTATAAGTTTTGGAGAACATAGTAAAGATTTTCACAAATTGGAACATGAAGAATAATCATTGGAAGTCAAAATATGTTTTTACGATATGAGGTTGTGATTTAATTAATTGATGGAAAAGTAAATTGAAATGGATTTTTGTGGAAAAGAGTTAATGGATTGTTATGGATTAAATTGTAAATCAAAATATTGTGACCAAGATTATGTGAATATGTTTTTAAGCTATGGCCATGTTATGGTTTTAAAATGAAATCGGGCAAGTTGTAAATATAAAAGTATATAATATACATAAACATATATATATATATATATATATATATATTAGTGAATCAGAAAATGAGGAAGAACAAAAACAGAAACTGGGTAGAAGAACCCAGAAAAATCAAGAGAAATGGAGAGGAAAGCTTGGCCGAAGAGAAGAAGAAGAGAAAAGAAGAAAAGAGAACGGAAAAGAGAGAGAGAAGACCAGCCAAAAGAAGAGAAGGAAGAGGAGGAAGAAAAGAATCAGCTGTGAGAAGAAAACATAAAATTAGAGAGGGACAGGAGAGAGGAAGAACAGACCAGAAAACAGAGCAGGGAAGAGAGAAAGAAAAGAGAAAGAAGAAGAGGGAGAGAGAGCTGTCAGCAACGGGAGAAGAAGAGAGGAAGAAGAAAAAGAGGAAGAGAGTAGAAATTGTGCAGAAAAAGGGAGAAAGAAAAAAAAACAGAGAAGAGAAGAAGAAGTAGCTGCCGAGAAAGATAAAAAGAAAAAAGGAAAAGAAAAGAGAAAGAGGAGGAGAAAATTCTGTCAAGCCAAGAAGAAGAAGAAGAAGAGTCTAGGAACCTTCAATAAGTGATTGATGAAGTAAATTGTTTTGAATTTGCTGAAATTAAATTGTTTTGGAGTTGGGTGTGAAATTAGTTCTTGAGTTTTTTGTTTCTAATGCTTGGGTGATAATTTTGATGATGGGTTTTGGTTGATTTTAGAAATTTATTGAGTTTGATGATGTTTTTATTTGAAATTAGTTTAATTGGAGTTGATAAAAATGAAAATCAAGAAAATTAGTAAGTTAAATTTTGGGGATTTTATAATTTCAAGTTTAAATTGTTAAATTGAGATATTAATTGAGTAATTTGAGTGTTTTTGAGTTAATTGGTGGTATGAATTTGAAATTGTTAAGTGGGCAATCAAAATGATTCTCAAATTAATGACTTGTATTATGAGTTTTGTTGTAATTTTGTGTTTGGTGGTTGATAAGAGTTGTAGAAATTGTTTAGAATAAAATTGAAATCATTAGTTTTGAGAATTTTTGAATTTAATTTTGAAATTTAAGTTGAAAGTGTAGAGATTTCAGTTTATGTGTATACTTAAGATACTAGAAATTGTAGTTGTACGATTGCGATGCAAATTGATACTTAGAAATTCAAGAAATCATGTTGATTTTGACTGTTTGAAATTTGGTAAAGAAGAGAAATCGTATGATTGATATGTGTTTAATTAAGTTGACATGGTATTTATTAGATTAAATATAATTGATGTTATTAGAATAGAAGAAATGGAGGAATAAAGCATAGAACGTATTAATTGAGTCTTTGTATTAGTTGTTTTATTTATATTAATGAATTATTTAGAAATATATTACTTTAGGGAGAAATATCCGTAGTATAGGAGAAAAAAAAAACGTTATGAAAAGACAAGAAATGTAATAAGATGAAGGAACCAGAGCGTCAAGCCTAGAGAAAACCAGAAATCAGTGAGTGTAAATTTATTTTAAAGCAAAGTATATTTTATTTTAGTAATATGTTTTATCTAAAGTTTAGCAAGCTAATGTCTTTATTTAAGTTAGTACAAAATCAGATTTTCGATTGAATTTCATTTAGTATATTTTATTCTAAGTTTGATTTAGTATTTTATGACTTTGTATATAATTGTTTATTTTTATGAGTCTTATAAATTAAACAGAATTTATGTTAAAGTGTGTTTTAATTAAAGTATTTTTATATCTCACAAATTTAGAATTTATATTCATTTAATAAATAAGTTTTATGTATGAATTTAGTAAAGAAATAAATTTATATGTATTTCAAATTTTAGAACTAAAAGCTAGTTTTCAAAATAAAGAAAACAGTTTTCAAACCCATGGATTACCCTATTTGTGTGTGGCAAGTTAAGGGGGGATAGTCTGTTAACTCCAGGGGGGTTTAGTCTGTCGAGTCTGTCAGTCGCCCACACATTGGAGTGTTGTCTCGCTATATGTATGTGACGCAGCATTCCACACATAGACAGTGAGATGTCTTTTATCAGATGTCATGTTGAGTAGTGTCAGTTAGTCGCCTCATGACCCTTATATCAGATGTCACAGTGGATGCCGTCAATTAGTCGCCCTGTGACCCACTTATATGGTACGGCGCCAGTTAGTCGACCTATGAGTTCAGCTTAGGGGTCCATTAGGAGTTTTCAGATATAAAAACCAAGCCAAAAATGTTTTACAAATTTTCAGTACAGAACATTAAATTTACAGAAATAATTTAGTATGTGCTTTAATATTTATTAAAGAGTTTTTGTACATTAGGCTTGGCTAGATTTTCAGAAAACAAACAGATTTCAGCACAGTGTTCAGAAAATAGATTATTACAGATTTTAGTACATTATTTTCAGGAGACCGAATAAGTTTTTAGAAAAATTTATTATCAGAAAAGCATTTTATCAGAAAAGTATTTTATCAGAAGAGTATTATCAGAAAACTATATTATTATAAAAGTTTATTCAAAGAAGTTTTATCAGAAAATGTATTATCAGAAAATGTATACTATTTCAGCTTTTCAGTTTTCAGAAAAATATATTATCTCAGTATTTCAGTTTTCAGAAAAGAATATTATTTTAGTTTTTTAATTTTTAGAAATATAAAGGAATATTATTTCAACTTATCAGTTTTTCAAAGAAGATATTTTTTCAGCTTTTCAGTTTCTAGTAAAGTAAATATATATATATATATATATATATATATATATATATATATATATATATATATATATATATATATATTCAGCTTCTCTGTTTCTTTTAGTAAAGTGAAAATATATGCATATATATTCTCAGCTTTCCAGTTTTCAGAAATTAGATTTCAGAATAGTTTTTATAAAAGAGATTTCAGTATAGTTTCATGAAATATATTTTAGTTCAGTTTTCAAGGAAATAGAGAGATTTTTATTAATAAGTAAATTGTTCAGTACAGTTTTTCAGAATTAGTAAAATAATTATTATTTTGAAATTCCAGTATATTACGTTCAGTAAATAAATTATAGTTATTTTCTCAAGTTAATTTATTAGAAACTAGTAACACTCACTGAGCTCCTTTAACTCACTCTAGTTTTTCTTTATGTTTTTAATTCAACCTCTCAGGTACCGATGCAGACATTGCAGGGACGTCGGAGACCAGCGGGACCAGTCAGAGGATGTTGTGACTGTTTTATAAACATATATAATGTTTTTATTGTTAAGTTTGTATTTTGATATTGTTTTAAATGCATAAGTTGATTTATCTATTTTTTATAATCATTTATTCTGATAAATCAACTGTTTGAGTTGTGATTTGTTAAGATGGACCAGAGGTCCATAGTAGTTAAGATTTGAAATTTTATAGAAGTATTCAAGTTTTTATGCAGGTCTCCAAGATTTGGTAATCTCAGAAAAACAGAGGAGACTCTGCCAAAATTTTAATAAAGTAGTTTTATTTTAAAAAAAAATTTAGATTTCCAGTTAAAAGAAACGGCTTAGTTTCACGGAAGCCTTTCAGCTGGACAAGTCTCGACTGAGAAGCTACCGTAGAGTGCCGGTAGGCTACCTGATGGGAGATAGTAGGTTAGGGGCCTGTCAAATGATGTTTGGTAAAATCTATAAAATTGATTATTTAATCATTTGAGTTAATTTAGCAGCATTTTAAAAAATTAGGTGGAAGATTATTTTTGTAAAATCACTATTATTTGATTGAATGATGACTTTCTCAGGATAGTTGTGAGAAAGTGAAGAGAAAATTGAAGAGAAATCTAGAGCTATTATTCCTTAAATAGCAAGAAAACACATCATGAGAAATGCATGTGTAACAAATTGTTATGATGTGGAAGAATAAGATTCAAGAGCTCTCACATGATAATTTTGTTTTTTTAACAATTATAATTAATTTGGGATTTAGGGAGGGAGACATGACTCGAATTCACAATCTCAAGGATGTAAGTGTAACGGGCAAACCACTGAACCAACCTCATCTTATCTCAATATGGTAGTTTTGTTAATTGACGTTTGTACGTTTAATTTGATGTTGTTTTTCATTAATGTTGGTTCTTTTAATTTGATTTTTTTTTCAATTAATGCATCTTTAATGTACATTCGATCTCCACTTTTGGGTCACATCTCTTCTACACTCTCTCTACTATTGTAATTTTCATTTCGAATTTAAATTAATATCACTATATTTATTTTGATCTTTATTTTAGGGCTAACTATAATTATTAATTTGCAAATAATATAAAGTATATGAATAATAAGTAAGTATTGATAAATGAAAAATTAATTAATAAATATTCAATATTTTTGTAAAAATAAATAAATAGTCAATATTAATCTTATTTTAAATATCTAAATGAGACCTTTGTAATGATATAATTTTTTATAATAGGATTTATAAATTAAAACTTATTATATATTAATTGAATTTAGTATTTTTTTTTAAGTAAAGAAGATATCAATATCAAATATTTATTTATAACTATGGACATAAGGATAAAATTGAAAAATAATTTATCAAGTGTAAATTTAGAGATCTAAATAACCAAACTCTAAATTATTTTCTTGGATTGATAAATTTAGAATATTATTGGCGTAAGTGGTACTCTAAAATATCCTTTAAAAAAAAAAAGTGGTACTCTAAAATACAGTTTATACTCTATTTTAGAGTAGAGCAAATAACATCTAGAACTCCTAAAATTTGCTCTTCTACAAGCGAAAATAACATTTAAGTTTATTAGTAAAGACCTCCCTTGATGTTAGTCAAATTGTATCTAATTTATTGGCTGACCAAGTTTGACTGTAAAAGAGTACCAAAATGCTCCCAAAATAATAAATAATATTACTAAAGCTCATTAAATTATAAAATAATTGAAATGGACGGTGGAGATCTTAACTATTTTTTTATTTTTTTATTTAATAAATTTTAGTAATTTTATATATTATTTTAAAAGCATTTTAATCTTTCTCACAGTCAAACCTGGTCAATCATTAAATTGTATGAAATTTAACTAATAGCAGGAGTAGTCTTTACCAATAAACCCAAAGGTTATTTCTACTTGTAGAAGAGCAAACCTCAAATATCTGGATATTATTTACTTTGTAGGTTGCGTTTGGCAACTGGGTTTAACTTGGGATTAGACTAAAAGTAGTCTAATCCCGAGTTTGTGGAGTGCATGAGATTGGGTTTCACCAATCCCATGCACTAATTTATCTTGCCCAGCCGGAACTCAATAGTCCCGCCTGGGAGCATGGGACAAACTTATCCTATACCTTTTTTTTTTTTACTTTTTTTTTTTTTAATATTAAATTTATGTAAATATTTAATATTTAATATATATTATTAAAATATTTTAAAAATAATATTTTTAATATCAATAAAACATTATTTATAATATTAAAATATTTATTTTATTTTAAAAGTAATTTTTTAATTAAATTTAATATAAATCTTTTAATTTTTAAAAATAATTTTATTTGTTTTAAAATTAATTTAATATAATTTTATACTTATCAATCTCACACTATATAAACACAATACATAATGATATTTTATTCAATTTCATACTATACCAAATAAAATACGAACCTTGATAGTCCGATACTTTTATATTTTTTTAACATTTTTTTATATTTTTAATATTTAATTAATTACTATAATATATTTTATAATTAATTTTAAAATATTTAAATTAATAATATTTAAATTTTAAAATATTTAGATTTATTTTAAATAATTTTAATTTAATTATATAATATTTAAAAATGGTTTTATTTATATGAAATTAATTTAATTAAATATGATTTTATTCAATCTCATTCTACACCAAACAAGGGACGATACTATTTTTAATTATATTCATACTACACTAAACACATCACAGTACTAATTAGTTCAATCCTATCATATTCTATTATCCTATTCCATAAAAATAGTTTAATTCAATCTCGCGCACCAAACACACCCTTAGAGTACTATTATATATGCTCTTAGCTCGCCAAAAAGATGGTGTTGTTGAAATATAAAATTGTTTTAAGCCGTTGAAATATAAAATTGTTTTAAGCCCAAACTATTTGAAAGCCCAATCCATTTTAAGTTTTTAGAAGACCCAACTAATGGAAGTTTCTAGTGTTGAAAAATAAATTATTTAATTAGTTATTGAGGGTTGAAAATAATTAATGAGTTGGCGAGAGTTAGTAGGAATAATTAATAGGTTTGGTGAGAGTTGGTAAGAATAATTGGTAGATTAGGTGAGGTTAAGTGAGAGTTGTTGATTTTTGCTCTCTCCCTCTTCCTATAAATATCTCATTCCTCTTAGTTGGTAATCATCAAGTTGAGCATTAATAAAAACATTTTTCTTTCTTTCTTAGAGTTGTATTCATAGTTGTCATGTATTGAATGTATTTTGAGTGAGATTCGATCCAACAAAGTGGTATCAGAGCTATAAGAAATTTGTTTCAAACAAAGCATTATAGCATACCAAATCAAAGATCTCGAAGAGAGGAAGGCAACGCTGCAAAAATCAGCCCGATCAGAGGTCTCACACACCACCACGCTCCGTCGAAAGTTTGCTGTAGAAAACTGAGCCAACTCAACGAGTTGCACTGGTTCTACTCACCGAGTCGAGCCTAGCCAAGCCAGACCGAGCTAGTCAAGCTGCTCCAACCGAATTACAAGAAGCCGAACCGAGCCGCTGCCGACCAAAGTCCTGTCATTTACTGTTCACCGTTGACTTTAACTATTGGCCAGTGTTGACCGTTGACCAAAAGTTAACTTTTTGGTCTAAGTTCTTGTTGAGGTTTTTCGACATTTTGAATCCATCTGTATAATCAGAATTTCAAAATTATCACCATATTAAGAGATATGGCTAATGGTAAGGCATCCTTCCAAGTTCCAACACTCAAAAGTGACAACTATGATAATTGGAGTATCAAAATGAAAGCACTCCTTAGAGCACACGATGTTTGGGAGGTTGTAGAGAAAGGTTACATCGAACCAGTAGATGAGTCAACTCTATCCCAAATTCAAAAGGATAGCTTGAAAGACTTAAGGAAAAGAGACAAGAAGACTCTCTATCTTATCTATTAAGCGTTAAATGATGATGGCTTTGAAAAGATTTCAAAGCCATCATCACACACCACCACGCTCCGTCGAAAGTTTGCTGCAGAAAATTGAGTCAACTCAACGAGTTGCACTAGTTCTACTCACCGAGTCGAGCCTAGCCAAGCCAGACCGAGCTAATCAAGCTGCTCCAACCGAATTACAAGAAGCCGAACCAAGCCATTGCCGACCAAAGTCCTGTCGTTTACTGTTCACCGTTGACTTTGACGGTTGGCCAGTGTTGACTGTTGACTTGACCGTTGACCAAAAGTTGACTTTTTGGTTTAAGTTCTTGTTGAGGTTTTTCGACATTCTGAATCCATCCGTATAATCAGAATTTTAAAATTCTCACCATATTAAGAGATTGGCTAATGGTATGGCATCCTTCCAAGTTCCAACACTCAAAAGCGACAACTATAATAATTGGAGTATTAAAATGAAAGCACTCCTTAGAGCACACGATGTTTGGGAGGTTGTATAGAAAGGTTACATCGAACCAGCAGATGAGTCAACTCTATCCCAAATTCAAAAGGATAGCTTGAAAGACTTAAGGAAAAGAGACAAGAAGACTCTCTATCTCATCTATCAAGCGTTAAATGATGATGGCTTTGAAAAGATTTCAAGTGCAAAATTTGCTAAAGAAGCGTAGGAAAAGCTGCAAACCATTTACAGAGGAGCTGAACAAGTGAAGAAGGTTCATTTTCAGATTCTAAGAGGTGAATTTGAATCTCTACATATGAAAACATCTGAGCCTATTTTCGACTACTTCACAAGAGTATTGACCGTTTCAAATCAGTTGAAAAGAAATGGTGAAGAATTGAAAGATACCAGAATAATGGAAAAGATACTCCGCTCGCTGGATCCCAAATTTGAACACATTGTTGCAACGATTGAAGAAACTAAAGATCTGAAATAAATGACGATCAAACAACTTCAAGGATCATTGCAAGCTTACGATGAAAAGCATCGGAAGAAGCAAGGAATTAATGAACAACTCCTCCAGATGCAACTCAAGGAGAAAGAAAATACCCAAGGCCACGAGAGATACCAATGAGGTCGACATAGAGGCAGAGGCCAAGGATAAGGTGGAGGTCACAGCCGTCGACGAGATTGAAATTACAACAATAACAATTCCAACAACAGCCATGATAAAAGAGAAAGTTCAACCAAAGGTCATGGAAGAGGCAACTGGAACTTGAGGTATGAAAAATCTCAAGTTCAGTGTTATAACTGTCAAAAGTTCAGACATTATGCTTCAGATTGTAGAGCTCCTAACAAAAAATTTGAGGAGAAGAATAATTTTATGGAAGCAAAGACCGAGGAGAAATGAACGTTGCTATTAGCATGCAAAGGCGACGATGGAGAACAAGAGAATACTCGGTATCTCGACACTGGTGCAAGCAACTATATGTGTGAAAGAAAAAGAATGTTCGTAGAGATCAACGAATTTGTGACTGGTAATGTCTTATTCGGAGATAATTCCAAAATACCAGTGAAAGGAAAATGTAACATCCTTATTCGTGCAAAAGATGGTAGTCACTAATTAATTTCAGATGTTTACTATGTGCCCAACATGACAAGCAACATTTTGAGTTTAGGTCAACTCTTAGAAAAAGGCTATGATATTCATATGAAATATTGTAGTCTTTTTATAAGAGATGACATGGGAAATTTAATTGCAAAGGTGAAAATGTCGAAGAATAGAATGTTTTCTTTGAATATTCAAAACGACGTTGCAATGTGTTTGAAAGCTTGTTACAAAGATGCATCCTGGTTATGGCATCTTCGTTTTGGACATCTCAACTTTGGAGGACTGAAGATGTTATCCAAGAAGGAAATGGTGAGAGGACTACCATATATCAATCATTCTGACCAACTTTGTGAAGGATGTTTACTCGGGAAGCAATTCAGGAAAAGCTTTCTAAAAGAGTCAAATTTGAGAGCCTAGAAGCCACTCGAGCGCATCTACACTGATGCGTGTGGACCAATCAAGCCAAACTCTCTCGGTAATAGTAATTATTTCCTTCTCTTCATTAATAATTTTTCAAGAAAAACTTGGGTGTATTTTTTAAAATAGAAATCAGAAGTCTTTGAGATTTTCAAGAAGTTTAAAGCCACTGTGGAAAAAGAAAGTGGCTACCAATTTAAGGCAATAAGATCTGATCGAGGAGGAGAATTTACTTCCAAAGAGTTTCAAGAATTCTGTGAAGCAAATGGAATTCGTCGACCAATGATAGTTCCAAGATCCCCCCCGTAAAATAGAGTAGTTGAAAGGAAACAGAACCATCCTCGACATGGTACAAAGCATGCTCAAAAGCAAGAGAATGCCAAAGGAGTTTTGGGCAGAAGCTGTAGCCTGTGCAGTATACCTATCCAATCAATCTCCAACAAGAAGTGTGTTGGGAAGAACACCACAAGAAGCTTGGAATGGAAGAAAGCCAAAAATTTCTCATTTAAAAGTGTTTGGAAGCATAATGCATACACACGTTCCAGAAGAGAGAAGAAGTAAGCTTGATGACAAAATTGAGAAGTTCATCTTCATCGGGTACGATAATTTCTCCAAAGGTTACAAGCTTTATAATCCAAACAATGGGAAAATTATCATCAACTGTGAAGTTGTATTCGGTGAAGAAAGTACATGGGAATGGAAATGGAAAACACATGATGAAGATTACAACTTTCTTCCCTACCTTGAAGAAGAAAATGAGGAGCAATCAAGAATGGAGCAAACAAGACAAGAACTCACTACACCACCAGCTTCCATAAATAATGGAAATTCACCACTATAATTTTTACAAGAAAGAGCAATGGAGCGAACAAGAGCTCTTCAAAATTTATATGAGGTAACTAAAAGATCTGATAACTTACTCTATTTTGCCTCTTTGCTGAATGTGAACCAATGAGTTTTGAAGAAGTTACGCAAGAAATGAAATGGAGAGATGCGATGGATGAGGAAATTAATGCCATTGAGAAGAACAATACTTGAAAACTTGTTCCACTTCCAAAGGGGCATAAGGCAATTGGTGTCAAATGGGTATACAAAACAAAGAGAAATGCTAAGGGAGAGATAGAAAAACACAAGGCGAGACTTGTTGCGAAAGGCTATCGGCAAAGAACTGGAATTGCCTATGATGAGGTTTTTGCTCTTATTGCTCGTTTAGAAACAATAAGACTAATAATCTCTTTGGCTGCTCAGAATAAATGGTAGATCCATCAGATGGATGTAAAGTCTATCTTCCTAAATGGATTTCTTGAAGAAGAAGTCTACATTCAGCAACCACCGGGCTATGAAGTCAAAAGTCAAGAAGACAAAGTTCTGAAGCTAAAAAGAGCTCTCTATGGGTTAAAACAAGCACCAAACAGTAGAAATGACAAGTATTTCCAACAAAATGGCTTCACCAAATGTCCCTATGAGCACGCCCTATATATCAAAATTATGAATGGAAATATTCTGGTAGTATGCTTGTACGTGGATGATTTGATCTTCACCGGTAATAATCTAAGCCTAATTGAAGAGTTCAAGAAAGAAATGGCCAAGGAATTTGAGATGACTGACATCGGATTGATGGCCTACTACCTTGGTATTAAAGTCAAGCAAAAGTAAGAATGCATCTTTATCTCCCAAGAAAGTTATGCAAATGAGATACTCAAGAAGTTCAAGATGGATGACTGTAAGCCGATAAACACGCCGGTGGAATGCGAAATCAAACTATCGAAGCATGATGAAGGTGAAAGTATAGATCTGACATTCTTCAAGAGTTTAGTTGGAAGCTTACGCTATTTGATGTGCACGAGGCCAGATATTCTTTATGTTGTTGTACTTGTTAGTCGATACATGGAAAATTCAACAACCACCATTTTAAAATCGTTAAGAGAATCCTCTGTTACATCAAAGGTACAATTGATTTTGACTTGTTTTATTTAGTCTCTAATTATTACAAGCTTCTTAGATATAGCGATAGCAATTGGTGTGGAGACATAGATGATAAGAAGAGCACCAGCGGGTTCGTATTCTTCATAGGAAACACAGCTTTCATATGGATGTCAAAGAAGCAACTAATTGTCACCCTATCCACATGTGAAGCTGAATACGTAACCGCTACTTCATGTGCTTGTCATGTAATATAGCTCAAAAATTTGCTGAAAGAATTAGGTTTGTCATAAGAAGAGCCAACTGAGATTTGTGTCGACAATAAGTCAGTCATTGTTTTAGCAAAGAATCCAGTGTTCCATGATCGAAGCAAGCATATTGATACTAGTTACCACTACATAAGAGAGTGCATAGCAAAAAAGGATGTGCAAATGGAGTACGTGAAGTCCTAAGATCAAATTGCAGATATTTTCATCAAGCCACTCAAGTTTGAAGATTTTAAGAGATTAAGAAGTTTGCTTGGCATGGTAAAACAAGTACAAAGGGGGTGTTGAAATTTAAACTTGTTTTAAGCCCAAACCATTTGAAGGCCCAATCCATTTTAAGTTTCTAGAAGGCCCAACTCATGGAGGTTTTTAGTGTTGGAAAATAAATTATTTAGTTTGTGGTTGAGGGTTGAAAATAATTAATGAGTTAGTGAGAGTTGGTAGAAATAATTAATGGGTTAGGTGAGAGTTGGTAAGAATAATTAATAGGTTAGGTGAGGTTAGGTGTGAGTTGTTGATTTTTGTTCTCTCCATCTTCTTATAAATACCTCATTCCTCTTAATTGTGTAATCATCAAGTTGAGCATCAATAAAAACACTTTTCTTTCTTTCTTAGAGTTGTATTCATAGTTGTGAGTGTTGAATGTATTTGAGTAAGATTCGATCCAACAGATGTTTGGACCAAGGAAGACACATAATCCAGTGGAAAGATTTCTTATAATTAGGATTGAATGCCCAATCAACACAGTAACCTCAACCCAAAGAACACCCTAAATGTAACCTCTTAGCATAAAGACAAATGTGAAAATGTGCCAAGAGCATTGGTCTTCAAAATAATCAAACATGTTCAAATCAGTGCACCGAATTTGAGTCACTGCGAGAAGTATCAATTTTGATATCATTTTAGATTTATAGGAAAATATATTATAATATTTCGAGATTTATATTGTCTTTAATTTTTTTTTTCTCAAATCCATAAGCTAAATTATAACAAAATAACATTCGACAAGCAAAATTATAAGTTTTATCAATTTCCTATCCAAAAACTTATTTATGTGAAGCACAGCACAAAATTCTTGAATTATTTCTTTTAAGAGTTTAGCAGCAACTTCAAGAGAGAGTTTCAATTTGCCAAGCCAACCAACTCTTGCACTCCAGTCTCCTGTAAATGCCACAACACAAGATACCAAATTATTAAAACAATGAGAAATAATTGAAACCAAATTATTACACAAGATACCCTAAACAGTATTTTTAAAACAATGAGAAATTATATTATTCTGTCAAATTCAAGAAAATCAGTTGATTTGAAGGAAGAGTGCAGATAGCAGTCCAGCAAATACATACACAAGCCATGTAAAATTATATATCCTTTTACATAACAAGAAATTAAAATTTTAAACTACAAGGCATGCATAATCGTTACCCTAGTTAGGGAACTTGATCACATGTAATTTAAAGAAAAATAAAAATGAATCTCATATTGAAAAATATAAAAGTAAAATAAGGGTATTTATATAGGCTATCTGCGGGTGTGTGTATATATATATATATATATATATATATATATATATATATATATATGTCACTTCTCATAAATACAAAACAAAACAAAATAAAAAAAAACGTAAAGAAATTTAACAAACACCATTATCAATAAAAATTGATATAAATCTTATGACATACCTTGTCCAAGAACCGCAATTTTAGTTTCTCCATCAATATTGTTACGACACAAAATGAATTTGTCCTGACAAAGTTAATTATAACAAAAACAACATGAGTCAAATAGATAAAAAGATATACATGCAACTACTATTTAAAAAAAATCAATTGAACCACTTACCTTGGGAAATTCCATTGATATTTTAAGTGATTTCAAATGGAAGAACTCTTGAAGCATATGTAACATATCCAAAATGGATATTTGCTTCTTATGGTCATCAGCTTTTTGACAAGGTTTGAACAAAAAACGAATATCCACCTTTTCAAGGGTAGAACAATCAACCATACTCAAAGCTATAGGGTCCATCTCCTCCAACTTAAGAATATAAGTCTAGGTGTAGTTATAACAATCTTCCTACTTATATTCTTTTCAGAGAAATTGAAACAACAAGAAACAGTCAACTTAACAAGCCGCGGAGCAGATATTTTTAAAGCAGTCGAAGATGTCACTCGACAAAGTATTAAGGATAGATTCTCCAGAACCGAACATCTTGAGAAGTAATTATCACAATCATTAGGTAGCTGAACCCTAGTGAGTTCCCAAAGTCGTCAATAATGGTAAGCCAGATAAATCGGCAATTCAGTTTGCAGTGACTCAATTTGAGAGTTCTTAGAGTTTGACATTGGAAGAAGCTTGGAGGAAAACTAGTGAGATCAGTTTGGAGCTCTTCAACACCCTTCGATAAGGCGTAGCTAGAAATTATTCTAACAAGAGCCTGGCTTTTTGCATACCCTAAACAAAACCTCAATCTGTTGAGATACAAAGGTTCGCGACGATCCAAGACAGCAAGGACAAATTTTTAAAATCAGTTATTCTATTGGATCTGCAATAGAGATTGAGACTATGGATATACATCCACTGATATCTCCATTTTTTGGACAAAACACAAGTTCGAACAGCGTCTTTGGTATCCATAAAGGAGAGGATGTGTTGAATAATATGGTATGGCAGGTTGGTTAGTGGATCAAACTCCATTTGATTACTGATAATATGTGATTTCTTTCCTGTAATTATTCTTCTAATATGGTGACCAACTGATCTCTGTCAAAAGAAAACACTAGCCTTTCTTCGCCGGTCTCCTAAAAAAATAAGAAAAGAAAAAATAAAATACAACATTCAATTTATAGGAAAAAGATAATTCAACGAACATACAATACAATACAATCAATAAAAATGGAAAAACATGCTTGTTGTTTAAGCATTGAGCCCTTTCGTTAAAGCACCTATTCAAAAAAAGTTCTAAAACAACATTCATCTAAAGAATTACAAGACAAAAGATGAACATCCAAAATATTGAATATTTAGTAAACAAATCAAAATAACAAACTAGAAATTCAATTACATTTGAACCTAGGAAAATCTTAGTATGTGTTTGGATCCGAACAACTATTTTAGCCATTTTATAAAACATACCAAACGTAATTACACTGTT